>JAOXYF010000016.1:11040150-11082419 GCA_028565775.1 Sternarchorhynchus goeldii
GGACAAGGAAAAATTAAAGAAGAGAAGGACCGGAAGAAAAAAAAGAGAGGGTGGGTGTGTGGAGTGGGTGGGGGTGGGGGGCGAGGGCGTGAGGATGGACAGATGAGTAGGAATGACCAAACAAAAAGACTAATCCAGTGTCTGAATCACCCCCTCCCCCATGTAAAGAAAGACAAGGGGGGTTTTGTGCAGTTGTAGAGTTTGGAGTGAGGAAGAGACTGAGGGAGAACTAGATCTAAAGATAGAAACCTGATGTCTTCTCTCCCTCTCCCTGTCCCCGTCATACACACGGCTTCAAGAGAGGGGTATAATTGAAAGAATTACTAAAACGTGAACTTTTTTATTCAAGTTGGATTTGCACTTGTAGAAAGAAGCGCTTGTCTGACAGTCATAAACAGAAAGGTTTACTGACGGATTTACCAACAAAAAGCTTTCACATTTATTTATCTCAGTTAGCACAAAACCACAAACAAAATCTTTCACAAAGGAATCTCTGCTGAGCAAACTGAATAGATCTAAATGCAGAAGACTAACAAGTAACAAGATAATACGTGTGTGCTGGGGCTCGATTTATCTTGAAATCTCATTAAGAATGTAAACTTGAGATGAGCATTCTTCACAAATATTGAAAGAAACACAACACAGCGGTCCAAGACCAAGACAAACAAAAACCTCAGATTGTTTATAAGGCTGTAGCACAAGCTTGCAAAACAAACAAACAAACAAACAAACAAAAATTTAAAATAAAATAAAATAAAATAAAAAAGGTTAGGGGTAGGAGCTTCTCCCCTGGGACCACTATGACAGCATTCTCTTCCATGAAGCACTACAACAGTACACCATTATGCTACGCAGTGCATGAAATTCGTTTCTGATGAGGGTGAGGCATAGTGGGATTGCTTAAAGGTCCTTCATGAGGGAGATTTATACACTTTGTAGGGAATCCTGTTCACAGAAGTTAAAAAATGACTTTGTAATGTGACCTAAACATACGCACAGATCAAATACTGGTCTGCTTTGTTCCTTGTGTACTGAAATTACATTCCCGAACTAGGCCTACCTTGGCTGATAGTTTTATTGCTTTGAGGTCTTGGTTTAATTTTAAATCAGGCATATGGTCAGGTATGTGCACCTTATATTTACAGTAACCCCTACAAGGCCATCCATAACAATAACAAAGCGACTCTCTCCAGCTGTGTGCCACTGCTCAAACACACAGCAGCAGGTGGGAATCAAGTCGTTTACCTCCCTACAGGAAAGTCATTATTAGTGTGACTGTCTCAGAGCAAATGGCTATAGACGACAATTCAGGTGCCGGGGGTGTGGGGGGAGGGGGGGGGTCATGGCGATGCTCATCCCGAATGCTTCCGATCTCCACCGGTCATGCAGGAATGTCTCAACAAACCGCAGCGTTTGCCTTGCTGTTGCATGGTGGAGATGCGTGTTTGGTCAGAGCAGACAAAAGGAGATGAATACAGAGAATCCCATAACGAACACGACTTGACTTCCCCGAGTCACTTGAAGCCTCCTGTAACCTTTAGTAAATTGAACAATGGAAAAGATATAAACTACTCTAAAGCGATGTTTGGTTTTAAAAACAAAGAACTATATAATCTTTCAAAGACACTGACAAGACAAAGAAACTGGAGGTTAAAACTATATTAATACAGGAATAGGTCAATGGTGATAACGCAGATACTTTTAGTAGTACACTATATTTAAGATAATGCACAAAACTGATGAATTATTATCAGTCATTTAGAGAGGAACTAGTGGACTGCCAGATTACCTTGTTGTCATAGTCACTATGTACTAAGAAACAGCATGCAAGCCAGAAAACTGTACAAAATTCTGCTAATAGTCAATCAAAACACTAAGGAAATTGCAAACGGTTGTTTGAGTTTTACATACAAATCACCACCAAAAATCAGTGTAATATCACTGCTCTACTTCACAGTCTTTACAAATGAAGGAAATACCAGCCATGCAGAACGTTAAGAACCTCACCCTGGTGCCTGACGTCAGCTTGATAAGCACTTAAAAACACTAAACCCTTATCTATAAATTAAGCCTATACATTAACCAACAAAAAGTGCCCAAGTCAAATAGAAAGCATAAAAGGAGGTAGAAATACAGGTTAAGGAATCAAAGTGTTTTGAAAGACATTTTGTTTAGGTCAGATAAGCAGACTGAAGACATTTTCAGATATAACATACCCCCTCCTAATAGATGTAGTGGTCCATCACACTTATAGATGTTTATGCTAGTCAGAATAGAAATTATAAACATGATTGAAATCAGCCAAGAAAAACATGTGAATAAAGATGTAGTCTAAAAACTAACCACAATACTTCGTATGCTCATGAAGCAATCTGGTCATATTTCAGGATTTAAATAAAAAAAAAATTCAACAAAATCTCTTCTCCCAGAGGAAAGCATGTCAAATATGAGGATTATGATGAAATAAATTTTAAAATCATGTTCAAAATGATTAATTGAAACCTAGCAATTTCACTCCTACAAAACTACAATATCCTCTTTCTTGGGGAAATTATTTGCTGGTGGGTTGTTTATTTCCTGCTCTGTCAGCAAGGGACAGTTGGTCAAATGCTTTGCTCATAATAAAGGAAACTATCCAGTGAAGTATTTACTGACCATTTGTTCGTGTCAAACAGTTCAGATGGAAGGAACAGCACCCACTAGGTTTACACACAACAGGATATTTCATTTCCATTTACAACGAGCATTTGGCAGAGGCTCTTGTCCACAGCGACTTGCATTTTTTCATTATGACAGCATTTCGCACTCCTTGGGAATATAAGTCATAAACTTGCTGTTGTCAGCACCTTGGTGTACCTGTGCTAGCCAGGAGCCATTCTGTAAAATAATCTGCTTAATGAATTCACTGGAGAAGGAATACTATGTTAGTATGTGTAAAGGAATTCGTTTAAAATGAAGACGCGAGATTCTGAGTGAGCATTAACCTGTTTTTAAATTCAACTGCAGCACGGTACATTGCTTGAATTAATGTTGCGCGGTATACCGGTACTGATCAAATATACTAATATTTTTGTGGGGGAGGGGCAGGGGATACTGTCATTATGCGACTGGTATTTGATCTGGCTGAGGAATCCGTGTCTTTAAGCGCAACGCTGGCAGCAATGACATGGCTAGAGATGTGTCCCACTGCCGAAAACTGTCTGAAGTTTGTAACACGAGCCGCAGCAAACATGCAGCGAGTCAGAGCAGCGGTAGAGAGCGGAATCTACTGCTTTTTCGTTTTCTTCAGAGTAGATGGCGGCAGCATCAGAAAAACCTTAGCTCACTGACATAGACGAGGAGATATGGATATATTTTAGCTAAAATTATGAGCTCCTTAAACACCCCGACATTCTCACTGAATTCAAAGACCAACAGGTGATAGCTGACTAGTTTACTTCCGTCATGTCCATGAAAGAATTTCACTTATCGAAACCTTTCTCCGTAGTTGTACTATTCATACACCTTCGTATCTGCGTAGTGCTGAAATCGATGATATTCTTATTCCCGTCCTATTCATACAGGAATACATTTATATGAGGAAGTGTCTTCTTTTACAGGTGTTCCTCTGTGATATTATCTTCATCCGGATCGGCGATGCCAGTTGTTTTTCTACCTCCTCTGCTGAGAAAATTACAGGCCGAATTACCTAGTGTTTTTCACCGGTCGCTTGATAATTTTAGTCATGTCCGGATACAATATCCATGGTTTTCCAGGCAGATGTCAGCTTACGTTGGGGGGAAAAGTTATTTAGTCTCCTACCACGCACATTAGAAAATCTGTTAACAAAATAGATGTCAGACATCTGCGTGTGTGAAAAGCACAAGTGTTTCCTTTTTTTGTGGAAAATGTAAGGAAATTTATGACCTGGTACCGAAACAAGTCTTGGTATCCTGTCAACACTATGCTCTAGTATTACTTCCGTATCAGTATCGAAATTCATAACTCAGTATTGGTATCGACACGAACATTTTGGTACCGTGAACACACTAGCGCATATTTTTCAGTTATTGCATTCAGAGAATGTAACACATAATACCCTTGAAATCCAGAAACAAGCATTTTCGGCTACATTGCTGTGAGGTCCCCAGAGCCACCTAGACTTTGATAAACGCTACACTGTCAACGCAGGTGTACTAACGCCTAAGGCAGGGCATTTTCCCATATGTAGCAGATGAAACTCATACACCCATGCCACAGAGAAATAAGTTGCAGGAGAAAAAAAGAACAAAACGTGCAGACAGAGGTGAGCTGCCTTTGTTGTGGAGATACCATCTTTGGTGAGTCCTCTGTTTATATGTGGAAACAGCTGTATTTGGCCATTGACAGCATGCAGAAGAGCACAGGGTCCAGTTTCACACTTCAAGACCAGGCTGTTCCTCTTTGAAGCTTTTGAAAGGTTGATTGGTGGAAAATAACAGGGGAAAATACAGCTCTGACGCTAGATACGGTTACAAACTAAAACAGCAAGAGTCCACTTAAACTGGGGACGTGCGAATGAGTTATAGAGCACACTATACATATTTACTGAACATGCATCCCACTTCAGCAACATACAAACGCTTCAGATCCTGAAAAACAAAATAATTTGGCCGAAATGACAATTCAAAAGACACATTTCCTCATCAAAACCAACTGCTACATTCTCTGCAGCTTGCATATCATAAAAATGTAGTGGATATATTTCAATGCAGGTGCCTTGTATGGGTTTCAGGGAAACTCCCTGACCCTCAGCAATTGTGTTGTCAGTATAGTTTGGCAACTCAAAGGCTCCAGTGAAGTGGTGTGCACGCATGGCGTGACTTCAACACTACCAACTGTGTAAGAATTACTGCTAATTAAACTTTAGCATAAACAGGTCTAAGTCCATATTCATAAATTAAGCAAGCGTCAAGTGGTGCACAATAAGGTGTGCTAAGCTTGATTTGACAAGATAATTTGGTAAGAAGACTGGCCACTGAACCCCAAGGTGGTCACAGTGAATTGAGCATATAAAACTGTTAATTTCTCACAGCAGTAGTGCCTTAACCTCAGGAAGGACAAATGTACCATACAGACCGCAATCAGTGGCTGCAGTGGTTTTCAGGCTGATTTGGTCCACCCTGGGTGGTCACATACTCCAGTCTCACCCCCAGCAACACAATTAACCAAACCACCAACAGACTCAATTACTTTCATCACCACACTCTTTCAATGACAACAAAGCCAAGCTATATAACAAACAGCTGCAATGTTTATATTTGGTAGGAATTAGTGCAAAATATCCACACTTTACAGATCACCTTTCTGGACATTTATAAAAGGTTTTCTGTCAGTGTCTATTATCAGTTTCAAAACAGAAATAAGGAACCGTCTGTTGACTGCAAAGTCATGCTCCAACAGTACAAAAGCACAACAATACAAAACAGTACAGTGTCCTTTACAAAACACGAGTTTCCCACGCTGAGATAATACCTTCCAAAGAAAAAACAATAGGCTCTAACTAGATACTCCAACTCCAAAACCCTACTCCAAAACCCTCTCAACTTAAGATTGGTATAATTTGGACCAGCTGGTGCCCCTTCAGAAATGACAAGGTCTTTGGCCGAGTTTAGGGCAGAATAAAGACGCATGAGGGACGAGAGAGAAGGGCCCGAGGGCCTATAAAGAGGGAGTGTTCCTGGCTTTCCCACACTGCTTGTCTCGTTCTTGTGCTCACACTCATGCAGCGAGAGAGAAGGGGGTAGTGGAGGCGCTCGAGTGAACAGGAAGAGAGCTCTCTTCCCAAACACTTGGTTCTTGTCAAGTACACTAGGGTCACTTTTTGTCCAAAATACTGGATTCATCCAGAAAAAACAACCCCCTCCCCACAAACGGATGTGTACACTTCCTAATGGAAGTTAGCATGAGGAGGGACACATGGACTGTGTTCCGACGGGCATAAAGGAATTCCAGAAATGTTCCCAGATTTAAATTATTATAAGGCAGATGTACAGCTGGAATCTTCCCATTTAAGCAAGTAAGCATCTGTTAACCAGACGGATGGAAAATGTCTAAAATACAGCTGCCATTATCACCGCTCGAATACATTTGAAACGGTAAAAAGCCAGAAGGGAGGGAGACCTTCAGCACTCAATCTCTAGTGTGGACCTTCAGTCCTTCAAGTAATTTATTGACATTTATCAAAATACAGACCAAAGACTGTAGATAGCAGTTATCGGTTGGTAAACACTTCACTGCTGAAGCAGGAAATTCAGTAACGTGAGCTCAGAATGGCGTAGCACCCCTGGGTTATGGGCACTCGCCGTAGAGCAAGTTCATGAAAGATATGCCATTGTGATTTATCTGAGGCACAGGATGCCTTGCTGTACTCTGGTATTCCCCATTCATGCATAAAAAAGAATGGAAGAAACAGGTTATCTGAAATCCAATTTCCCCATTTACAAATTCCACACAGTTCCACAATGGTAGAATAAGACATATAGCAGGAACAGAACAGTGTTTTTTTTCATTTCTTTGCTTTAAAATGTAAGGATTAGTGATCAAAATCCAGTGCATCTTTTTTCAAGCTCCATATTAAAACTAAACAGGTTTTTCAATGTGGAAATCATTAACTGCTCAGTTATACATCTAACTAACTTAATTCATATATAAACATTGAGGCCTTTGAATCGGTTTTCCAGAATCTGGTTAAACACTGGCATGAAGTTGTATATTTCATGGGAATGACACTATAAAACTTCCTTTCAGTCAAATGTAAATCTATGTTCAGAAAACTGGTTTAGTGAAAAAAAAAAATGTCCAGAATGATTTAAGGATGATTAACCTTTGGCCTACTAATGATATTTACAAAAAGTAATAAATCCTCAGTATGACATGTATGTAAGAATGCATGTAGGTATGAATGTATTTATATATGTATGGAGTGCAAACTATACTGCCTTTAATTCTCTCTGTAGTACTACTGCTTCCTGCTGTATTCTCTCTCCTCATCTGTCTGCCGGCTAAATGAAGCTTCATCTCTGGTCTTCTCAGGCTCTCAGCACCCTGAAAGTGTCATGTCAGAACTTGTCTGCATCCTGCCCAAACTAGGCAGAATGGAGATAAAAGTCATCAAAGGTAGAGTTTATAGAAATAAGAGCTTATGGCACAGAGATGCAAACGTCTTGTGGAGTCCCACCTACAAAGGTACACAAAGAACATCCTAACCATGAAGAAAAAAACCCTCACAATCATTATGTAGACATTTTGCCTCACTTCCCAGTAAGTACAAAACAGTATTTGTGCTTTTGTGCATGTGTGCGTGAGTGAGGAGCCGTGAGATTTGACCACTTCCTCCCATTATTAGCAAGCTTAGAAGTAATTACAGGCTGAGTTCTCTTTACACTCCTAGCCATGGAAATCTCAGCCAACAACGATCACTGATCATCTTTATAGATCACAGCCAGCCATCAACCAGCTGATAACCTTTTCAGATCTCACTCCCCTACCAAACCCTCATCACAAAATATTATGGGGAAGAACAGTTAGACTTTTATCCAGCAAAGCTGACTGGATGTTTGTAAAGAGATATAAATGACATACACAACCTTGCATTCATAAGAAAAGTACATACCTTCAAACAAAATGATTATTTAATTGTCAGTAGAATTGCATAGGCAACAGACAATGCAGGGAGAACATACATTTACTGTTCATTTGGATCCAACACAAAGGTATGGTAAAACAGAAGCCTTTTCTTTTTTTACCAGGCTCAGAAAATCAATGGTTCGCATGCTACAAACAACAGAATCCAAGAACTCAGACCAGCAGTGAATGAGAAACCAGAGAGACCACACTAATCTATGATGTGCTGCTTTAGTGCCTGCCTCCTCTCTCGCACAGTTATATTAATGATTAATAAGAACATAATTATCATTTTTGTACAATATACATACTTCAGCAATGTGCACCACTGACCTGTGTAACTCTGAATACAAATATAAATGCATTTGTGAAGATCATGTTCCATAGCACTGGAAAACGAAAATAAACGAGTAAGAGTTAGCGACCACTAGAACCAGTGCAACGCAATTTACACGTCTGAAGTTTCACAATTTAATATTAGTTCTATTACAGAAACATACGGCATCTGTACTGATTCAACGGGAAGTGATTCGCTCCAAACTAACCTTAATAAAAAAAGAAAGAAAAACATTTAACATCTTCTAACGAAATATTACCTTAGGTAAGCCACAGTAACCTGTAATCTGTATTCAGCTGTGCCTAAAACCTCAAAACAAGACCAGCAAGGAACGAAGCTAATAAGCCGATCATAGCAGTCTCTCCTTTCACATGAATCGTAAAAGACAGTGCATATACTAAACAACTGCTATCAATATATGAATCAACAAGCTATAAGCAACCTTGTAACTCAAATTGATCAAGCGAAACAACATTTTGTACGGCTCCAGACAAATGGGGCACTCACGTTTATAACTTTGTGAACGTGTAAATAAGTAACTATGTTTACAAACAGGCCAAGTGAAAAAACATAAAAAACAAAAATAAGTTAAAACTGGGGGCGCATTAATAGGACCGCGAATTAATGTTAAAATCGGCAAAACTCCATAATGGAGCCGGAGACAGACTGCTTTTTGGGCGTTGAGATAGCTATACGTGACAAAATGAGCCTTGGAAATGACACGCAATTTCCTCTAGCAAATATGTGGATGTTTTGCCTCCCAACAGACCCGAAACGTTCTAACCTTGTCGGTAGTTATACGGTCAATGACAGCCAATTTAACGGTCACATTCGAGTAGCCGCTGTAATCTGCATTATACCTGTTAATTATCTCTGTATCACAAGATGGAAAAGTGCTGACTACAGCCACAAGACCGTTTACCAGTTTTGATTGATCAGAAGCCAGACAAGTACAAAAATACTTGTTGCATTGCAACTGATTGTCTTGAACCAATGTTAACTTTTTCAGTAAACAAACAGGCTACAGCCACGCAATGCAAGTTACATTAGAAACTGTTATATTTTCTTTGAAGGTTAAACGATCTTTCTTTTTCTGTCTTTAAAATACACCGGGTTATGTAGTTTACATTCCAGTTTTAAATATTGCTCCTAATTATAGGTCTGTACATACGCAGTTTCCTTTCAAAACCTTCCAATGTCCTTTTCAATCAAAAAAAGTGCTTACCAAGATGAAGTGTTAGATTGATGGAACTGGGATACTGAATGCCCGCTAACATCGTCTGACTTTGCCACCAGGTGGTATCCGCTTGGTTGTTGTAATCGGTGAGGTAGACAGCACTGTGATGCTGTCTGGGGTCCCTGGCATCGCAAATGTGGCACGACTTCGTGACTCCCGTGACCCCGGTCTGTACGCAGTACTCTTCAGGCGGAGAGCCGCAAGTGTTGGTGGCCACCACGGTTACATTGAAAGCGGCGTTAACAAACTCTGGCATGCAGCGCTGAGGCCGATTCGACTCGTCCACACATTCATCCATCGCTCCATGGCTGCACGTCGCCCAAAAAGTCAATAAACTCAATACAAGAGCTAAACAAAGCATTATTTTGTCCGTCCTTTTACACGACTCCGAAATCTTCACTAGCACGTTACCCTTAGAGATAATCCCTGCACCCTATCAGTTTGCGGTAACTGACCAGCTACCGTGTTCGCGAATTTATAAATAAAATCATGCGGAAGTTCACGGTGGTACTTTTCAACTACACTTTCTTGAATTTCACCCCTTTTGAGCGCACTGGTATCTACTTCTGTTTTGCAAAGTTCCACTTGATCATCGGTTTGCGACCACCGCCATGGAAAAACTTTGGAAGGAAAAGAACTATTACTAGGCTACACCCAGCCAGCTAGTGCGCAAGTCAAAGAACTTGAAAAAAATCTTCGTCAACTTCCGCCTGAACGATGCTTTGATGGTCTGCCGACCCGCTGGAAAAGCAAGTCCTAATGGCCGCTATTCCAGAGACGGACGTGAGTGGGCGTGGTCTTTTGGAAGAGTGGGCGTATCACTAGTTTCCCCATCAGCTTCAGACCTCTGCGACCCAGTGGGCGTGAACTGAATTTCATACTCCGCAGAATCTCAGTGAAGCGATGGACCTTTCTCTCACGCTGAACGAGTAAGCCACTTTCTAAAAAAATCAAATAAACAAACGACGATGTCTATTAAAATGTTTAACAACAATTCTAAATACAAATTCATGAGCCTACCTATTTCCCCTGCTTGGGGAGGGTAACAATAGTACGACCTTTTAAAAAAATAATGGAGCCCGTGTCATTTTTTTCTACACACGTTGGGCCATCCTATCATATAAAGAAACTTTTTTCCTGACAGTTTATGAGCTTAAGTTCTAATTTCAAGGTAGCAGTAGTCATGAAACAAATCAAATCAAACTGTGCTTGGATTGAAGTGATCAAAATTTCCAGTAGCCTATGAATAACCAGGCGCAGATCGTTCCCTGCTTGGAGCACAGGGGCCAAAGAGCAAGGTTAAATATACTCTTCCCAAGCAGATCTCAGGAAACCGAGAATAGCAGCATGGATGTTAACAGTTTATAGCTGCAGAGTCTTACATTACAATATCTGAGCCTAACTCAACATTTTCTTGTACCAACAGTGTACCTGAATCATGAACTCTCGTAACTATTCTTGAAAATTGGCAAAGAGCAATTCATAAGCCTGTATTTTAAATGACAAAGCAGTCATATTGGTGGAAAATAGCTTACCTAGAGAATATGACCAAAATTAACTTTACAACACTTTTAGTTTAGTCCTCATGTAGATTTTTGTAACTTACAGTTTGAACTCTAAATTCCTCACCTTTGTGTAAACATCCTCAAAGGTTTTGTTCGACTACTCACACAACACATTAGGGCTATTTAGTTCGGAGTGGCCATTTTGTGTAATTTTTTGATCACATGCTGTTTACCTCATTTATCATTCTTCTACATTTTGTTTCACCACATGATAAGCAAATGTATGCTGACTAATTTGTAATACTGTCCATTTTACAGTGGACACTGCTCAACTACACTGAAAGCCTCTAAAAAATAACAAAGAGTTCTCAGAAATACAAGGCTATGGTGAAAGCTATTCTAACAGATAAGTTGTCAGTTACAATGCATATCACATAAGAGACTGATAATGCTTCAGAGTAGAGATGTTTTAGCCATTGGTCAGTTGCTAATCTGAAAGAATGTTAGTATTTCAGGCTTATTCATGACCAGTGGTTATCTCTGAGCTACATACTCTAGGATAACACATTAATTATCAAATTCCATTACAGATCTAATTATTTACATGTAAACAATGCCAGAGTAAATGATCAAAGGCCTAAGTGTAACCAATGCAATCAGTTAATTTTCTATGGAATTAAATCAATCATTTAGGATTAAGAGTAAGAGAGAATTAGTATCTTTTCATTACAACGTGTGCATCCCTACGATCCCTATGTAACATTCAGCTCTACGAAGTGAACTCCACACTCATGATATTCAAACTTGGCCAACAAGAGTTAAACCCAGAACAAATGCCAAATGCTCTCCACAACACCTCTTATCTGTCGATACACAAACTGCAAGCACACTGCGCTGTCCTGTGAGATCATCTACCATTACACTGTTCTATCAATCAGCCCTTTTGTTTCAACAGGTCTGGTGCTGAGGCAACTAGAGCTGCATTTACCCCCGGGTGTCAAAAAGAGCAATGCCTGTCAACACTCAGTCAAATACTCATTCCATGTTTCCTGCAAAACAGGACCATGTGTACTTCATGCGGAGACATGCCCTAAGTGTGCATTGTCTCAAATCCCTTCCCTCAAGAACTTTGAACATTCATCACCAATTGTTCCTCAAGGGGACCTCAGCTGCTTTAAGGTGCAGGAGTTATGTACTCTGCAATTCCCAGAATGTGCCTCCAGGGTAAAGACTTTGTTCTCTCTAGGTGTTCTTGTATAGCCTGAATTTGTTCGTTGTCCTATCAGACTATCAGATTAACATGATGATTAGGCCAATACAGTACTCAGAAGGATTATAGTTGACAAGGGGTAGTCTAAAAAAAGGCACTGGAAGTATGGTTCCAATTTTTTTACTTCATGTGATATTTTAGATGTTCTTACCTAGTCATCCATGATGCATAATCACCAAAGAGGAGTGTTACCTCACTGGGCCACCAATCGGATGGCTAAAATACCACCTCCATAACTGCAATCTACTTGGAAAAGTTGCTAAAAGAAAACCTATACTCCCATCAGGCACATGTATAAATAACCATGCTAAATATAATTGGAAACTGATTTCAGCTCTGTCATCCAGTAAATAAAAGCAGGAATTTTGGTCACAAGAATGTTAGTGGATGTGTGTTGCCACAGTGTTTCTCTTTCTCAGGCCCAGAGAGCTTTTAAAGGTTACCTGGTAGGCTTCAAGAACAAAACAAAAGTAATCACTAGATTTTCAAGAACAGCCATTATTTCAAAAATATTTACTCAAATGTTTATTTACAGCTGTTTTCTTTAACTTTATCTCTAAACTTTTCACATTTTTCATCTCACTAGGCATGTCGCACTTTGACTCAGACAACGGGAATGTCGTCGTGATGTTCCCTCTAGTGGCAATCACTCGACAGTACATTTGTTCGGAGGGATCAAAGTACAAATGTACAAAAGTAAAAAAAAAACAAAAAACGATCAATTAAATGTACATTTAATATTAGCCGCAATTCCAGTTTGATACATTGTATGATCACACTGAGATCTAAACTAACATTAACTTGCTATGATAAATTGATCCTTGCGAAAAAGTTCGCGCGTATTTTATTCGCTGGTGCTCAAAGAAAACTGTTTGAATTTGTGACAAAATTAGCTACATTGGCTAGCCAGCTGGCTTAAGTCAAACTATCTCAAATATTGGCAAACAAATCATGGCGACATGGTATCCACATGATTCCTGTCAAGACGTCACAGACGAGACAACTGAATGTAACAAGAATGAAAATGATTTGCCATATTCCACAAGAGAAAATATTCCACCAGAGAACATTTCTGACAATAGTAAAAAGAGTTCGGAGACTAGAAAATTCCTAACCCCCAATTCCGATGGAGAAGACCCAGATGATCGCACCGAAGAGGCTAAGGCGTTACCACAAATTTACATATCAAAAAAATCATCACGCACAAAGACAGAGTCTCCCTTTTCTGCGACGAGATACTCGGAACATGTACGGTATGTTATTAGCTAGGTTAGCTGGTTAGCGATAGATAAATTAGTTATATAGCTAGGAGGTTCGGACCCCTAGCTAGTAACCTAGCAGGTTACCTAGCAAGCTAACTAGCTAGCTAACGTTAGCAAATATACATATCAAACTTGGGTCTAGCTAGCTAATTGCTGATTAATTAATGGATTAATAAGCCAATCTACAATGCTAATTGTATTATTATGTATAAGGCCGAAAAAGCAGATGAAGCGATTGCTTTTTATATTATTGAAAAGATCGCTAACAAAAGGTCATGGGTTGCGGTCTGGAAGACTGTCCCTGATGTCCTCTTGGTGAATTGTGATAATGGGGATTTGCCATTTATTGGCGTACTTGTACAATTTATCAAAAAAAGCCCAAAACTGATTTTATCATACTGAAGCACTGTCGTTATGAACTGTGAGATGATAACTAGTTAATTAATTGATTACAGCTCTATAGTTATTTGTATGTCTGGTCTCAGGTGAATGTTATACCATTTGAAGGAAAAGCCCTGCCACTTCATGTCATGGTATCTCTGGCAGAACCATTTTCTGCAAACGTTGCTAATCTACCAAGAGAACTGGTGGAAGATGTTTTGAAGGAGCATGAGCACTTGGTTCCAATCCTAGATGTGTATCCTGTCGAAGGTTTGGGTTTAGAGGTAGACAGCATTGCCCAGGCGTTGGAACACGTTAGGTAAGCCCATTCGCTCACCAGTATCTTAAAGAGATGACCTTGTACAGTTATAATATATACACAGTACTAACTTTATTACAGACACCTTCCCTGTCAAAATTGGAGCTTTCCTGTATGTAAATTAAACATGTGATCATGGAGTGTAGCATAACATCAGTGGGGATCAGTTTCAGGGTGAATCCATGCTATAGTCATAAAACTAGAGTGATCTGAGTGATGTTGAATGAGGCATGGTAATCGGCCTCATTCAATATCAGAAGTGGAAAAACATCTGCTGGTCAGATAAATCCAGATTTTTGTTGCTGGTGGGAGGGTCAGGTGTTAACAGTTCAGGATGGTGGAGATGGAGAAATGGTGTGGGGAATGTGTGTCTGACCAAGTTCACCCCAGCATGGCAGTTGTTTATCCTTATCCTATGGCAGAAGGACACTTTCAGCAGGACAGTGCACCATGACACAAGGGTTGTATACTCATGGATTGGTTCCAGGAACATGGCAGCAAGTTTTTCCTTGCTTTTTTGGTCTTCACAGTCATTTATTCATTCATTATCCAAACCGTTTAATCCAATCAGGGTTGCGTGGGGAGTATGCGGGGGTGGCCCCCATGCCTGTCCAGGGGACCTCATTGGGCACTGGGCAGACACACCCAGAACAGGTTGCCAATCCACTGGCCACACACATACTCACAATTTGGAGTAACCAATTCACCTAACCTCCATGTTTTTGGACTGTGGGAGGAAACCTGGAGAAAACCCACACAGACATGGGGAGAGCATGGACCCAAGACCAATAGAGGCAAATGTGCTAACCACAAAGCCACCATGCTGCCCCTTCACATTCACTAGATCTTAATCCTATAGAGCATCTGTGGTATAGGGTAGAACAGATTATTCTTCTAACTGCGAGGAGGTTTCCAGTCTGCATTAGCCAAAATTCCTGCAGATTGATTTCAGCACCTGGTGGAATTTATGCCATGACAAATTGCTTTAGTTCTGAAGGTCAGCTAGTTCTGAAGGTCCAACATGTTACTAGAAAGGTGTCTCTAATGAAGTTGCCATTCAGTGTATATAACCACGATTATATAGGCATGTAATAACATAATATTTATATAACCCCAATCATAATATAAGTATGTACTAACACCTAATAGTTATATTATCTAAATGATAATAACTTTATAACCCTAATTATATTATATAATAAGTTGCAACTGTAATAGCATATAATAGTTAAACTGTTGAGTACCAGTTTATACTGTTTTAGGTTTTTCTACGATTTCCTGTGGAGGGATTGGGATGACGAGGAGGACTGTCATGAATATACAGGACTGATCGAGAAACGCTTACAGCTGTAAGATTCAACTTCAAAATAAGATGGGTTGGCAGTTCATTTAGTATATATTTATTTTCAGTCATTTCTATGTAACTTAGATAACTTGAGGTAAATTGTGCTGTTCTCTTCACAATGTATCCTGGACTCTTCTCATGAGAGAGAGCAGTAAAGTTGACACAACATTCTCAGAGCCTTCAGAGTACAGTAGAACTGCCAAAAATGGTGGATTATTTACAACTAACTATAAAATATATAACATCTTATTAGGTACAACTGTAGATTAGATAAACCCAATAATCACAGGGTACTGTAACATAAAATAAAGTTAATCAGCATTAATAAAACAGAATGTCAGTTAGTGTTTAGTGGTAACATTTATATTCTGTTGTACCATTATGTGATACCAAAATTATCACATAATTAGGAATACAATTACAACAATTAAAATCAGTAAATATACAAGTAGCTCACATGCTTTGTGTATTGAATCAATATTACATTCCTCAACAAAAAGGTATTTTATTTTATAAAAATGAATGCAGTATAAAAGTATGCCAGATAAAAGATTTACTTTCGCTGCATGTCTGTACAGGTACAGTGATATTCAGGATGGAACCATTCCTGACCCTGTAAGTAAGCGCTATCTCAAGACTCTGGAACAGTACCACAGCAAACGACTGCAGCTGACGAAGTTCCAGACAAACATCCGCGGAGAGGTTACGCCAGGTGATGCCGTGGAGTGCTGGAAGACGTTCTACGAAATGTCAATGGTCTGCGGGCTTCTCAAATTCTGGGAGAACCTGAGACTCAGGTAAATAGACAAAAAAAGGGGGTGGGGGAGGATTGCAGAATGTAGATTGTCAGAACTATGGAGGTGGGACATAATTTCAGATAGTACATGTTTGTCTTGTTTGCTTTTTAGGAATCATGGCCTCTTCTACCCTGGGGTATATAAGTGAAGAAAGGGACATAGAGCATCAGGGAAGAAAGTGACGCATATTGTTGCTCAAGTAATGACAGCTGACATGGTATGTCACCAGTGGTCTTTAAAACTTTAAACAAACCCATACTTCATATTCCAAACAGCATGTAAAATGACTCTTCTGATATTTTTTAGCTCAGTATTTCAATCCAAACTCAAAAATGTATTTACATAATTTTTTTCTTTGTGTTGTCTAGTGTGCTCTGTACGATATATCTGCAGTAAGTTTCTTGAAAGACACATGATATATACACTGGAGATCAAAATTAGAGAACAACACACAATTTCCTAAATGTCAAGGTCGTTGTGATAGTCCTATGTCAAATTATCCTAACAGGAGTGAAATTTTATTTTTAAGCTTATGTCATAAATTGTATATATTCTAAAGCACAGCATAAAACCCCAAATTATATAATTGCAAAAGAACACTGATCAAAATTAGAAAACACTTTTGGATACCTTATTGGTGTTAATCTGGAACCTCGTGCTAATTTCCTAAAACCCCATTTAACTGGCAGCCTAACTTTCCAGTTTTCACTGACTTTGGAATGGTGAGCCATTCCAAAGTGACTGAAACCTTCCGGCAGCAGGATGTCCAGATGAAGGCCAAAGGGGTGACCCTATCAGCCATCGCAAGAGAAGTCTGTGATTTCTAGAATATTGCATCTTTACAACATCACAAACTCATTCAAGTCCTCCAAGAAGACTTGTCGCCCACGAAAGACAAATGCAAGAGAGGACAGAATAACGTGGAGAATCTCCATGGGTAATGGTTCAACACTGCAGCTGGAATTGCTCACCAGTTCAGCACCGAACAGGGTAAGGATCTGTCTCGTCATACAGTGTATCGACGTTTAAGAGCATTTGGATTGAAAGTCCACTCTGCAGCGACCAAACCTCTCATTAGCAGAAAGAATAAAAAAAGCTAGACTCACCTTTGCCGAGGAGCATGTTGTGTGGACAGAGGAGAAGTGGTCCAGAGTTCATTTTAGTTTAATTTATTTGGGTCTGATGGGAAACATTATGTTCAAACTGGGGAAAGACTGAACCCAAAGTGTGTAAAGAAGTCAGTGAAAGTTGGAGGAGGAAGTGTCATGGTTTGGGGAATGTTTTCAGCAGCAGGATTGGACCTCTCATGCAGCTACATGGAAGAGTGAATGCAAGTGTGTATCTGAACCTTCTTCAACAACACGTGGTTCCTTCCTTGCATTCATCACTTAATCTGCCAGCAATTTTCACGCAGGACAATGCCCCCTGTCACACAGCAAAATGAGTAAAGCAGTTCCTTGAAACTGAAAACATTGAAACAATGAAATGGCCAGCCCACAGTCCTGATCTAAACCCAATAGAAAACCTCTGGAAAATCCTTGGTGACAAAGTTATGGCCATGAAACCCACAACAGTCATAGAACTGAGGAAGAGGCTGGAAGAAGAGTGGACCAAAATCACACCAGAGCGGTGTGAGAGACTAGTGATGTCCTGTGGCTGCAGATGTGCTGAAGTCATTCAAAGCAAAGGCCTGTACACTTCCTACTGATTACTGACAGTTATAACCTTCAGAAAATTTTGTTGTAATCTTTCTCTGTGCTACAGTCATTGCTGTTCTCTATTTATGATCATCATGTTTTTTGCAAAATAAAGGTTTCATGTTGATATTCTTTGGTTATTTTGTAAAACACTGTTCTAGTGGCATGTTGTACCCCTTACAAAAAATCCTCCACCCCTTTAGTTCTGGTCTAATATGATGTCGTATTTATAATGGCTGTGACTCTTTCCTGCATGACGTTTGTCTATAAGTGATTGCAACAGGAGTTGTTATATGTGGAGAATGACATATATTGTATTTTTAGCTTAAGGTTTTCTTCTAACACTGTAGATGTCTTTTCAGTGATGTGCCCATTTCCATTCTTCTACTTCAGATAAAGAACTTCCCTTCAGACACCCTCATATAGCAGCATACATCTCTGGAAGGAGAGCTGGAGTCGTGTTTCTCTGGAGACTTCGTGCTTATCTGCCCTGGAGTGTACCAGGCCAACGGCCTGGCCTCACTCACTGATGACATCCTTATCAGGTCAAGATCATGCCCTTTGGCTGTTACATTTATCAGATCCTTCTAGTCACCATTTCTCAGTGTCACTGTAGTGTTAAGAACGTCTTTAATGTGAAAGAGAGTGTTTGGTGTGATTCCCTACCATTTAAAGATGATGTTTGTGTTACAATGCTTTTGGGATACCCAGCCCTGTCAAGTTTTTTTAAAAAATCATGTCATCCAGTTATTTACAAATCATCACTTAACCCTAACATATATTTTCAGCATTCTCAGCCATTGTAAACCATAAAACACTACTATACTGACATGTGATTTGCTGACCAAGCGTTGTCTTGTAAACAACCACCCATATCAGGATCTGGGAAGAGGCAGGAGGTGGTCATCATTTCAGATCCCTCCCATGACTACTTTGTGGCTTTTAAAGAGTCACATGTGACTCTACAAGACCTAACACTGATCCAGAGGGGAACATGTGACGGCATTGTGGTCGTGGAATCAGGTCACATGACTCTGGAGAACTGCTTGTTGAAGTGTGAGGGTACTGGGGTGTGTGTGCTGACGGGTGCCTCTCTTAACATGACCAGCTGTGAGATCACTGGAGCTCAGGTACAGTAGTACAAGTTCAGTCTGTTAGATCACAAAGGTTTGTTTGCCTATCATATATATAGTATTGACAGTGTTCTTAAAGACTTCACTTTCTGTACTAGGGAGCAGGTATAGAGCTTTACCCAGGGAGTGTGGCTGAACTACACAGAAATGAAATTCACCACTGCAGCAGTCAGGCCTGTACAGACATCAGGAGCTCAGTGGGTGGTATCAATATGAAGGTAATACAGATTTGAAGATAAACAATCCCTCTCATTATCACATAACCAACGTAGAGCATGATAGCATCCACTCAAAGCTCTGGCCATAGGATGCCATGACTAATGACTATTTTTGCATGACTAAGACATTTTGTAAACTAGTATAGGGGTCAGGCATCTTAAGTTTGTTTGTTTGTTTATACCAGTGAGTGCTCACATTTATCAACAAGTGACGTTTTTTTTGAAGAGAGAACAAACATTAAGCATGGGTTTCCAGCCCAGAGCAAAATGAAAACTGCGTCTGCAGCAGTCCAGTCACGTTTGCACTACGGTGTCAGAGAATCTGGGGCAGATTGCTTTATGTAGTGCATGAAGTGAAGATGTGGTCCTTATTTCATCCACTTGAAGTTTACCCACAAAAGTGGGACTGCTGCACAAGATGTGGGATTACTCATAGAGAGGAACAACAAAGCAAAACAACATAATTCACAAGTAAAGATGAAATAGGCAAGGAGCCATGTTGTTAGATGAAATGGTTTAGTCTTTTTTTGTTAGCAGTTGGAAAGGATTCGTAGCAGTTTAGACTACTCAGCTTGGAGACCACTTTGTTATGGTGTAATTTATAATACATATTTATGTTGATTTGATTATACAATAGATTGTTCAGAAGCAGTGATTTTACTATTTTGTAGGAAGGGGCTTTCAAAAATATATGTATTTTTATATATGTAAACTAATATATTAATATTTTAATGCACCAATATTTTTATATATCTCACGTGAATTAAAAGTACTGTTCCTAGAAACGTATTACTACAAATTATTAATTAAAAATAATTTTTTTTGATAATGCAGCTAACATTCTCATGTAAACATTTCAGATGTCAGTGATTTTTTAAACACATTTTTGGCTCTAGTGAGTTAGCACAACACATGCTGAAGTGACTCATTTTATTTTACATTTATGACAAAATTTAAATACTATACTCAATGACCATATGTAATAGTTTACAGCTTAGATTTTATTTTAATAACAAAAGACTTGCATTGCAAACAAAACATTGAAGTCTACAATAGTTCTTCTGGAAGACGGTTTAGAATCCTAATTTGTGTTTAAGATGCGACACAAAAAAAATTGCTAAACACATGATAACAAATAAATCCTCTTACATCCTATATACGTATAGCGATATTTGTTCACATCTTTCTAAAAGCCTCCATATCCACCTCTATTAAAACCCCCTCCGCCCCTGTATCCACTTCCTCCTCGAAACCCACCAGAGCCCCTGTACCTGCCCCCACCACCCCAGTGACCTCCTGATCCCCTGTATCCGCCCCCACCACCCCAGTGACCTCCTGATCCCTTATACCCTCCTCCACCGCGGGACCCCCCACCGCCTCTGTAACCGCCTCCCTGGTACCCTCTTCCACCCTGGTACCCTCCGCTCCCCCGGAATCCTCCACTTCCCCCATCTAAGCGGGTCATCTTGGGAGGACGTGGACCATCTCCAAAGCTGTTAAAGGGTAGAGAAAATAACACACTGTTGAAGTACACAGGTAACACTAACAATATTAAAAAAAAAAGTCATAAAGAGATGAAGCTTTGGATGACTACAGGTGCACTCTAAAACAGTTACTTTTTCAGTTCTTTCTTATTTGTTTATTTAACCTGTAATTCAACCGGGCACGTCATTAAGAACAATTTCTTATTTACAGTGACGACCTCACAATCAAAGCAGTAAGAGCCACTTCAGAAAAAGGAAAACAAGTACTTCTATTTCAAGGCCACAAGGTGCCAGAAATCACATGCACACGTTTAATTACAAGGACCCTCTCACCTTTCCCTCTGTAACTCAATAAAACCTCAAACAAACATCAATTACAAAAATCAGGTATTCACAAGATTACAACGGCAATATTAAGCTATTTTTTTAAACATGTCAATCCAGCACCGAGTGGTTCTTACCGTGGGTTGGCGGCCATGAGGTTCAGTCCTGCAGAGGAGGGTCTGGAGAGGAGGCGGATGACATTGAGCAGCCGCTCGCTGGTGGCATCCATGTGTCTGATGTACTCTGGGTCTTTGCTAACCTCTACCAGCACAGCATCCAGTGCAGCTCTCAGTGCAGCCACAGCACCGGCTATGTCGTGTGGTATACGTAGCTTGATCCTTTAGAGGGACAAAGTCTTTCGTTAACAAACCAACCTCAGCAGTAGCTCACAAACCTTAGAACAGCTCTGCTGTGTGTTGCATGAACCTACCAGTCATCAAGCTCGACAGTCTCTCCCTTAGAGATGATTTTCTTGGAGGCAAATAACAAGAGCTGAAGAGGGCTGACCATAGTCATTCCTTTAGCCGAGATTGCACGCGTTCGAATCTGTAATAAAAGTTAACAGCTGACTTCACTACCTGTCAGTATCTTGAGAGATATTAACTGTAGAGCCAAGAAAAACAAATTAACCTTTTCCCCAAAGACAAAGAAAGGTGATGGATAAGTCATGTCCTGACTACTGAAGGGGCAATTAACAGAGGATTTGTGGATGAGGGCGTTGCGGCCTTCCGTTGTCAAAATCTTCCTCTTTTCTTTGTGGTAGCACACATTGGGGTAGGAGCCAAAGGTTAACAGGGAGATCACCACATCCAGATTGTTGTCTGGCCCCACATTGTTGAAGATCTGATTCATCAGGCACTCTAGGCAAAAGAACCGCATGGATGTTTAAATCTAGGCCGTTTTCAAGGCTGAAAAGTCACAAAGGGAAGGGGTAGAGGGACAAGAGAAAGAAACCTTCTCTTTCTGCTATAGTAGAGATTCTTTGAACATGACACAGCCAGAAGCACCGAATTCAATTGTTTGTCAACAGTTTTTGGCTAACTGAATAAGGATATACCCTTCTCACATCCTCACTGGTAACTGAGGGATTTTCAGTTGCACAGCTAAACACAAAGGGATGAAAATTGTCTATAGTAAAATCCTACAGTTGGACTGTTGCTGCAGTGGATGGACTTCATTAATCTAAAATAGGGGTCTGACATCAAATATTATTTATTTATTGAGGGTGAACTAATATTTCTGTCCTGGGGCAGTTTTTGGTACTCAAACTATGTCAAAGCATTTGTGATGCTCATATTCCAAATGGGTGATTAGAGGCCCTCTTTTTGTTGATATGGCTATTTTCACCAATGACCGTAAGATATGGGGAGTGTGAGCTGACCTTCAGGAAAGCCTGAGTTGATGAGGATCTCCTTCAGCTGAACTTTGGCCTCCCATGTCATCCTTAGAGTGGACATGTGCAGTCGCTTGTGCTCACAGAACCTGATTTCAGCTTCTTCACCACCCATCCTGAGCACAAAAGAAACAATTCCTTCCCCATCTTTTAAAGCTACAGGATCAGACATTAACAAGGTACTGAATGAACACAATCATTTAACTCTGAATTAGAGTTATGTTTGGTGTGTAGTCAGATTTTGTCTTGAGAGCAGTTTGTCTGGTGGTGCAGGGAACCCACCTGACTTCATCCCAGGCTTGAAAGACAGACAGCAAGGCAACGTGGTCAGAGAAACGGGTGCCTGCAAAGTTTCTGTGGACAAATCCCAGACGTTTCCCCTCACTGATGAAAGGCTCCGCGAAACATGACGCTGCAGAAACGGTGCAAACTGCATCTCCCACACTGGGATAAGACAAATACAGATCACTATCACTGGGATACCCAACAGTGCTGAGCAGCTGATGTTAGTTTTATTTAAAAAAAAAAAAGTAAAAATGTTCAAATGTAAAATCCAAAGTTAGTTACTTAAAGATGCAACCCATGATCATCATCTTTCCCAGACGAGGCTCGATGGGTAGTCTAGCCAGGATACGGCCCAGGGGTGTCAGCTCGTCATTACAGTCCAGGGCATCCAGCTCTGGGAAAGTGTGGTTTTTTTTTTTGAAGCACTCTGAATTAGCGCTGCCCAGTATGGGTTTAAGATTAATTAAGGCGTAAGGAGTACAAGGAGTAAGGGCTAGTGGAATGAATATCTGTGCCAGTGTGACACTATTCAAGTAGACTCCAACTGTTGCATACACTCAGCTCACACTGAAATGAATATTCATCACTAGGACGGGGGGGCGGTACCTCGGAGTGTGTGCTCAGCCTCGATGACTGCGTCCAGCGGGGGAGGCTCTATTGCTTTGGATAAGAACTGGCCGATCGCACCCAGCCTGAGCAGTTTGATACTGAGAGCCACCTCGTGAAGCGGCGTCCGGAACATCTCTGGGGTCATGTGGGTCTCCAGCCTGAGCAGACAGCGCAAACAAACAGCCATTGCTTTTATACCAAGAGACCCAGCGGAGGTTCTCAACTCACCCAACATTTAGCCCAAGACAGCCGCTTCGTTCCCTTTCTAAGAGCTTGTAACTGGCGATCAGGCCGTCAAGTATATGGAGTCAGATCAAGCTGTGCTCACTTGTCGAAACGCGCGCGGCTACATAGGTGGAAGCAGAAGCCGGGTCTGACGCGGCCGGCCCGGCCCTTCCTCTGCTCCAGGTTAGTCTTGGAGGCCCACACAGTTGCGTAGTTTGTCATGTTGTTATGGGCAGTGAACAGCTTCACCTTCTGCCTGAGATGCCAATCATAGCACACATTCATTATCGCTGCAGCAAGCATGACATGTGCACTAAAGCTCATCAAGATGAAGTTTATATGAATCCGAATGACCTGGGAAATGTGTGTACACACCATTTTACCAGAAGACTTACTTGCAGGAGTCAATTACGTAGACCACATCATTGATGGTAATGCTGGTTTCGGCAATATTTGTTGACAAAATGACCTGAACACAACATTCAGAGTCAACATTAAAATGTATAAACCAGGGACCAGGCAAAAGCAGACTCCCTATAATAAAACACTAAAAGCACAAACCTATGAAACTACTAAACAGGTTTGTGTATAACAAATTAATTTCCCTTTAAACTGCAGCTTCCACAGCAGTCTGAGATCTAAACCAGAACTCTGGAGAATTTCACTGCAAGCAGGTTGGTCAGTGTGAAACGCTCAGACCTTCGTCACTCCATCGGGTACAGGCTCAAAAACCCTCCTCTGCTCATCTCTGGGGATCTGAGAGTGGAGGGGCAGCACTTTGTAACGCTGGCTCCCTGAGAAACATGGCCGCACACACACACACAGCGCGGTCAATACCAAAAGAAGAGTGTCAGTGTTGCTGATGCTTCATCAAAGTAACTGCAATCATACGTTGATTTAAAAAAGACAAACAAGTCACATTTTTAGGTTTTCACCCCAACAGCAGGTAGTAACCGACTCATTAATTCTAGGGTTAGGGTACTATCATTAATTCTAGCATTAGGGCACCATCAAAGCCAACTACCTGGTAAAGGACACATACCAAGTGTGTTAGATGCAATGTTAGAGTGCTACTGACCGAAGTGTGGGTTCATCTCCAAGTGCTTCTGAATGGAATAGATGAGATTCCAGCCAGGCAGGAAGACCAGCACTGCCCCAGCCACCTGTAACGTCTCTATATACTTGAGCAAGGCCTCGATCAGTTCAAACGGAGTCTCCTTCTCATTCATCTGGGCCATGGAGCGCTTGGTCTCTGGGCCGTACTCTGGTCCACACAGCAAATTACAGTTCACCTTCCAGGCACAGCAGACGAAAACACAGATTCAGACACAATTCATTTCAACATCATTCACATGATGTGAAGACTAGGACTGACAAATGGTTAAGTGTAGCAACTAACAAAAGTTGTTTTTTTTTAAATTTCTTTAAATAAAAATCAACTGGCAGGTAGCTGGAAAGTTAGGTGATGGTTATATCCTTGTTAGACATGCAAAGGAAAAGCAGGTAAAGACAGCCTATATGTGAACCTGTTAGACTTTACTGGTGAATTAAAATAAAGAGTAAACCAGACATCATAAAATAAAAAATAAAAAAATCATGTTTTTAGTGTAGAAGGTTTTGCACAATGCAGTAACATCTAAACAAGTGACAGCACAGTATATACATCTGTTGGTAATCAAACTTAATAACATGTGGGTTAGTTTAATGAATGAAGCCATGCTGGTACGTTCTCCCCACCTCCTCTTCACCACCATCCTCATCTTTGTCTTTCTTCCTCTTGTCCACTGGAGGAGGAATAAACTGCGTCATCTGAATGCAGTCCTCCAGGAAGTACTCTGGAAAGGGAAGAAGTACTTCCAAGGTCAGGCTCAGCGAGATGGGGGGAGGGGGCAGTTCTCACGCTCCCTGCTACCCGCCAACAAAGAGCGCGTGACATGTCCAAGGCTGGTACTCACCCTGCACGGGGTACGTACGGCCAAACACCTCGATGACAGGGCAGTTGAAGAAGTATTCTCTGAACATGGTGGTGTCGATGGTCGCAGACATGAGAATGACACGCACATCAGGGAAGGCCTGGACCACATCTCGTAACACCACCATCAGAAAATCCGTCTAAAGGTTTACAGTGAGGGCACCCATATATGTGCGCGCGCACACACACACACACACACACACACACACACACACACACACACACACACACAGCCACACACACGTCCAATTTGGAAATTGCTTATTACAGATACAGAGGTATTTTACTGCTAAGCTTGTAAGCAAGGCTCTGACTATGCCATTATAAACAGAGTAACAGTAAGATCACGCTTACATTAATGTCTCTCTCGTGGATTTCATCCACTATGACATGGCTGATACCTCGAATCCCAGCTTCCAGCTTCCTTAGCAGTACACCTGGTGAGCACAGCCATGCAGGCTAGTTACGCACAACTAACCTATTAGCTGGACGTCATCGCAACAAACCAGGAACATTTTATTTGACCACTGCTATGTCCTAGATAGGTCGTCGCGGCAACGCACCAACAGTGCAGAAGAGGATGCTGGCGTGGGGCCGGGGCAGTATGGACTCGAAGCGGACGCTGTAACCGCAGCTCTTCCCCACCTCCTCGCCCCTCTCATAGGACACACGCTCCGCCACAGACACTGCACTGATCCTTCGGGGCTAAACACACACACACACACACACACACACACGCGCGCACACACACAGACACACACACCTTCAGATAATACCCACACAGCTAGAGAGGGAGGGTGAGAGAGTACCCACACAGCCGACTCACCTGAGTGACTACGATGTTGCAGTCGGAGGCCTTGCCTGTGCGAATGCATTGGTCCAGGATGTACTGGGGTACCTGCGTGGTCTTGCCGCAGCCTGTGGCTCCACGGATGATCACCACGGGACTGCTGCGCACAGTGCTCAGGATCTCCTCCTCAAACTTCTTCACGGGCAGCTGCTCTCGCTCCTGAAGCATCTGCAGAGTCAGAGAACAGACCCTCAGTCCAGCTCAGGGGAGAACATGAAGTGTTAAGCCTTCAGCAAACCCTCGGGCAGGGGAGAACTGGGGCCTCACTTCCTGCAGGTTCTTGTCGTGTTCCAGCTGGTAGTCCAGCTCGTGCTGCAGTTCTGAGCTGATCTGCTCCGGTGTACACTGCCAAAGAGTTCACAAGAAGTGTACAGAAATGTTTACGACAATGGTTGTAACGATGCTGTTTATCAAGCTGGTTAAATACACATTAAGTTTAAACCACAGGCACTGGTTTGCTCAGGAACACATTAAACTCAGAAAAAGATTTCAACAAAAACAAACCATTGGTATTCTGTGTTAAGGAACCAGGGGTAAAATCAGCTTTGTATGTGTTTGGTATGGTGTTACTATTTGATCATAAACTGCACTAATTACAAACATGCAAACTTACGAATGCTAGTGGTCCCTCGTCGATGTTGGAGCTGGTCCAAGGGTTCCAGTTCACCTGCGGGGGTGACCAAGACACCACTCCACCCAGGCTCTGTCTCTGAGAGGGCTCAAAGTGGGCCATCTTGCCCTGGACCAGAGACACTGGACCACTGGGGTCCTGAGGCAGCGGCATCGTTACTACAACCAGGAACGGAACCCCATAACTTCCTCGCTAGTGTTTGAGGTGCAGGGTTCTACTTACGGGTGGAGGAATCTGGATGCACAGCTCCTGGACCACAGCCTGCAGCTGCTCCTTCAGCTCCTCGCTGACGTTCACCTCATACACCTCCACCTAGCATTCAAGCGAGAGGAAAAACGCTAGCAACCGCTATGCCAAGCACAAGCTTCAGCGATCCAGAGAGGCAGCGGTGCCCATGGAGCCCTGGAACTCACGTTCTCTCCGTCTTTCTTCTTGGTCTGCCCTGTAAAAGCCTCGATGACACCCAGGTGGTAGAGCTGGCGAACCAGAGAGAGAGCACACGACTGGGCCGCCAGCTTCTTATTGGAGCCATGCTCACGAGCGAAGATCTCTGCACATCGCCGACGAATCAAGAACAAAGATGGTCACCAACATTCACAGCTTCAAACTCCACTGGCAATTTATCCATTTACACACTCTGATCAAAGGGAAACAAACACGTTATATGAATGATTAAAGGAACACTTACTTCTACCTAACTGTCTTATGAAGACCGTCATTTCAGCAATGAAGCTCCTAAATATAATGACAGATTTAGAATTCAAGAAGTCTAGTCGTTTTTATTAAAATGTATTTTTATTTATTAAAATGTATTATATGTATTATAAATGTATTAAATGTATTATAATTTATTAAAATGTATTTTAATTTACAGGACAAACACAGCAATATTTAATATGCATGAGAGCACAGACAATTCAATAATGCTGGTCGTTATTCACATAATGGGCAGACGGGAGTTGTACTGAATATCGCCGCTGAGCGTATTGCTAAGTTCCTTGCGTACAGTCGCTACATGCACCCATCACAAATGTACTACAGAGTATAACTGCACTCTAAGTAAGCTCTACCATTAAGAGATTATTGCTGTGTGTAATCTTTAAAAAAACAAAAAAAAACAAACAAAAAAAACCACTAAATGTTCTGAAAATGAAGAAGGCCACAGAGATGTCCACTCAGTGAGCTGAAAAGCAGAAACCCTGCTCAGACATGCACTGGGTGAGCTTCAGGTCAGCTTCTGGGAGCTCCTGAAGCGGGCAAAGGTCAGCGATTAATTTAACAAGTTAATCATATATTGTCAAAGAAAACGATGCTCGAGCATCAGGGTGCCAACCTACTTAATCCAGGACACACAACATGAATGTCCTCAAATCATGACCCTAATGTGGCGACAGGTTTAGTGTGGATCACAAGGTTATTATCAGAAGTTTACAAGTTTATTACCCCTGCCCCTCATAACCCACTTAATCCTGCTGCAGACACCTTGGAGTTGGGGTGTTTCTATAGCGACAAGAAGCAGCCTGCATGATTGGCTGTGGATGGTTGTTTTACCAGAAGGAACATGAGGAGGCTGTGTGAGCTGACGCAGGTTGCTGTTCCCTACACCTGAACTTGTGTTTTAGGCCCCTTCATTATAATTCACACTGAAAACAAATCACGTAGATTTGTCAGTAGTCCCACATATGCAAGAAGAAGAGATGGTATCCATCATCTACACACGCTGAGTTTCTGCTCTTCAGGTCACTGAGCGCACACACAGATACATCAAAGAACTGACCTCAACCTTCGATAGCCTATCAGTGGAGGAGCACTTCATGTATGAGAGCGTCCAAACGTGACCGATCTTGAGCAGTTATGTTTTTCTGCCAGACTTCCCACCATGAATCAGAATGCTGCCATCCCAGAGAGCTCCATTCCTGATGGATCACTGACACCAGAAATCATAACCAAACATTACTACCCCAATCACAAACACCCCAGCAATCGTCCAATCACAGGCTTTGCCATGAGGTGCGTTAGCGCAGTCTAACACCACCACATGTACGTCACATGTAAGGATGTGATTTCTGGCATCGTTTCCTTCCTAGCCGAGTTCATTTTGAAGTTTCACTATGTACAAATCAACAAAATCTGACGAACACCTCTGATTTTAAAGATTTCTAAAGCTGCTCTGGAATTTGTTAGGAGCCTGTTTCTGATTTTCTACGAGACCCTCTTGGGGTTTAATGCACACCAAGAAGTTCTCTAATGCCATCCAGTCTGCGTCCAGCAGAAAAACATACAGTCAAGAGTCACATCTAACTAAAATTACACCCAGAGCCCTTAGTTAAGCCCATGCTACTAATGACTCAATTCCATTATTTATTTTGCATATAATTGTGAAGAATGTAGGTGATGTTTCTTTTTGTGACATCCAAACCTGTTGTGATCAGGCCCCACTTGGTTATATGTGTAGTCCGTTTGAATTTTCTCCTTCTGGAAGAACTGGTTGAGCCGGGCCTTGGCGTTCTCCAGTGTCCAGTTGCCATGGAGACCTGCGTTTAAATCTACCTCCTCAGACTCCAGAGTCTGTAAACAAACATTTAACAAGGACACACTACTGTGACACTGCCGTCTTGTGGATTCCTGCTTGCTAACTGCAAGTGAGTTACTATCCTGTACCAAGAGGTGCTTTGCATCTAAAAATGTGGAATATTTGGGCAATATAATATTTATCTGATTTGAGCAGGTCATTTGCACTGATAACCCAAGGATTCTTCTACACATTAATTAACTGTCATTAAACTGACACATGATGGCCTGGATGTTTCAAACTCTGTACTAAGCTTATTTTAAACATGGCTGCCTCCAGGAACTTGCTACACGGAGCATAAACTGGTTGATTCGAAGACTACAAAACAAATCTCACATGAGCTGCACTTTATAGAAAATAAATGTAGTGTGTTTTGCAAAAATAATATATAATCTTTCAAAATATACTTAACTACTTTTCTGTGGTAAAAATGACCAGTGCTCCTTTAACCACCACCATTTTACATTTTAAAATGAGGTTTAAACAAACCACATAATGGAATATACTCCACTAAGGCAACATGGCAGTAGTAATTGTTCCCCTTTACCATGTCCAGCCCACACTGGATCTGGACACAGCATACAACTCGAGAGGGGAAATTCTTTGTCCCTTTGTTTGAATCCAAATAATGAAAATCCTACAGCTTTCGCTTCCTGCTCCTCCTTCCTGGAGTAGTAGTCCTGTAGGTTAGCCCCTCGCTCCCACTGAGAGCTGCTGAAGCCAGAGTAACCCAGACCAGTCACCCCAGCCACGGGACCAGAACCCTGTTCAGGGCCTGCACAGGGGAAAAGAGAGGAGTGTGGTTTAATCCTGCTCCTTCTACAGCACAGTCACAGAAACCCACGTCAAAAGCCTACATTTTAAACACTTTCTAATGGCACAAACACATGACAATTTGGCATTTTAAACACATAATTTTACCACTTGACATTTACTGCATATACTCATAATTACACATATGAATGAAGCTTAGTGGCACTTTTCCTTTGAAAAATAAATTTAAGTGCAAGTTGTCTGTAAACTGAAATTATTGGGGCAAAATGTCCATACAGTACTGGAGGAAACAAATGTTATATATTATACCTGACTCGTTCTTTACAACTAAATGCGGAGGTAGAGGACCGCTAGGCGGCAGACTTCCAAATCCACCACCTTCTTCACTAATGCCATCAGGCACATTCGGAATAGCAGCCTGCAAGAGATCAATAAGAACAGGTGTACAGTGTCACAAAAGAGCTAAGAATAGCAAGAAAATGCATTAAATATTTATGACGCTAATACTCACCCCCAAAGCAGGTACTTCAGAAGCACTTATCTCACCCGCTCGAACGAGATAATTTACAAAATCCCTTGCAGCGTTGGACTGTGCGTCTTTCTTGTTGGTGGAGTTTCCCATTCCGGTGTAATTAAAGCCCTCGACTCGCACCTAAGAGGAAGCACCAGGTAAGTGAAACGCAATCGAAAAAATTATATTTTTTTTAATGAAAGTGCCTGCTTACCTCACACATAAATTTTTGTCTGTTCTTATTTCCCGCTGCACGAATTTCATAATTAGGCGTTAGTTTCTTTTTTCCGCACCATGCATAAAGAAAGTTTTTGATGTCCCCCATTGTCGAGGGTCACCTGTAAAAAATGAAAAGGATCATTAATCAATGAACTTGTTCTGTAACTATCGTACTTGAATTTACGATAGCTAGGCTGCAACTGGGTATAGGCAGACCAGGTAGTACAGCTAACCAAGACCGTGACAGCTTACAGATTCAGCTACATACGCCAAATAAGATAGCTAGCTAGCTCTTGTCACAGATAGCTAGCAGAAAGCTAACTCTAGGTGAGGCAAATTGAACCTCATCCGCTACTAAGATAAACTATCACTAGCTTGCTATATTAGCTATTTGGTTACACTAGCAAAAATAACTACAGATAGCTTTTAATTCTGAAAGAGCTTGTGTTCTTAAATGCATTTTGCATGCTTGCAAATAATTCTGGACCAAGTTTTCAAAATTTATTTAACCAGCTTCTAGGCAAGCAGAGAGGCACGCCGGTTAGATAGCTAAAGAAATTCGTAGCCTTGCTAGTGAGCTAACGACAGAAGCTCGGCAAAACACGAATGACCGAAGATTGGACGGAGACGTGTGAAGCATAGTGGCTAACTAGCTGCCAATGCTTTAATATATACAATACACAATAAAGAATATGATACGCACAAAGCTTACAAACAGAATTAAATTACAGAGGACAACAAACTTCGTATCAGGTATTCTACATCCAGTAGGATCAGCATCGGCTCTACTGCAAAGAGAAAAAAGCACGCTCAGTAATGACTGGCTATGACCCAACTATTCTTTTTTCAAAATAAAAGTTCCACATACAAAGTCAAAACGACAATATTATGGGGACTCCCTATAGAACCAGCTACTATAGCGTCTCGTGTTTATTAGAAAAAAGATTCCCGGCATCAGTTGGTTGAAAAGGTCCAAATAGTATTCTGCTGACATTAATAGATTTATATAAATTTACAAAATGTGCTCAAAATCCCTGAGAAAACGTAAATTTCTTTACAAATACAAGCAACAACAAAAAATGGACTATATCTAAAAATGTTTACTATTTTAATAAGCTCGATCAACTGACTCACAAGAATTGTATGTCTCTGAAAACAGATTTAGATCAAATATCTTATTAAGTATGCTAGCATTGCTCCTAATAATATTTATGTGGAGAATCATGCGTACAGATCAAACCAATAAAACCTGTCTGAGAAAGCAGGCAGTACTGGTAAATGTGTAGATTTTATTACAAACAAGTAGAAGGACCATCATTATGAAAAATAATTTGTAATTAAATTCCATACAGATATCAATGTTTGGTCCAATTAATCTTTAAGGTATAATCACATTTTCAACTGTAGTGTGCATTTTTAGGACAAATTGAAAGCAACTGTTGTATAGCTTTGCACAATTTCATGTCAAGATGCCATTAAGAAAAAAAACCCTTTGTGTGCAAGCTCACTAATGATAGTTTTCCACTTCCAGTTAAAATTGCCTGTTGGGAAATTGGTCAAAGGCTCTTTAGCTCAAATCACTTGTAAGTGCCATACTTTAGAAAATTGGGAGTGTTCTCACAGGCAATATAGTTGTTACTGTAGAAAAAGACCCACAAACCAAAATTTCAACATCTAAATCTATAATTCTGCATCATTATGTCAGATACCTCATAGCCACTGCAAATTCAGCAGTTATAAACTTGAATATCTTTTTTATGTCAGAGATTTATTGAAAACAATTTGTTTGACCAATAATAATAATAATATCGACTTTATATTGAGAGACGTTTGAGATTGTAGGCTACCCTACATGTTACAGGGCCAGTGAAAGAGTTTGTATTGGACAGGTGGCCCAGGCGGAAGTACCCCCCACAGGACAGCCCTGCCACACCCTTAAAGGCAGATGCCTTTAAAGTTCAGATTTACACAGTTCATTCTCTCTGAAAGTAGACAGGCAAAGTCTGTTTCGTGGAGCCATAACCGTGTTTATTCCTCACAAGTCAATTTCCAAATTCAAGAACTCTTAAATAGACCTTCATATTACATAAATGCATCCAAGGTCTCTGTGCTACAAAATATTGGTTCTACTGACAGTAGTTAGACCTCAATGGAAAACAGTGTCATTTAACAGTAGTCATTGACGAACATTAAACAGGACCAGGAGAAGAGATCAATTGTGAAAGTGACTGACAGCAGATGCATCAGACAGGTTAAGAAAGGGATGGTGTGTAGAAAGGGGCCTCGTTTGGAGTGCTGATCTAGTACCAGTTGATTCTGACTATCGTTATAATTAATAGGATATAAAAGTTATGAAAGGCAAACAGTGATGCTAGACCCGCACTCTTACTCTGAGGACTTTTATACATCAGATCCCAGATGAAGGCGATTCCTAGTTTGCTCATGAAGAGATAGAAGGCCATTGGTGCAAACTAGTTACCAAGTTTGGTTAATTTATTTATTTATTTATTTATTTTTAGCAGCCAGCCACTGGGTTTGTTAGGTGTGACTTAAAAATCAGGTTCTCTAAAAGCAAAAAAAGTAACCTTGTGTGGAGAGATCAAATAAAAACAGGACAGATGAGCACAGTTAGAAAACGGAGCATAAAACTGCCTTCCGTTTGTTTTTCAGTTTCAGCCGTGGTCTTTCAGTATGTGCTTCAGACCACATCGTCTTTCAGAGCAATTCCTTTCTATGATATGTACATCTCCTCAATATATCTTAGTTAAACAATACTTAAAAAATAATTTTAGCCTGCGTTCTTCATCCTCATGTATGTGAATATCAGTATTTATAAAACGCATCATCACTGACTCAGTGTGACAAACCAATTTAAAACACTCTCCTTTAGCTCTGGGATCATCTCTATACAAGACCAATACAAGATACAATCTATATACATTAAGAACCAGGCGTTCCTTGCAGACGCTGTAGTAGTCAGGGAACAAGTCCGCCAGGGTGGCCTCTTGGCCCCAAGTCCAGCCGGGCCAGCGGCTGCAGGCGGGCCAGCGTCTAGGCTCGGCTCGGCCCGGCGCCGTGCCCCCTCCCCCCGGCCCGAGGACGCCCTTCAGCAGCTGCTGTTCCTGAACTCGCCGTTCTCGGTGATGGAGAGCTTGGTGGGGTTGGTGGGCGAGAGGCCGTTGCGCAGGCCCTGCATGCTGTAACGCTCCTTGACCTGAGTGAGGGCGCCCATGAGTCGTGAGTTAGCCGCATCCAGGGAGCTGATCCGCTTCTCCTGCACCACACACACACACACACACACACACACACACACACACACACACACACCAGTCTTAGCAAGACAGTTGATTACTATTTTGATGAAAGAGGTAAATGATGTGGTGTGAAGCAGTGATGGAGGTGTTGGGTTCTGCTCGGGAAAGTGAACTCGGCAGCAGGCGCTTGGTGAAGTCAGCAAACGCATATATACCGGGCTTCTATGACGTGTTAAATGAACACGTCAAATACTACGCAGCAACAGGGAGCAAGATACTCTGTACATTAAAGCAAATAAAAACAATAACAACGACGACGAAATAAAAGAATAAAAGTTCAAATAAGGCCAGCGAGATGATGCGGCGGGGCCAAGGTGCTGTGGGGGTGGGGCCAAGGTGCTATGGGCGGGGCCAAGGTGGGGTGGGCGGGGCTGGGACGCAGCCAAAGCTCAAGCCGAAGCTCACAGGCGCCAGTAAAGAGACGTGATTGTTCCCGAATCAACACACAATCCCTTGCTACACAGTACTGAGGAATCTGTCCACCTGCTGGTGTCGAAGTAACAAGGGACAAACGAAACACCAGTCTCACTGTGGTCGTCATTGTAGCATAGTGATCTTACATATGAACAGTTCAATCAAACACACTATCTAGCTGTCCATTATCATCATTATCTATCTATTGTAGACATTCTCAGTGTAGAGAAGTAGGCTCTCTGATAGTCTAAAGGTTTCACACACTTCTACATTGGTATTTACATTTTCAGCATTTGTCAGACACTCTTATCCAGAGTGAGTTCCATATTTATGTGTGACGGTATGTGTGCTCCCTGGGAACACAGCCCACAACTCTGCATAATTACTGAAACCTGAATCTGAACACGCTCACTACTGTGATATTATATAACTTGCATATAATGGACACCTCTGTCTACACACCTTTAACAGGACTGAGAGCTACACAATCCAGCAGGACCGCAGCCAGGCATGAGCTGCGTCGGGTGTTCAACCCTGCCAGGCAAGGGTGTTGGGATATTGAGCCCAGCCAGGCATTGGTGTTGGGTTGGGTGTTGAGTCCAGCCAGCTATTGGTGTCGATTGGGTGTTTGTTTGGGTTGGGTGTTGAGCCCAGCCAGCTAGTGGTGTTGGCTGGGTGTTGAGCTGTTTGGTTGCGGGGGTCAGACTGTGGTGCACGTGCTCGTACTTGCCTGCGTGTATTAGCTCAGCTCCTTTAGAGACCTGCAGTTCAGCGGGACACAGTAACAACAGGGCAGTCAACGGCCTCTCTGCCGGCACACAGCGAGAGCGCGGCGGCCGGCGGGATCACGCTTCCCCGCCCAGCCCCGGCGAAGCCCCGGCTCTCCCTCACACAAGCGCCACGGCTCTGGACCCGCTCGTTTGGCTTCGGCGGGTGTCCGGCAGCACGGGCGCAGGGGTAGCGAGGCCGTGGACGTACCTGAGCCTCGATGATCTTCTGCTTGGCGTCTATGACGGCCTGCATCTCGGCGTGGTCTCGCTTCAGCTCCTCTTCCACTGCCATTAACCTGCAGGAAGACGAGGGGAGGCGTGTCGGTTCTGGCAGTAAGACGACGCGGGTGGACGCGTAACGCAGGTAATGAGGTTTGCAGGCGCACAAGAGTATAAATAAACTTCTTACGCATTCAGTCACAGTGCATAATAGCAAAAAAAAACCCGAAATATACTGCGCGATGTGTGTACTTGATCAGCTGGAATGTTTAGCTAGTTAGCCCTGAGCTAATCATTACCTGACAACTATTTAAATTAAGAATTCTGCTTGTTGCTGTACAGTCTGTTTTATTCAATATTTTGTTTTTATTTCATGTTTATGTTCAAGATGTAGCTCACGTTTCTTAATAAATCTTTGACTTGTGAAAATGTGTTTTGAGTTTTGTATGTACTAGGTATGCTTGACATTTCTCTTAATGATTAACCAATAACTGGTCAATAAAGTGCCTTAAAATATTTGCAAACCTAATCTTGCTAACAGAACACACACACACACACACCTGCAGATAATGCTCTTCATTTGGCAGTCCTTCTCCTCCTGCTGTCGGCGTAACCGCTCCTCGCTGTCCTCCAGCCTGGACTTGTACTCCAGCAGGAGTCTCTGCATCTGCTGCTCCTGGGCCAGGAGCCTCCGCTCGTAGTCCTCCAGCCGCCGGCCGGACACTCGCAGGCGCTCCTTCAGCTTGGAGATCTCCTGTTCGTACTGGCGGGGGCACAGATGGCATGGTGCTCACCAGAACCGTACGGAGGAGATGGACTAATGCCTAAAACATGAGACTCGGAAAACAGCTTGGGGGAGGGGGGATGTGGGAATGTGCCACTTGTGATGGTCTGAAAGGAGCTAGACTAGGGCTTTCTCTGGGGGAAGCAGGGTGTGGGGAAGGCTGTGATGGTTCAGAGGGTGTCTGTGCACCTTCTCTACGTGCTTGCTGTGTTCTCTGCTCTGCCCTTCCTCCTCGTCTTCGTCCTCGTACTGGCCGTTGTTCAGCACCCACGCTGCCGTCCTCTCAACCGGCGACATGGTGACCGACTCCACTGGAGACTGTACCTGTTACATCCACATCCACTTCTGAGTACCACTATTTGTTAATCAACCAACACAGCTTAATAGAGAACAGTTCCATGTAGACCCTTAGTGTGGGGAATCGTGTGCATGTTTGAGGCTGCGTACCTGTCGGCAGGCGTGGTTTCCAGAGGTGGGGGCGGGGCCGGGGGCGGGGCTGTCCCGCGAGCAGCAGGACTGCTGTCGAGATCCGGTGGCGCTCGGCTGCTGGGGCTCCGTGTTTGCGCTGCTGCAGCTGCGGAGGGATGAGCTGTGGGGGAGGGACCGGGCCGGCCGCGGCCCTCCGTTACCCACGGCCGCCCCGCCCGCCGCCGCGACGCGACTCTGCTGCTCCACCTTCACAATGTGGGCCGTACCCACTCCGCCCTGCCGCACCACCACCGCCTGCGGCCCCGGGTGGAGGCGCGGGGTGGCGGGAGCCGGAGACGGAGCCTCCTCCGCCTGCGGGGGGCCCCGAGGGCGACCCTGCTCCTGGTCCAGGCTGTGGGCGGAGGGCCGGCGGGCCCTGGGGGTGGGGGTGCGTCCGGGGCTGGAGCTGCCTCCCGAGCTGCCCGTGCTCAGGTTCTCGGAGCTGGAGCGGCGCTGGGGTGAGCGGCCGGGCCGGGGAGAGGCCTGCGGAGGGTTGCTCAGGTGATACACGGGGTTCTGGAAGGAGAGCGGCTGCAGGCTTCTCTGCTGGCTCAGCGAGGGCTGGAGAGGCCGACGGGACTGCGGGACGCTCTGCGGGAGGCCGTCCCTCGCCGCCGCCTTGACCAGGTGGAGCTGAGGTTGAGCTGGAGCGCCCGGCGCAGGGCCCAGGGACGACTGCGAGCCCATGCGGCCCAACCTCGGCGGGGCTTCGTGGAGAGGAAGCGGCCCTGGGGGCCCCTGCAGGAGGTGCGAGTCCTGCAGGTCCATGAGGGAGATGCTGCGCCCGTTGGGGAGGTGGTGCTCCCGTTCCTCCTTGTCGGAAAAGCTCATGCTGTGCAGAGGAGGCTGCTGGCCCAACATGGGCGGCTTCCCGCGAGCCAGGACCTCCGTGTGCTCCTGGGCCGGGGATCTGATCCGGGTCTCACTGCAGAACAGAGCAGGATTCTTTATTCAGCACATCTCATACACAAGGTCACTCCAGATGATTTACAAAACAAAAATAAAGTATACAAGACTAGAGAATAAAAAGAGAAAAAAGTAATTATTCCAGACTAATGATTTAAAAGATATTTCAAATTTAATTGATGAGTTGTTGTTTTTTTTATTTTTTATTAACAAATATTTAAGATAAGAGGTCAGCCAGAACACACGGTGAAGACATGAATGTAAAGTGTGGCTGCACTGTGCATTCTCACACACACACACACACACACACACACACACACGCTTCTCCACTCAGAGGGAGCTCGTATCAGGGTGGGGGTTTCTGGGAGTGAGGTTTCTACCTGTCGGCTGGGTCCTCAAAGATCCTCTGTAGCCCAGACGAGACGCTGGCACTGATGTTGTGGGCGGAGCTGTGGGCAGAGCCGTGCGCGGAGCTCTGTTCCTGGAGGCGGCGCAGCTGCTGTTGGATGGGGGTGGGGCTTGAGAGTGAGCGCGTGATGTCGCCAAGGATACGCGGCAGGGGCCCCAGCTTGGCCACCGTCGCCTGCAGGAAGGAATTGTCACCCTGGGGTTCATATGGGTCGTTTTGTGGGGGCAGGCAGGGAAGGGGGCGTCATTTTTGGGTTGGTATTTTTTTTTCCGAGGCCATGGCGAGCGGGTGGTGGTCAGAAATAGTTTGAAGAGGGCAAGGGTCAGTGGGAGGGGTTTTGGGCCGGCCGGCAAGAGGCACAACAGTGCGTTGGTGATGGGACAGTGTGACCATGGAAACAGGCAAAAAGAGGGAGGAGCCAACAAAGGGAATGGGAAAGAACAGGAGAGAGAGAGGGAGACAGAGGAGAAAAAACAAAAGCAATTCAAATTAGGAATAAATGGAGGGAAAAAAATATGAACAAACACATGCTTCAAAAAATGATGCCATTCCAAAATAATAAATGAATCAAAGAGTTAAAATGTAGTGCATGCGTCAGGGCTTCACAAGAACGGACAGGGCGGTGTTAGATTAACTAATGACCAGAACCAAACATTAACTCAGGCAGGAGAAGTAGAGGTGGATCAAAACCAGGCTGTGGGGCTTGGGGGGGGGGGGGGGTTGTGTTAGAGGGACCCAGAAGAGGGTGTGAGCCTCACACACACACACACACACACACACACACACACGCATGCGCACAGACAAGCTGCTTGACTGTACACATATCCTGACCTGTGTCTCGCGCAAGAGCACATACAGTACTGTGTTCAAAACCCAATATCACAAGGATGTCAGTTTAAGTAATGTAAAATCACACAGCAACCCATACGTACACTAACTAGTGGAAGAGGAGGGAGGGAAACACACACTAGTGCATTTGCACACAACGCAAAGAAAAGCACCCATGACATGCCAGCAGGTGGCACTATCACCCAGAATAACCCTGCATCCGTGACCTTTCATTTCAATAACATTTGACCTGAAGGCTTAACAATACTGCAGAACGGTTTATCTGCACTGGACTTGGATGCCACTCAAGTTGCCACTCAAGCTGCGGCTGTGGTTAACATTAGCGCTCCAAAAAGGCAGCGGCTTTTGCTCAGCCATGGCTATGAGCAAGACCCTGGGTGCGGTACCTTGTCCAGCTGGGACACCACCTCCCACAGCAGAGCGTGCAGCAGGGACAGTTCCCTGCCAAGGTCGATGTAGCCCTCGAAACCCGGGGTGTTGGAGATGGTCTCGGGGTTGGAGATCTCCAGCAGGAAGCGGGTCATCCCCGCCCACTCGTGCTCCAGGAAGTCGTTCATGAAGGCCATGTAGTCCTCTTTGTTCCCGAACCTGGAGACAACATACGACTTAGGGGAGGTCCGAGCGCGCGCGGCCGGCGGCGGGCCGCGAGGGAAAACGGGCGTTGGCGCGGCCGGGGTGCGGTGGCATACTTGGCGAAGTTGGCGAGGTTCTGGATGACTTTGGCGATGAGGGTGAGCGTGCGGGACGTGCGGTCGTCAGGATACTCCTGCATGAGGCTGAAGAGCGAGGGAGACATGATGGCAGGACACAGGAAGCGCAGGAAGAGAGACGCGCTGATCAGACGCTGGCTGAGGTCCTGTTTCCCTCGGGACTGGCACAGCTGCTTCCACGAGGCAAAGACCTCCTTCAGCTCACGAGGAAACACGCTGAGAGAGGGAGGGAGGGAGAGAGAATGAAAAAAAGATAGAGTGAGAGAGAAAATGAATGTGTGAGTGGAGAAAAGAGAGGGAGCGAGTGTGAAAGAGAGAGAGAGAGAGAGAGAGAGAAACTGATAGCATCGGCTCACATTTTCAGTGCATCCTCAGCTTAGGAAGCAGGAAAGTCAATGAGGACAGTGGGAAGAAGTGTTCATGCGTGTGAAGTTGAGAAGCTGTAGCTAAGATGGCTTAACCAATAGGAGCTGATGATGAGCTGGAGTTAAGCTGGCTTAACCAATAGGAGCTGATGATGAGCTGGAGCTAAAATGGCTTAACCAATAGGAGCTGATGGTGAGCTGGAGTTAAGCTGACTTTACCAATAGGAGTTGATGATCTTGCAGAAGGCCAGCTCACAGCACATCTTCAGGTTGCTCTGGTGCTCAGCCAGTTCGCTGTTTGAGCACTTTGATGGATCCACCTCGCAGTTCTCATCGGACTCGTACAGGGCTTTGATAAACTCCCCTGAGAAACAGAGAAACAAGCCTGTGGTTATGGCCACTGCTCCAGCGACGTGCAGCTGCTGTAGTCAGCAGAGGATCTGCTCATTCTGGGCTCGTGTTGGTTTGCCTGAAGTGTTAGCATAAGGATATTTTCCATGGGAACAACTAAGCATTATTTGTGAGTCACTCTGGACAAGAACATCTGTTAAAATGCTGTAAATGTGTTCACATTCTTACCCAGTGCGTCGTGCAGGTACCTCTGGCCCACCAGTTTCAGGTACTCTTCTATGGCTTTAGTTGCCAGAGTATTCTCCCTGAAGATCAGCACGTCATGGTCAGCACATCGATCGACCTCAGACATCACAAGGTCTGTCAAAAAGTCCTGGGGAAGAGAGACACCTGTTAAGATGCCCACTAGTGTGGATGAACCCCAGCTACTGATAGATTCCGTACTAGTTCACTGCAGGACTCGAGATGTTTACTGCGTTTCTTCATCTGTGGAATTTTTTTGTCATCACTGTTCTTGCATGTTCACCGCAGTTACAAAAACACTGCGAGATGTTCCCTGGTGTTGCTTGGCTTTTCAAGGCAATTAGTGGAGTTAATCTCAAACCTCTGAAAATTGCAAACAACACTTGTACACACCCCCTCAAGGTAGCCATGCCCCCATGTGGTAGCTTTGCCACGCCCCCACGCAGTGGCTGTGTTGCCAAGTCATGACTTACTTCTGCGCTTGCGCTGTGTACACAAATATAGAGCCCCTGGGCTCTTAAAAAAATTGCCACACTGTACTCTTCAAAAGTTCTGCTGTGGTCAGCACTTTATCTCTGAAACTGCTGAATCATGTTTTGCCATGTTTTTTTCCCCCAGTGCCTGATAGCTTAACTGTTAGAAAATAGTAAACATTTCACTATTTTTACTCTCTGGAAGCATGATTGTCACAAACCTCAGATGCCCTCAGTATTTAAACACTCAAATGTGCATTTTTTATATTCAAATGCTTGTTGATTTGATAAAATGTACAAATTTTCAAATTTGTGTTTTTTGTAAATTGGAAAAAAGCGTCTACTAAATGAATCTAATCATGCTGATGAAGGTGTTTGTTCCATATGGTGAGCTGTACAGAAGTGAATGTCCACACATACACAGAGGTGTATGCAGATGTATGTATGTATGTATGTATGTATGTGTATGGAGGTGTATGCAGGTGTAAACAGGTGTGTGCAGGTGTATGATCGTGCATGGAGCTATATGGAAGTGTATGGAGATGTATGTAGGTATATGGAGCTGTATGGAGGTGTATGGAGCTGTATGGAGGTGTATGTAGGTATATGGAGCTGTATGGAGGTGTATGGAGATGTATGGAGGTATATGGAGCTGTATGGAGGTGTATGGAGATGTATGGAGATGTATGTAGGTATATGGAGCTGTATGGAGGTGTATGTAGGTATATGGAGCTGTATGGAGGTGTATGTAGGTATATGGAGCTGTATGGAGGTGTATGGAGATGTATGGAGATGTATGGAGGTATATGGAGCTGTATGGAGGTGTATGGAGGTATATGGAGCTGTATGGAGGTATATGGAGCTGTATGGAGGTGTATGGAGATGTATGGAGGTGTATGGAGATGTATGGAGGTGTATGGAGATGTATGGAGGTGTATGGAGCTGTATGGAGGTGTATGTAGGTATATGGAGCTGTATGGAGGTGTATGGAGATGTATGG
>JAOXYF010000016.1:11098557-11108585 GCA_028565775.1 Sternarchorhynchus goeldii
ACTATACATTTTATGCTTTAACAAGTAAATGCAAAATATACAGAATATAAGTAAACTCTGAAAAGTAAACATAAGTTGAGAAAGCAAGTACGCGCGCCAAAACAAGAGTGCATATAACATGTTTATAATTCCTTTCACAGACCAAAAGAAAAATGACTGTTTTAAGGACAGGTACGTTGCGTTGTACGTCTAATACTGCGGAAAAGTAAGGCACCATCTGGTAGTATCCGAGATTCGCCTAAATAGCACGGTGGGCCAGGGCGATCGTTCGAATTCTAACTGACCGATGACAGGAGACAGAAGCGCAGGCAACCGCAATAATTGATGTAGTCTGCGACTTGATGTGAACAGCAGACTGTCAGAAAGGCCATTGTATCTTAAACTGAGGGGTTCGATTTAGTGGAGCGCGAATTGTAACGTCTTCAAACAAAGTACACCACCTGAAGATTCCCGTAAATTTTTGTTTTTAACTAATCGCAGATTGTAAATTTGCAGCAGCAAATCTGCAATGGTTACTGTGTCAGACACGTTTTATAGCACGAACATGTAGCTAAAAGCATAAACGTTCCAGTAGTTTAAAATTTCAACACCAGCCCGCATTAAAACTGCTAACTGTCCAAAGAGACAACTCTACCTATTAGTATCAATCAGGTAGCGACATCATGACGAGGGTGAAACTTTTACATCTCAGACACCCAAATAAAGACACGAGGCGATTCACAAACTTACCCATGAATTCCATTAGTTGTTGTAAATCAACAACTAATTACATCCCTCTGTCGGAACTAATGAAATGCTGCCGTAAGTAATATGAACAGTGTACTTTTGTATTTTTTCACGTTGTTCTGTCCTTAAATCCTAACTATACATGCTGGAATGCAGAAAAGCCGGTCAAACCCACTCCGCGTTCTTCTTTCCGGCTGGTGAAAAGAACGCAACAAAAGCTGCGCGAACCCCGAATCCGCCGAGATTATTCCACGGATGCGTGCGCGCGGTCCAACACCAATTCGGGAGCTTTCTCATTCATCTGATAATGTGAGGTTGCTGTTATACTTTTCTTTCAGTATTTGTCTTTAAACGAATAATTAAAGACTAAAGACTGGTGAGACGTTACCAGGATAATACGTTTTGACATAACGTAACTACGGAAGGAAGTTTAATTTTTACTCAGTCTATTTTGGAAACTACCTCATCTTGTATATACAACAGCTCATGCTAAGCTGTTATATTTCCGCCAGTGCGCAAGGTGCGAAGCGTTTTAGAGTACCTGCTTTGATTAAACGAGGGCGGGAAATGTGTAAAACTTCTCGACCAATGGCTGAGTCGTGATTTCGATACTCAAGACTTTAACTACTACTTTACAGCTCGAAAAACGGCTTTGCGATTTGTAAACAACTCGTTTATAGCGTCATCGGAAAGTCGAGCAGTTGAAGTGTGTATATATATATGTGTGTATGATGTAAGTAAATATTCTAATGTCTACATGCAGTGGTCTGACAGAAATCAAGCACGCGCGCCAAAAGAAGAGTGCAACATCCATACTAATAAGAGTCATATTACGAATAACATACTATGCACTGTACTAGTTTCTTTTGAATATTTGCGTTCTGAAGATGACTACCCGTAGGCTATCGTGTGATTTCTTTTTCAAGTCGACAATGTTTAGAGGAGGAAAGTTTCCCCCCTTGCTTTGTCTAGATAGCTGGGTAAGTTCAGAACCTGAGGATAGCTACAATGCTAAGTGAACTTCCTTTATTCCACTGAGAGATCAACATAAACCTGAACAAGACAACGGAACAAAGGTCTAGGGAACGCCATAACGGCTCGGTCTATCACAGTGCCCTCTAGGTTTGCTCAAATGTCAGTGGAATCAGTTTCCAAAACGAAAAGCCAGATTTCCTTGAAGGTATTTTCGTCCTCCACATGCGCTTTACCTATAAATAGTGACCAGTGCACCATGGCTTCAATTCCTTATTGATCTGTGCAAAGGCCAAATCACTAATAGGGACAAAATTGTTATTAAATTTAAACACAAATCTAAAGCATAGAACTTCTTAAAAAATCTATATAAAATTACATACAAAATAATGTGAGACAAGTGAGTGGGTATATGAAAGGCCAAAACGAAGGACGGGTCATGAAGGACAGTCTAAAATGTTTCTGCCAACAGTTACTCTGGCTGGTTAAAGATTTCATAAGCTTGTTGTCAGAGCAACGCAGAATGTGCAAATGTTCTCACGAAGACTCCACTCTGGAGTGAATAAAATACACACACTGTTCCTCTGTAGTGTGTGAGTGTGTGTTTGTGTGTATGTCAGAGCTTCAAACCTTGCAGGCTGATCTGAAGAGGTTTCCTAGGAGATGTAGGTAAACCGGTTCTCTAACTCTAACAGGTTAGCTTTCCTTCTCATATCTGAGTAGGTTCATCACAGCGCTGGTGTGAATGACCAAAGAAATCCACTCCTCTGTCTCGCTCTCAGGCTCATTGTTAAATGGCATGTACATTAACATATAAATAAGGCTCTCCTCTTTTCCCCTCTGTGTCCACAGTGCAGGGAATGAATGGTGCTCCCGCTCACATTAGCTCAGCCGTTTGCCTCGCTCACAATAACCCCAACCTCAGTGCTGTGCCCTCCTGTGGCCCATCCTGGCCTGCCCCGCCCCTTACCCCACCCCCACAGGGTCAGTGGACGCAGCATGGCATGCGGTGGGAGGCGCTGAGGGGGGCGGGGGTGGGGTGTTGGAACAGCGATTGACGTTGTACCTCACAGAGACTGGATTTGTGTCTAAGACCAGCATTCCCAAAACCACCTCTTCTCACAAGCATCTACCAGCCCACGGCGGTCACCAGGTCACACACACACACACACACACACACACACACACACACACACACACACACACACACACACAGTAAGTACTGGAATCTCAGTTCTAACATGAAATTAAAGGCACAGCAATTTCAGAGGCGTGTGCGAGATAAACATAACTGCTGAACAGATAAACATGAGGCTTTACTGAACAGACAAACATGACTATTGAACAACTGAGAGAATGTGGCCGAGATCAAGCTGATGGAGAAATCACAGTTATCGAAATCAAATCAATCTTTGACATACACAGTACAACATATAGTCAAATGCTTGTATGACTGTCCACTGCCAATATTCAAGAGAAAGAATTAAGTACAAAAGGTACAGAATGTGAATTCACACACATCAAAGGATAAAAGGATCTATATATTTATCTATATAAAAGGATAAAAGAAGGTTAACGCTACACTGTGTGCATATAGTGCACATGAGCAGGAGGTATATGAATGGAAAGGGGTTAATAAATATAAATACTTGTGTGTGGGGTGTATGGGTTCTGTGCAGTAGTCGTGTGTGTGTGTGTGTGTGTGTGTATAATAGTCCTATTTGTCGTCATGGGTGAGGGCCTGAATGGCCTGGAGGAAGAAGCTCCTCCTCGTTCTCTCTGTGTTGGCCTTCAGGGAGTGAAAGCATTTCCCTAATCGCAAAAGAGAGAGAGAGGAGTCCATTGTTTTGATGGCTGAGGTCTTTCACCATCTTCCTGGCTTTAGTCCAGCCCTGCTTGCTCTAGATGGACTGTAGGTCTGGGAGCTCTGTGCAGGTTTGTGCTGTTTCCAAACCAGGATGCAATCCCTCCCAGGTCAGGTGGTGAAGATTCTGATAGGCTTTCGTCACCAGAATGTTGGTGTGAGCTACTGAGCTAGAGGAAGTTGTCCATTCACTTAACCGGTGCAGCACTGATCCTGAGGGGGATGGTGGTGGTCCTGCTGCTGCTCCTTGCCAAAATCCACCATCAACGTCCTTGTCTTGCTGATATTCAGAAGGAGGCGGTTCTCCTCACACCAGTTCTATAGATGCTTAACCTCCACCAGGTATGTCTTTTCATCACAGTCACAGACCAGGCCCACCACAAAAGTATCATCTGCAAACTTGACAGTGGTGGTAGAGCTGGAAGTGGCCACACAGTCATATGTGTACAGTGAATACAGCAGGGGACTCAGGACTCAACCTTGAAAAACTCAAGTGCTGAGGGGGAGGGGGTCTGACCACCTGTACTGCTTGTAGTCCTGTTTGTCAGTTTAGTCCCAGGCCCTTTAACTCGGTGGTGAGGTGGAGGGGACTGTAATGTTAGTCCCCTCATAGTGTTCAAACGAGTAAGGATAGTATGCACTAAGTGTGTGATGCCATCTACAGAGTAGACGAGGGGGTTTTGGCTCCGGAGTGTGAGCCAATGATGAAGCCTGTGACTTGCCTTTCAAAGCACTTCATCACAACTGAGATCAGGACTATTGTGCAAGAGGGCTAGGGCTTATGTAGGACAGGAACAATAATGGACTGTTTGAAGCACGTGGGAATTACAGACTGTCACAGACACTGGTTACAAATGTCAGGGACTGGTTGAAAATGTCAGGAACTGGTTGAACACCAATGCTAGCTGGTCAGCGCCCACCATTCTTCTGCCTTCCTGGTGTTCTCTTGTGAAACCTTTCCTCAAGTTGTGCTCCGTTATGGTGTAGACGTGCCCTGTTCTGACGAGCTCTGTTTGTACACTGCCGAGAGCGTAGGTGATGCCGTTGGCACCTTTAGCTTTGCTGGCTGCAACCTTGAAGCAAGCACAAACTCCGCGAGAGACGCGTCTGTATTCACCATTCTGGTGTGTGGTGGTTTATAGACCGCTACTGTTCTTAGCCCCTGTCGCTGGCTCCTAGAGTCTCACAGGCGTCTGGTCTTCTCGCCAAAATCTTCTGATGTACACCTGAACATGTCATCAAAAGCGTCCCGCGAAGCATCCACTGATTGGTCCATCCAGTGTGCCACCTCCCTCAGAGCAGGGGCTTAGAGTTTCATCCTTTGTCTGTATTTAGATGGTAAATGATAGAATACGATTCCCCAAACAGTGAATGAGCCTGCAGAAGGAGTGTGCTTTGTAGGTGTGCTTTAATGGAGTGTATCAGTGGTCCAGTGTGCTTGCATCTCTGGTGGGACACATGATATGTTAAATTTGGCATTACAGGCTTGAGGCTGGCACTGTTAAAGTGGCCCAGCAGAATGAGGGCAACGTTGCGGTGATCAGTCTGGTGTTGGGCGAAAGCCTTGTGTAGTTCACATCAGGCAGAGCCCATGTCTGCCCGAGGCGGGATGTGAACAGCACGGACTACGACTGAAGTAACTTCTTGGAGCTTGTCTACTGGGTTGCACTTGTAAAACATGTAGCACACCAGTTTGTTCAAACGAGTTTAGTCATTGGTTTATTTATTTTACCTTACCTAACAGTAGTTCTTACAAATACAGTAAAATAATCTCTAATCTAATTTTTCTTCTCAGATAGGCCAAAAAATACAATCAGAACTACATTTGTTGTTTGTTAAACCATAGAGAGAACAACAAACCATCTATCTATACGGTACCAGTGACATTTTTCAGACACTGCAGGGATTATAAACCCAGCACTAGATGTATTCCTGAGAAAAAAGTCAGTGCAACATGCAACATTTATCTAACCTGACATGGAGGCTCCCTCTGCTGGACACTCAGGAAACTGTCCTTCGGAGGGTACGCTGACCGTCCTCCTCAGACTGCGACCTTTGGCCGACGAACCTGTGGGGCTCTCTTGGATGTCCGCAGGCATCTGGAAACAGGTCAGAGGACAAGCACATGAAGTCACCCGGCTCACAGCATGTCGCAAGGAACCTTCCGAACATGACTACCAATAAATGAATGATTCAAATCTCCCGGGGAGCAAGCTGTCAATCAATCTAAATCAACCTATCACCCATCGGTATAAACTGGTGACTCCCCTCAGTGAGAGTGCAGCTTGTGGAGACACTGCAGTCAGGAGGTCTTGCAGCTGGCACCCACTCATTCATCTCACAGGTTTACTATGTCCTCCTTTACCATACTAACCTAAGTAACCATAGTAACCTAAATAACCTTAGTAACACAGCATCAGCAGAGAGAAGCGCTCACCTCCTCCTCCCGGTTGAGCAGGATGAGCTGGCTGTCGGTCAGCACGCAGTACTTCCTCTCCCAGACGGCCGGTTCGGAGAAGGGCGACTGGCCACAGGAGAAGCGGTGGCTTGGTGGGCCCTTCACATCTGTGCACACATGGGAAGACAAGGGTAAGCTGGACGCAACCCAACGCCACAGGGGATCTAACGGAACTTTAGTGGGATTAAACCAAAGCTTAAGAAGCAAAGCACAGGGCCAAAAAAACACAACAGCGCTTAAGAGATCAAACAGACAACTAAAAAGGGATTATTGAATTTTTGTTAGTTTCAGCTTCTTTTTTTTTCCGTGAAGATCAGTAGCTCATCTCAAAAACAGACACCGTTGCATTTTTGAATGCAGGCGAGTATTTGACATGGCCTGTAGGGGGCAGTGTTGCACCAGCAGCTTCGGTTCGTATGCCACAAAGTCCTGTAATCAATGCATCACAAAGGGAGGACGAAGCCACAAAAGCGGGAAGAGGATATCAACATTTACAGGAAGTGCCCAACACATTCCTAGCATAACAGGAATCACAATGAAAAAGCACTTCTCTTCAGAAGGCTGCACACTCTCTAACGAGCAGATGGGCAGCCGCATGGCTAACGAAGCTCCAGTCCCATCCAGCATGTATTCAGTCTCTTACTGCAGGACTGATAAATGACCCGGTAGCTGGAAGTGTTCATTACGCTTCATCAATCAGCTCCGGCCGACGGTACTGCCACACGCTTGGCTGCGTGAGCCCGCAGAGACAGCCTGGGTCAGGGGTCAAGGTCAGAGGTGGTCTGCTGCACGTCACCCTTAAATCAAGAGAGCTAGCAGCGGTGCCTCGTCGGTCGCTGGTGGGCATTGCGGCCAGACTTATGGCGGCCGGAGGGAGACAGACATCCATCTTTAGGAGGGTGGGCGGGGCCAGATGTGAACCAGTGAAAGAAAGATGGAAGGAGGGCGATGAGTCAAGAGAATGATAACAACAAAAAAAAAAAATCAAAGAAAGAGAGATTGATAAAGACAGTTTAAAAGAGAGAAAAAGATGTTAAGAGAGAGGGAGGGAGGGATGGAGAACAAGGAACAGGAAAGAGAGAAACATAAGTGGAAAGCCGAGAAGGTGTGAGGAGGACAGAAGGTCCACACAGACGCTGCACAAGCTGTTGCTCCATCTACTGCAACGCAAACATGGAGATAATGACCACGTAAACAGACGTGTTTTTGAGAGCCGGTCATCTGGTAGGGTGAGGGAGACTCAGGGGAGGAAGGCAGCCTTGCAAGTCCGAGCGGCACGCTCTCAGTGGGACGCGCTGGCTCAGCGGGCCGGAGCGAGGTGTGGTGCCAGGGAGGCATATGGAGGTGTGAGATAATGAGCCTTCCCCAAGGAGTCCACACGCCTTCCACAGACACGCAAAACGATTGGGGGGTGGGGTGGGGGGAGGTCCATCAGAAGGAGCCCGTCACTCATCCAGAGAGGTGCTGGCAGTGGTGGGTCTGTCCGCGATCAGATCCAGAACCATAATAAAACCGGCCACGTTCGACACCCCCGCTGGGTTTCACCACGAACAATGACGTGACCTTTCAGGAACGCGCTGGCATAACCCCCCCCTTCCTCCACCCGCCCGTCTCTACCTGACCTGCTACGCCCACTGAAGGCCAGGTGGAGCTGTGCTGCCACTGCAGGAGGAGCTCTACTACAGGAACCGGTTTTCAGCTCCACGGCACAAAGCCTAACTCCGTGCTGTTTCCTCAGGAGAACACGGACTCCTCCCCTCCTCCTCCCTCCCAGCCCTGCTTCAGCTGCCAGTGTGCCAACTCCGAGCACTCTCTCGGGATCTCCGGAGGCCCGTGAGCAGCCGCCCACAATGCTTGCCGCTCAGCAGTAAGGGTCTTTTGTCTTGTCCTTGGAAAGAACATAATGGCGTTTCAGTGCCAAGAGACCCAATTTAAAACTCACAACGCACGTCTTAACTGAAGACGGAAGGCCGGCATTATGCTGCCGCTTCAGTTAAAAAGAAGAAAAAGACATCCTATAACACGCTGAGGAATTCACGGACCAGGAGCTCCTGAAATAACACCTTCATTCGCCTGGACTGCTTTTACAGCTAAGCGAGGATCTCACGAAACCTCTCCGGCTGTTTGAGAAAGATTTCAGGAAGGAGCCATTCAGCGGTTTGAGAAGGGAGAGGGTCCTATTCCGCTGAGACACCGTGGTGCGACTGAACCGACCAGCCCGGGGTTACCATGCAGTACCCCTGGGTCAGCCTGCAGGGAGACTATGGGGTGGCTGTTTCTGAGGGGCAGTAGAACACACAGAACTGCCCCCCACCCACCTCTTCTGACCATTCCACTGCCATGTTACACTTCCTCAGTGCACGGTAGCTACATGTCATAAAATAAAACCACGTTGTGCAGACCTCAGCGTTTCCACGGTAGCCAGCAGCTCGCCCTGGCGTTCGCCAGCTGTCTCTCGAGATGGTCGGTGTGTGGAAGTGCCAAGTCAGCGAGTGGTGATGTCAGTGATGTGAGTGCCCGGGGCCATTACCCAGCATGCTCTGCGTGCTGGGGTGGGGTGGGGGTGTCGGATTGCGAGAACGGCGATGCCTCGTGGGCAGATCCGATCTGGTATCACGGACTTGAGGGTGGAAGAGGAGATGCCTCTGGAAGAGAGGACCTTCAAAACGATAACTCGGACTTCATGCAGAATTGATGACAAACATGCAAACCTGAATGGGCATTACTAAGCAATTTAATACCAGAGGCCTGGATGGCTGCAGGAGCTCTCAGCCTCACGTCTGTCCAAACAAACAAACAAACAAAGCACCCCAGAGTCAACATTTCCCATTGTGCACTTGACCCTGATGTGGCATCACCTACGTTTGATCTCAAGGACCAACACGTACTTGACTCCTTTGGTCCAAGGCAGAGCGTGAAGTCTGGTGATATCTCCTGTGGTTTCCACGGGTGTGTGGCGCCTCCGTTTGCTGTGTGTGTGTGTGTGTGTTTTGAGGTGGGTGGGGCTTGGGGGTGATGGGGTAATTGTAGCCTGCCGCGTCTTGGCTTGGGGGGCAAATGCCAAGCTTCTAATGAGGCCCTAACTTTGTGGGTGTCCTGGACACTACCCCACTCTGCCCTGTGTGTGTGTGTGTGTTTATTTGTATGCCTGCATGGTCTGAAAACAATTACAGTGGGGTGCACATGCCAGCTGAACACAAGAGCTACCAGTCTGTGACCCTGGAGGGGGTTGGAACCCACAAATAGTTCTTACCAGAAAAGGTTCTGTCAAAGACCTAAAGCGGTGTGTGTGTGTGAGTGTGAGAGAGGGAGAGAGAGAGAACTCCCCAGTACTACCCAGTATATTAGACTAGTCAGAATTCTGTATTCTACTTGTAATAGGTTATTGTATACATACAGAATGTATCCGCAGACAAATGGGTATTTCACATTTAAAGCAGGGTTATTCTTGGCTCTTTTCCAGGTGCGACTGAACCAGCTCTCTGAGAAACGAGAGAACTGGGGACAAACGGCGGCCTCCGTATTTGATCAAATTCTATAGTAGTTGTTCGTTACATAGAAAGTACAGTTTCTCCAAGTGCAGAACATTAATTAATTCTCTCTTCCACATGTAGGACAATGGTTCTGACTCTAGTTTGCATATTTCTAATATAATTTTCTTTGCCACATAATCAAAATGAAACGAACAGCCTGCTGTTTGTGTTGCTCTGGTGCTACTGAAGGAGGAACAGGTCCTAAAATATCCCAGAGTGCACTACGCTTCTTGGCCTTGCTCACTACGTTTGAGAGAATTAAACATGCTGGTCCAGAAGGTTTGGAAATTACTAGAATGAATACACTGATCTTCCATTATTGTGTATTTACTGAATAAGAGGAATGTGTGCGCGCGGAGGCACTGGAGCTCAGTATTACTCAATTCAGCCATGTCACACCCTTGCTGCGCACCCTTCACTGGCTCCCAGTAGCGGCCCGTATCAGATATAAAACCCTGATGCTAGCCTACAAAGC
>JAOXYF010000016.1:11108685-11131928 GCA_028565775.1 Sternarchorhynchus goeldii
CACACACACACTCACACCCACACACACACACACACACACACACACACACTCACACCCACCCCCACACACACACACACACACACACACACACACACACACACACACACACACTCACACACAGAAACGATGGCACTCTCCAGAGAGGCCAAAGATAACCTTTCATACACTCAAACACACACACACACACACAGAGAGAGAACGATGACACTCTCCAGAGAGGCCAAAGATCACTCCTCACACACACGGAAAAGATGCCACTATCCAGAGGGCACTGAGTGTTGCCAGCTGGCTGTAGATCCGGCTGCCTGGAGAGGAGAGATGTTCATCCCATAACAGATTATGCTTCTGCGCCACACTGTACACAGGAATGAAAACTTGACCTCTATTCATGATGAATCTGGCAACCTAGACATGGTGGAAGTTTTGCTTTAGAGAATGGATCACAAAACCTGTCTTCCTATCGCACAGGAGATGCTCTATTTTCATTTTGTTTTTTACTTCAGGACTTCATTTGTCATATAAGAGTGAATTCAAAACGTACATCACAGAACTGAATTCACAAAGTACATACCACAGGACTGGATTCACCACAGGACTGGATTCATTCATAGTGTAGATGGGATACTTCCTTCCTCAGATCATGTTTCCTGCCTACATGAAGCTGTTTATAAAAGAAACTGGACACAAGTCCGGATCTGAGCCAAGATGGCCCTCAGCAGCGCTGTTTCAGCGTGCTGGCAGGCCACTGACATGTACGTGCTGGGGCTTCTGTACACCACATACTCAGCTATTCGTAGCATGTGCACGCTTTCTCAAGACATAATTGCTTTGCTTTGAAAAACTGAAAGAATCAAACTATCCCCTCTCTCCCTCTCAAACGGCCTCCGGAGGCTGTTCTCACCAGATGGCACTGAAGAGACTGAATTTACTCAAGAACAAAACATTTTCAGCCCCTGTTATTCTACAGAACGCAAGCCTACCATCTTCAGATGATCTGATAGCATGTATCCTCGATATCAGACGAGTCTATGATGTGGCGTTTGACGTCCAAAGTCACCGCGTCAGCCTGAAAGGCGTTCCTGAAAAGCCTTCTGCGCTTGCAGAACGAGCGCCCTCAAAAAGCTCTAGTTCACATCGTTTGGACAGTAATTAAGAAATTCAGCCAGAGGCAAGTGATGCCTCTGAGCTGAAATGATCCGTACTGAATTACGTCTGCGGCTGTGGGGTTTCGCCTGCCTCCGTCCCTCCGCCTGCCCGAGTGATCCTCTACAATCATATATATAGGGATGATTTAGGGATAATCTAACCCTTGGTGTGTTTTATGCACCTTCCCGGTATTCATTTGAATCTTTTACAGCTTCACACGGCACTGGGTCTAGACCTGTCTCAAATACCCACGTTAAACCCTTTTTTTCGAAAAGCTCTTATAGTTTCTTCAGACCACACAAAAGAAACAGCTACACACCCATTGTGTACCTCAAAATGTTTAGGTCCTGAGATAAATGTGATGTGTGTGTGTGTGTGTGTGTGTGTGTGTGCACAGCGTATTTGTGTTTGCATGTGTGTATGGTTGTATGTTTATGTATGCAATTTTGCATGTATGTGTGTATAGTTGTTTGTTTGTGTATGCATATTTGTGTGTGTAGAATGTGGAGCATATTTGTCTGTGTGTATAGTTGTATGTTTATGTATGCAATTTTGCATGTATGTGTGTATAGTATGTTTGCATATTCATACCTGTGTGTGTATGTGTGTGCAGTATGTTTGTGTATTCATACCTGTGTGTGTGTGTGTGTGTGTGTGTGTGTGTGTGTGTGTGTGTGTGTTTTCTATTTCAACATGCGGAAAAGTGGAGACCAACAGCACAGACACCTCTTTAATCTACATTCCATCTATGTTTCATCCGCTACCTTCTTCCATGTTTAAGTGATCGTCCTCTTTTTTCTCTTATTGCTCTCCCAGAAAAGTGTGCGATGGTGGACAGTTATTTCTGGCACACATGATTCATCTCTACTTTTCTTTATCCCCTTAATTAAATGGAGTCTATTAAGGGCAAACGTCCACAACAACCCTCCCTCTACTGCCTCCACTCTGTCTCTGCCTCTACTGTCTTTCTCTAGTGTCTCTCTGCCTCTACCTCTACTGTCTCTCTCTAGTGTCTCTCTGCCTCTACCGTCTCTGCCTCTACTATATCTCTGTTGTGTTGCTCTGCTTCTACTGTCTCTCTCTAGTGTCTCTCTGCACTGTCTCTCCCTAGTGTCTCTCTCTAGTGTCTCTCTGCTCTACTGTGTCTCCGTGTCTGTTCCAGGGTCAGCTGCTCCATCCTCATTCCATGATCTCAGGAAGATGAGGTAGTGGCAGGGGCGAGGTGGCCAGAGTTTATGTGTGTTATGTGTGGCTGTGTGTGTCGGTGCTGATACGTTGAGTCCGGATCAGCAGACCGAGTCCAGGTTTTGTGTTTGCTTTAGCGCGTGCCAACTCTCACGAGACACACCACTTCCTTCTTTGAGGCAGCATTGCACACTCTGTGTGTGTCATATGGCTGGCAAAATAGCAACCTTACTGTCGTCATTGTCAGGGCAACGGGGCCCTTGGTCCACCCTAATGTTTATTTCCTAATACTCAACGCAAAAAAAAAACAATCTATGTGTTGTTGTCAAGACGATTATGTCAATCACACACTTGTTCACTGCTAGACTTATCCAGTTTTCTCATTGGAAAACAAAGATGGGGGTTAATTGATTGGATGTGTGTTTCGTCGTGAAAGTTAGTCTCTCTTCAGTTTTGTTTAGTCATAGAGATTTGCCTCCTCAGATGAGGTACTTACTTTTACTCTGGTTCCTCAAGAAAGATAAATATAATTGAATCTATATAAATGGTTTAGCAGTAAATGAAAAGTAAATAACTAAACCCACTGCTTAATTTTAAATGCTAGGTATGATTGAAGTTTATAGGTTTTGAATTATTTGCTTCACACTGACAAGATTCAAAGTGTTTTTGACTGACAATAGGAAAGCCATTTTGCAACATGCTGAAGCAGCACTGCGTGGGCTGTACGAGTCCCTCTTTCCTGTGCGGTTAAATAACAAATTTTCTCAGCGACTCTTTCTTATACAACACCAGTCATGACACATCTCTCCTGGCGCTGCGTTTCGACATGCGAAGCTTCCTGAGGTGTGATTACACCGTTCTCTCCTGTCCACTATCACAAGGGCGAATCACGTCCATTTTACACTCGGTAACAAAGGGCAGAACTGGATGAAACATGACCGGATAGCGATGGTTATGATACTCTTTACACTTTACTGTAAAGTGCATAAAAGCTCGCACTCACCCCAGATTTATGCGTTTATTAGACGTTACTTTTCTAAAAGACATACGATATATTTATTACATTATATTGCAAGATACTCCGACATAAATAACTGCTCCAATTTATTACATTTCGTACTTTTTTACTGTCCGTATTTTGAAATATTATGACATGTATTGTTGTTTACTTCTATTCCAAATATATCTGTTGTTTGGCATGTTTTTAAATCAGTATATCGAGTGAGACGTAGATTTTGAACCCCGTCTGTGTAAATGCTTATACCCAAGTTATCCAACCACCCAGACACACATACACACACTTAGGTAGTTTATGAGCTGCTGTAAGAAGGCCCCAGTGTTTGCAGAGGTGACAGCTGTGTGTTTGAAGATTCCCCTGCAGTGTGTTATTTAACTCGGGATTGTAGGGGATTTCTGACTGAGCGTGAGCCATCTCACGCCTGGGAGTCTGCAAAGATGTGGCTTGGGAAAACACTCTCACCCACCCGGGGTGATAGCTTTCACAGCCTGCTACTTATTCCCCTCAGCCTCCAGCCGTGCACGCCCACCAGGGGATCACGTCACTGCCCCTGCCCCAGCCGCGCACGCCCCCGGAGTTCACCACCCAGACCTGGCCAAGCACACCCTTCCAGAGCAGCGTACTCTCCACCGGCATGAAAGCTGTGCCGCCATTGGGTCCCGTGGTTCAGATCCGGCCAGTCAGCAGTAATACCAATTTTTCTTTGTTCAGGCTTTGCGCCAGACTGTTTGCGAAGTGTCTCATAAACAAGTGTCATTTTACTGAGGGAGAATATCACTGCCGTTTCATGAAGGGAACAGTCACATATTTTATAGTGGTGTGAAACATGCATGTGGAATGTAGTGCTGTTGTTTACTGCAGCTGTTTACTGCTGTTGTTTACTGCAAGGCCACTAAAGATAAAAATAATCCCAGCTCGGGATAATCAGCCAGCCCAGTGTGAGGGGAAACTGAAGGAAAGATTTGACAGCCCTGATGTAGGCAAGGTTAATCACTCCATCCTTGAAGAACCTCCTTACTATTACCACCTGGATGTAAACAGAGAGAGAGAAAGAGCTCAACACGGTGATTGGGTATAAACATGGACTCTGGATGATTCATAACGCAATGGAGCCTGTCAGTCCATGCTGTCTGGCGCAGTTCCAGACAGAGGTGCTATCCTGCCTGTGTAGGATCGCGATTTAATGAGCAGGAGAAGCGTGTGACAGCACCCATTGCTCTGGCTGCCTCAGAGTCTTGAAACTTCCTTCATTTGTGTGCAGTGGTTCCTTCCTGTCGCGTTTAAAACAGGCTTATTTGGAAGACTAATAGAAAGGGGAAGGCCACACTCATCAACAGCGGGGCAACAGTGGGGCGAAAGGGGCAACAGTGTTAATGCACCTGGAGTCGCAGCATTCCAGTACAGAGGTGCTCCTCCTCTCATTAACCCCGCCCCCCAGCACCTGGAGTTCTAGCATTCCGGCATAGAAGTGCTCCTCTTCTCATTAATCCTGCCCCACAGCACCTGGAGCTGTAGCATTCCAGCACAGGGGTACTTCAAATCTCCATAACTCCACCCCCTGGAATTTGGAACCAGCTTCTCTCTGTAGAATGCCTGGTATGGGCAACACTAACTGAAGAAGGAGGGCATACGAGAGAGGAAGCAGGGAGAAAAGGAATGGGGGGTGAATAGAGAGAAAGAGAGAGAAAGAGGGGCAGCTGAGGCTGGAATATGTGACTAGAAGCTCAATAAGGATCCCTCTCCCTTTCTCTCTCACTCTGCTGTCTTTCACACATTCTCTCTCTCTCTCTCTCTCTCTCTCTCTCTCTCTCTCTCTCTCTCTCTCTCTCTCTCTCTCTCTCTCTCTCTCTCTTTCTCCCTCTCTCTGTCAGAAGCTGCCGCAGGCTGCCCGGTGATTCGTTTCTGGTGTGCGTCTGGGGTTATGCTGGCAGAAGAACAGAGAGATCGAAAAGAAAACTCCAATCCGGTTCCGGGCGGGCAAAGTCAGTCTGATAACATAAGGACCTGGATTAGAGCATTTTTCCCACTGCAGCCAGACGTGCTGCATCTCTCAGCTCATCAGACTCTGCACTACAGCACATGCAAACCAATGCAGGTGCTGGTTTTGTTTTAATAGGCACACATAGTAAGTCATGGAGCAAATCAGGATGTACTGTTACACATCCAGTGGCCTAAACTATAACACGTGACAGGTATCCTGAGTCTCCTGAAGTGCTCATTTTGAGTGTCTTTCAAGATCTGTGGGGGTTTCTCTAATATCTGCTCTACAGCTCCTGGACGGCCTTCAGAAATGTGATTCTGTTTCTTGCTTCAAAGTTTGTCTCCTCTTTCTCAGTTTTGTGGTTTTCCCTTGAGCGGCTCAGAGGTATGTAACCCTCAGAGGTATGTAACCTTCAGAGGTACGTAACCCTCAGGTGAAGGCCCTCAGTTCATTGTCTTGCTTCGCAAGGGTGAGGTGAACCAAACTTCAGTTTGGTGGACTCATCACCACCCTAACACACACACGTACACACACACACACACACACACACACAAGCATGCACACACACTTACACACATACACGCATATATGCATGCCCGTACACAAACACACAAAGGCATGCACGGATACACACATACACACACACACACACACACACACACACACACATACACCTACATATGCATGCTCACACGCACTCACACACACACACACTGAACATGTTTTCATCAAACCGCAGCACGTATACATAACGATCACTGTGCGGTTCAAAAACAAAACATCGCGTATTCTGGGGGACTTTGTTTACGCCCAGTTGCGAAAACAGAAATAAGCAACTTTTTAAGAAAACAGCTCATAACAGCTCATAACAGCTCATAACAGGTGGAGACCTGACCAGCAGTGTGGACCAAAACATATCAGTCAGAACATGTCTGATGTAAGGCTGTGAATTCCAGCCATATCTTTACATCCATAAAACTTTCCCTCATATATGATATTGTTGGCAGTACTTCAAACGACCACATTCTGATGGTAATGACAGGTCCATAAAAACTACTTTAACTTGCAAACTTATGTTAAAAGATTGGTTACACACATTTTTCATTTGTTTATTAGAAGAGTAATCAGTGGAAGAATATACATTTGTGCACAGACTTTTAATTTTGTTGGGACAATTCTAAAGTAGGTTTTTACATTTTGTGAAATTTTCATTAAGAAAGAACAGTTTGAGTTGCATAACTGTGCAGTGAGTGAGAGCAGGATGGAAAGGCGATGTGTGCTCAGCCTCTTAATACTCGGGTCAGTTTAACATCAGACTCCTTCATGTTTTCACTTTACCAGATGTTTGGGACATTTACACGTTTACTGCATCACTTGTTGTTCAGAGAGTCTGCAGTTTAACTGGAGCAGAGAACTTTGGTTCTTTCCTCATCAGAGTGAAACTGTAGAGGTTGAAAAAAACAAAACAAAACAAAAACTTCCCCTAATGTTCTCTTGAAGAGGGCTGATGTTTTGCAGACTCTGCACTTAAACTGACTCCCAGCCTGGAGACAAACGTCTGTGAAGAAGAACGTCAACCTGCATGCTCAGACTGTCCTCCGTGTCCTCCGAGAGTCGGTGGTGATCTGCTGCACTTGGCCGTTGCGCTGTGCGCTCCCTCTCTGGACGCTGTCATCTCTGGGTGCATTAATCTGCTGTTAAAGGTCAGCTGCAGGGTGAGGTAATAGCCACCTAGAAACTGAACTCTGCTTTCACTCAGGAGTTGGACACACACATTCTTCCCTTTGTCTTTTTCTCTGTGACTCAAAACTTGATGTAAAGAAGCTTCTCTCTCTCCTTTTCTTTCTCTGTCTCGTTCCCTCTCTCTTCTCTTTTTCTCTGTTGGCAACAACACAGAACACACCCTACAGAAGTTGAAAGGGGTTTCTAAGGGGCCTTATGGTTCCAGAGTGAGCAAGTGGCAGTTAAGTGGTAATTAATTTCAATATATTGAATGTGCTTAAGAAGCCCACACAGACCTTAAAATTCACATTCAGTGACAGAGAGGGAGACAGAGAGAGAGAAACAGGGACCTTAAGAGAAGAAGAGAGGGAGAGAGACAGAAAGAGAAAGAAGGTGAAAGAAATGAAAGTATGAATCTAACCTGAATCTAACCTTCACGGGTAGACACTAAGAATTACCTATGCAGGAAATTTTGACCACAGTAGCTTCTGTACACGCACCTCCACTATCTGTTGCTCCACTATCCCTTACTACCTCGTTATCAGCACACTGACGCAGTTTAAAGGGGTGGAAATTATATCTCAAAAATGACTGGAAGCTCCCACAGAAACAAAGGGAAGAAACTTGGGCGGCTAACTGAACACTACCTGTGAGAGGAAAAAACAACAAATCAGTAGACCTCTTAACTGATACAAATCTCCATTTAAAAAGGAATGTGTTGTTATGGTTACTGGACTAGGGTCTCTGTATCTTTCTTTCTTTCTTAATTTCTTTATTTCTTTCTAAACTATTTGTTTCCAGACACAAGCGAGTACACTCAAACCCAAACACACACAGGGTTTTCCTCTAGGGTGTCAGACCTCCACCCACACCCTCTCTCTCTCTCTCTCTCTCTCTCCCTCTCTCTCTATCTGTCTTCTCTCACGTCTGTCTCCTGGGTGAAGTGAGTCGTGAGTGCAGGAGTGTCTTTTGTAGAGCGTGATGACTGCGTTGTATCTCCAGAAGTAAACCTCCTACTCTTCTGAAAGTCTTGTCTGAAAAACCCGGGGAATGAACCTAACAAAGAACTCCCACATCTTCTTGGGAATAGTAGCATATGTTCAAAGCATTGTAGCCAACGGCTTTTGTGAGGCTAGTTGCATGTAGTGTAGGTGGGTTTTATGAACAACAGATGTAACATTGAATATTTTCAGACTTCAGTAAAAAAAACTTTTGATCAGTAAATAATGGAAACCTTGCTTTTTGAACCCAATTGTGTTTTACTACATATTAGTAAACAGTTCTTCTGTGATCACTGAATCAACCAAAATGGAGAACTACTGTGCTATTAGGACAAAGTACCCAGTGCACTGGCTCAAAGTAAAGTGTTACACAAAGATCAATAATACTGATACATTAAATGGTATGAAATGACTGGCAAAACTGACTGGATCTTCTGAAACAAGTTTAAAGTCCCACTTCCCTTCATGAATTAGAGGCATAAGGAATAGAGGCATAATGGTTTCCTTTAACTTACACTAACCCACGTTGATATATTCAAATAAATACAACTACATTCATATAACTACACTATATCTACATTGTGTGTTTGAGAGCTATCAGATCCAAGCTGTATTTGTTCCAGCATGCAGAAGATTCCTAAATTAGAGTCAGATGGCAGGAACAGACTCTGAGGCTCGACTGTATCTGTTCCGGAGTAACTCCTCCGGCGTCCAGACTGCTGGAATGATCAGAACGGAATGGTGTGGGAATTCCCCCTCGTCTAAAGCTCTGGAATGCCTTACAACCGTGGCTTATTAGTCGATTAACAGAAGCAGAACGATGAAGGAGAAAGCTGAAAGAGGCGATGCTGGCCTTACAGATGGGGGGGGGGGGTTTAATATTTAGTCCCCATGACCATGTATCTCACAGTGACAAGTTTCTACTGCAGATGGAGAAGAAGTCAAAAGGCAGATCAAACATAGTTAATAATACACAGCTGAAGTACAGGGGAGATTTATTCATGGCTGTGAAAGAGTGAGCTTCACCAGCACCTGTGTTGATATCAACATCTGTTTTCTGTCTGAGAAGCAAACAAAGACAAATAGCAAGCTTGAATGAAGTTTCTACATCTGTAACCTGTATATAAACACACACACACACACACACACACATGATCCTATAACTTCACTGTTGGAGACACACATGCCAGTTATACTAAACCCAAATTCAAACCTGAAATTGGATTCAAATATTTTGCCATAAATGGTTTGGAGAGCCCAGACCAGAGTGAGCACTCACCCTGAGAATCTAGACAAGGGTGGACACACTCCTAGAGAGTCCAGACCAGAGTGAGCACTCACCCAGAGAATCTAGACCAGGGTGGACACACTCCTAGAGAGTCCAGACCAGAGTGAACACTCTCCCAGAGAGCCCAGACCAGGGTGAACACACTCTCAATGTAAACTCAATACGGGATCAGCTATATTAGTTAACATCCGAGCAGGTCGGCTGCTCACAGATGAGGAGCGTTTCTGCTTCTTTCTGGATTATGGCAGCCATGTTCCAGAGAGTCTCAGCGCTGTTACGCTAATATGATTTACTACAACATCACGGTGTGTTAATTACTGGCCAGGGTGGTGAAAGAATGTCCACACTGTTTCCTTACTCTGGATAGGTCTGAATCTCTCCATTCATAGCAAGTGGTTCACTGGTCTAAAACAGAGGCCCTTCATAAATAAACATGGTCTTTATTATTTGGATTCGAAATCTGCCTTTAAAGGGAAAAAACAGGGTCTGTATAAAGTGCTTCCCATGCTCCGTTTAGCTGTTCCCCACAAAGCACTGCTTCTCTGGACCCACGGAGGAAGTTCTGTCCCACCCCATCACCATTCAACCCCCACAATCCAAGCTTTTGTGTGCGGGAACCGCAGGATGGACCTGTGGCCCAGACCCCGTTCTGCCCTGTGAGGGCTGTCCTGGGAACGCAGATGCTAATAATTAAAACCAGAGCTGCTAACATGAGTCCGTACGGCAGCAGTCAGTTCCCCAGAGTTCCCCACTTCCTCCTTCAGTGTGGGGAGATTTACAGCTTCCACCATAGAAAGAAAAAAAGAGCCCTGTGAGTTAAGGAAAACTGACATTAGCTGATAACTACAAATATACATTTATATATATATTTTTTTAATAAATAATTATTTATATATATAACATAAAATAGTAGCATTTGACAGCTACCATATATACAGCATACACCAGCATACAGATAGACACTAAACAGACTTATATGGGTGATTGTAACTGGTCTGCACGTTATCCAGTGTCTGCTGGCTTCATCTCAATGTATGCTGGAGTATTCTGGAGTATTCTGGAGTATTCTGGTCCCCTCTGCCACGCTGTGGAGGTTACTCTGTTGTGACGGTCCTGCAGGACGACCTGCTCTGTATTCTGTGGCAACAAAATTCAGGAGTCTGAAAAAGAAAACAGACTTCCTGTCAAACTTCCCACCCCCACTTTCCTAATGACGCCTTTTCCCCAAGAGTGACTCACCCGGTCTGATACCCAGACACCAGCAAACAAGATATAAAAACCTATAATGTTCTATTTATATTTTCAGAGCAGAGTTTCCTAGCATATTTTATATTAATGTACCATCCGGAGAAACGATTCACTTCCCCTAAAATGAAAATGAGAGTGTAAGCAGCTTTATAAAGGCACAGATAAGGACTCACCCAAAATGCTCAGGTTAACAGCAGAGGGTCAAAGAGGGGGAAGACGTTCATTACAACTTTTCCTAAATCTGTCAGCAGTTGACGTGGAGTCGCCCCCAGGCCGAACGTGGCGGGGTGAGATGCTCACGGATGCTGGCTGCTGCCAACAGCTCTGACTGTACCGTGGTTCACAGGCGTGTGTCATGGCATTTCGTGCCACGGTTCACAGACGTTTGTCATGGCCTCGTGCGAGAGAGCTAGTTCAGCACGGCAGTAGCCCACAGGGCTGAAATGCACAGCTGACTCTCTTCATTCTGATGTGAGCAGATCAGCTGATCTGGCACGGTATGTCGACTCCATAAAATACATGTCGGCATGAGTCTACATGCATAACTCACAGAGGCCCAGTGCTGTGCTGAGATATGTGCGGCGCTCATGTTTGGAGATTAGGCTTAATTTGTGACTGCTGGATTGTCCTTTAATGCATTCAAATTAAAGATTGAAATGAACTTTTTTGATGTGGGTGAGAATTGTTGAAAAAAGATGCGAATTTGTTCTTTGTTTAGACGATAGTACTCATCCATGTGGAAGCATCTGGGTCAGCTAGCGTGTCACTTAGTGATGAAGACTTAGTGATGAAGCATAATGTGAGTCCCTACCAGTCTATTCCTTCAGTTATCTCCTATAGTTTAATATTCGTCTTAAACCAAGTTCACACTGTGACATTAATAGGCTCGGTTTTGCAGTCGAAGGCCACATCACGCATCGCATATTTGGTTGTGAAGATCGGTGGATGTAAAACGCACAGCCAAAGAAGCTCGCACAAGGTTCTTCTACACGTCATTGGGTGTCGTAAAACTCACAGAACAACTGAAAACACTGGCCGTGGCAAAACACAAATGAAGAACGTAGAAGTTGAAAGATCACTGGTTTCTGAAGGTGTTATATTGCTGTTATACTTATTGCTGAGGGCTTTTTTTTTGTTTTCATGACTCATGCTCTGCTGGAATCCAGAGCGCTAACTTTGAATGTAGTAATTTCCTTTAGTCGCACGTCTATCGTTAAAGAACCTTTATTGTACAGTCTGACACACAGCCAGTCATAGAATTCTGTCAAGATTTTACTGCCACCATTTCGTACAGTCAATTAACAGTCTTATAGTACCACTGAAACTGTAACATGTAACATGTGATAGTCTTATAGTGCCACTGAAACTGTAACATGTAACAGTCTTACAGTGCCATTGAAACTGTAACATGTAACAGTCTTATAGTGCCACTGAAACTGTAACATGTAACAGTCTTATAGTGCCACTGAAACTGTAACATGTAACAGTCTTATAGTGCCATTGAAACTGTAACATGTAACAGTCTTATAGTGCCACTGAAACTGCATAGTCTAAGCTGTAGGTATTTCATACAACTCAATTATTCCTTCCAGAGTCTACACTTTTGTATTAGTGATATAGTTGTCTTTAGGAAGTCTTTGAAGAAGTGTTGCTTTTTAATGGCATTTTTTTCAGAATGAAACCACAAACCACAGAAAAGAGCAGCTGTGTGGATTTATGGATGTAGGATTCTCCCTTCAAATGCACAAACAGTGGTAATTTATGGTCTGAATAGCTGACACACAGCTCTTTGCTCTATGTGTGTTTTAGAAAAGAGCTATGGAACTCCCGCTAGCTGGCTGTTCTCACAGGGGCATGTCTGGACTTGTTGAATTTAGCATTTAATTTCATCAACGTTCTGCTCATCATCTAACCATCTTAGCTTAAACTCCCCAGACCAGGGCTAACCCTAACCTTGGACTAATTACAGTGCCCATTGGAAATCACCTTTGGTTTTAGCATACGTTTATCTGGGGCTGGTTTAATCTGAGCTTGGTGAACTGGTGTGTGTTGGGGAATATGATGGGGGATACGATAGCGGAAGTGTGTGTGTGTGTGTGTAATAGCTAATAATAGCTAATTATAAAGAGTTTAAAGATGAATGGCTGATCATACCAGTTGATTAGCATTCATCCCATGATTGTCCACAGGAACTGGTGGTTTTAAAATGACCACCTAGTACAGTCCAGCACTGAACGCAAATTTTACACAATATTTTTTTTACCTCTAAGAACTTTTTTATTTTTTGTTTTTATTTTTGTTTGTTTTTCTGAGCTTTGTTTTTAAATACATCTGTTATTTAATTGATCACAAATTATGATGTTGCCTGAGTACATTTAACATTTATATTATGCATTCTTTGGCTATAGTTGGATTTTAATAGTGGTTAATAGTGTGGACACATGGACATGTGTAATTGTGTGGTTTGTTGTTAATAGTGTGGACCACAGTTTTCAACTGCCTGTAAATCATCTAGCAGCCTGTTTGGAACATCTCGTGAGTAACTCACACTGAGTATATGGTTGAGTTTTTGCTATGTTCCCAGGTGCTGAGATATGGGTTCAGGGCTCTGGAGTTTATTTCTGTGTATGGTGCAAGTCTGAACATGCATTCATATCATCCTCTATCCCCTGATGTCAGTGGAAACAGATGGTTCTGTCTGATAGTGCCCACCGGCAACCACAGATCATCACTTTTCCACCTGCAAAAGCAGGTGAGTCAGCTCCAGATAATAACGTAAATAATCTCAGACGATCCTGTGTTGATCCAAAGAAATCGAAAAACCTGGCTTCAAGCGTGACTCAGCAGTACCGCCGCATGGTGCTGTTACGTCTTATGGAGGTAGGAATGGCATTACCCATGATTCCACTGGAGGGGCAGCCATGTTTGTGATCCAAAGGACAGTTATTACATTGGCCTGAGGAGGGGAAAAAAAAGCCTCACCATGGCAACAATCAGGCACCTGGCTGTTGGATGTGTTCTACGCTGTGCTCTGTGAGCTGTTAGTTGACTCTTGGTCCATTGGTAAGACTGCTGACCATTATGACCCTCTGGCCAATAATTTTACACCCACAGAGCCTCTGTGCGAGTGAATTACTCAGAGCTGTGAGAGTGAAGAGCATTTGATGCTGCACAAAAGGGAGAAACTTCCACACTGGTGAATTAGTTTTACATTACTCATGAATTGCTAGAGACTTTTGCAGGTGAGGTTATTCGTTTAGTGTTGATTAATATAATAAGTGTAAAAATGTGTGCTTATCGGTAAACAGCGAAGACTTGAAGACTGTAGAGGCCGGTTTGGAAAACAATTCACAGGGCTTCTTTTTGTAACTCATTTCAAAATTGTTCCTTCTTGTAGAAAGGACCACAATGGAAGATAATGATCTGGATGATTTTATCATGCTACTGCAGTTCGTTTAAACGATAACGGCACTTCGCTCTTCCTGAACTTGTTAATTTATTCTTTGCTCAGAATCAGCAACTGCCTTCAAAGCCGTAGACAGCCTTTTTTTTTCTCTTCTGTGTACGGGAAGAAGAACACTGCACTCAAGCCCTGCTGATGACCTGTGAGTGATGGTACTTATTTCAAGCAATTTCTGAACCAGGTTGGATTTCCCCCCCTTTAAATGTTATATGCCATTTTGAAGAGTACATTCCGTTTTGGGTAGTCAGTGTAGTTATCTGTCGCCCCCCCTAAAATGCCTGTAATCATACAGTTGTGTGTTAGCACAAAAAGTAAACTGACGTCACATTTAGCTTCTGTAGGGAAGTTCAAAAACAGATATTCCAAAATATATTTAAACTCCCAACCAAATACTAGTTGGTGAAGTTAAATGAGTAATTTTAACTAAGTTATTTCTGTCTTGTAGGCGTCCACTCATGGCTGCCTAGTTGCTGCCTCTGTGTGAGGAGCCGCTAACCCACTTTAAGGTGGCCATGGAGCGGTGAGCCCTCAGATACTCCTCCACCCGCTCCCTGGCACAAGCCTCTACGACCCCAGGGCTCCACCCCCTGTGGGGTGAACCTGCCTCCTTTAGTCATGACTCTGCCTCAACAGGTAAGCACCTGTCTCTGGGAGAAGCCTTCTAAAGGAGCCAGGGTCAACTTCTCTGGCTCTACCCACCCATCCTGGACCTGCAAGTCCAGCCTGGTACAAGCTCATCTGCCAGGTTGCAGTGGGCCTGCAGGGGAACCAGAGTCAGTGGAGCCAGCCGATGTCCATTCACCCTAGGAACGGAGAACCCCACCACACCCATCTTCCAAAACCACGCACTCGTCACCATAGCAGTAGCTATCAGGGACAGAATAGCTAGTAATCTTTGGCATTTCACCAGAACTGGTGGGCAATGACACCACCATACCCCTCACTGATCATCTAGCCCAACTTCTCTAATCACCAATTTAGATGAATAAATTAGCATTTTAAATGACTGGCTATTCATTTAACTTGGTTAACACTTTGATCATTTGACCTATGACAATTGAATACAAGTAATGATCAAAATCCTCCCTGAATCTGTACCCCCTCCCTTTCCCCCCCCCAATAGATAAAACACACACGCGCACACACCAAGTGCATTTCATGAAACTTTATTCCCCCCCCCACCCCCCTACATAAAAAAGTGATCATATTGAACATTACCCAGTGTTAACACCATACAATTACAATAAATAAAATAAAACAAAACAAAAACAAACAAAAAAAAAACAAATAAATAGACGGAATGCATGCCACAAATAAGTCTGAAAAGAGGACGGCTTTCACAATGACAAGATGAACACAGTACTCATTTCTTTAACACTCTACACAGGGTCACAGTATTAAGGACAACATATGGTGGAGAGGGTGTAAAAGTAAACAGAGTTAGAGGCACAAATTACATACACATTTTTTACCCTCTTCGAGAGATATTACAGGAGAATACCTTTTTCCATGCACCAGCTTATACTAAAATGTGTGTTTGTAGTGCTTCCCCTCCCCCCCCCCTCTAAAAAAAACAAAAAACAAAAAACCCCTCAGTCGCTTCTACAAACTGAAAGCAGAATGAAAGGCTCCCCTGAACGACCTCTGTCCGACCCCTCCGACCTCCCCGGTTATTTGAGCTCGAGCTTCAGAAGGGTCGTTATTGCACAAGCCAGACGGATGCACACTCCCTCAGAAAGGCACTTTACTTCACCGTCCCTCCTCACCGTGAGCTACAGTCAGGCCAGTTTCCGCCAGACACACACCACTGCCAGCTTTCAAACCAATGTTGATAAATAAAAATCAATAAATAATAATAATAATAATAATAATAATAATAATAATAATAATAATAATCATAATAAACAACAATAATAAACAACAATAATAACAACAACGGACCACCCTTTGGAAACTCCAGCTGTCCATGTCCAATGTGTAAGGTTTAGTGAATGGAAAAAAAGTCTGTATTTAAAAAGAGGGAAAGAATAGGAAGGCTAGTGATTCAATGCTTAAAAAGCCAAACTCCTCGTCACTGCTTTGGGATCAGTTTAGAGTGGGGGGTGGGGGTATAACATTCCAGAACTCCTTGTCGTTCCCCCCCACCCCCACCCATCCTTTAACACCCATGGCGCGCGCGCACACACACCCTCCCCTGGTGCATTGTGAAGTTAAGCTGGTGGTGTGGGTGGAGGCTCAGATCTGCAGAAGGGAAAACGTATCCAAACAACTACAGCGCACCGCAGAATATAGACACCGCGATCCAAGCCTGGTTGCCGGGGCAACCTCCTCTGTCCCGATGTGACAGCAGCCTTCGGTTATGTCCGTGCGTGCATGCACGCGTGCGTGTGCGTTCGGGGAGGGGGCTGAAACGGCGGGGCGGGCATCCGTCTACGTGCTGGCGTAGTGCTGCAGCAGCTGCACGACGTAGCGTAGCCGATGGCGGAGCTCGTGGGAGCAGCCGTGCTCGCCAAGCACACCCAGTGGATACGAAGACGACTGCCGCTCGCGGGTGACGTACGTCAGCAGGTAGGAGTCCGACGACTTGCTCAGAATGACCTTGGTGTGGTCTGTGTAGAAATTCACCTGGGAAGGAGAGAAACGCAGCGAGATAAGAAAAGCAACCATCAGCAGAATGAAGCCAGTGTTGCCTTGTTTGTGCCTCCATTAACATGTTCTAGTACCCATGAAATTCCCTGATAATTAATGTTTTCCTAGGGTGTCATACTATAGACTTATTTATTCTTGAAGTTACTGAATTGCTCAAGATGTATCCAGTCACAATTTTAAGTTGCTTTGGATAAAAGTGTCAGCCAAATGCTGTAAATGTAAATAAATGTGAAAGACAATGTGATCGTCTAGAATCTACAAAGTTTGAGAGAAGAAGCTTTACAGACAGTCTTACCTGCAGAGAGCCGTTGTTGAAAAGCATGACCAAGGCATGATCCGTCTTCATCCACTGCAGGAGAAGGGGACAGACACTGGGAGAGGGCTGTTCCTCACACCCCAGATCTACACCCTGGAGGAAGAGCAATAAACCACAATTAAGCTCCACGTGGAAGTGCCTTCTGTAACGGATAGAAACGTCATCTAACCGTAGGCCTCCGGGACCTTCTGGAGAGGGGACATTCCTCACCTCCATAAGGTTCTGCTCCATGTAGTTAGCCATCAGTTCCACAATGTGCTTCTGGTTCTGGAGCTGTTCTGGTAGTGCATCAGCTTGAAAGGTGAAGTGTTTGTTGTTTGTCAAACAGTAATGAACGGTCCTGAAGAGAGGAGAGCAAAATACGACCATCAGAATCCAGTTTCTAAAGAGGTTTTTAAAGACCAGAGTGACGCTTGAGCAGGTCAAAATCAAGACTGGTCTGATGGTCAGGTCCTTTGAAGTTTGTGAAAATCAAACTATGGCAGTATCAAAATGAGACAAAATGACCTACCTACGCTGGTCACACAGGCTCAGGTGAGTGCCTTCATTGAAGAGGACGCCAACGTTCTGATTGGAGAGCTGGTATCCAAAGCCATACTTGTTCGAATAGTCAACCCACTTAGTCACCCATACAAATGGTTTGGGTTTTGCCAGACATGGAGGATTCTTTGATGCTGCAGAAGACAGAATGCCTTAAACATCACTTTCCCACCTTGAAACCCTCTAAACAGACATGTTCAAGAATCAAACCAGCCAGAAGCTCTGTACTTTACAGCCCATGTGAGCATGGTGTGAGCAAGGAGGGAGAACGAACCTGCTGGCATGGCGGACAAGCAGTTGTTCAGCACCTTCATGGTGGCTTCAGCCACAGCAGCTGGGGTCAGGGTGTCTTCACAGACTGCATGGAGAAAAACCCATGATTAACAAAAATTAAGGTGAAGAGAGAGAGATTTTAAAAATAAATAAATAAAACAAAAAAACCCATTGCTTTTTGTTGGTTCCAGACAGGAGATGACAAAGTTGTACACTCACCATCCACGCTGCTGGCTACGGTTCCTTTGAAGGAGCGAGACGTGGACTTCCTGGACTCCTCCTCGGCGGGTGTGTCCAGAGGCCCCGAACTGGCAAGCTGACCGGCGGGAGTCGCAGCCTGTGGAAGGAAGAGATGCCAATTCATTGCCAAAGAACGCTCTGTTTGAAATGAACGTTTACGCTAGTGAAAAGTTGACGCTCCAACAGGAATGTCCTGTTAACTCTGAACGTCACTGTAATGTACAATGAAACTAGCTCAACACGTTTGTTGTTCTCATGACTGGTATTTATTCAGTTCAAACTAAATGTAGCTCAAGTTGATCTGCATTCAACCTGAAAGAATGTGAAAATATGTAGAGTCACCACTTCCGGAGTTCGAGGTTTATTTAAAACTACAATCTTTCAGACAGTTGTGGAACCGAGTGTTTTGAACTGGGCTCTTCTAGCGTCAGTGCTTCTCTGAAATGGCTGTTTCCAATACCGGCCCTTCCACATGCCCTGGACATTGATGGCAGCTCAAGAAGAATGAGCAGCTTGGTTCTCGTGCCACAGCAAAGGCACACACTAACTTGGCTGGGACCTTTAGTGTGACTACAGGCACAACCTCTGCATCTGCCATCAGCCAGTGTGTAGCTGCTTAAGAGACGCTATCTCCAGAGATATCTGGACTGGCTCTCCACAAGAGGACCAAGACCCCTTTTATCATCATTAATTTAGCTTTTCTTAAGATTACAGGTCTGTTTATATTCATACCTCGTTTACTCCCACTGTCTTGATCTGTCGACTAATGGAGTGCTTCATCATGCCTGATACGAGCTTGGAGATGTCCTCCTTCTCCTCACTAGGGTTCTTCTTCACTGCAAATGAACACCACAGCGGTTTTAAAGATCATACAGCAAAACCCAAGAGGGCTCTTCTACTTGGATTACTGTCAAAGGAAGGGAGAGGGGCTGTTGTACAGAAGCTTACCTTTAGATTTCTTCTTGCCAAAGAGACTCTTTGCCATCTTGGTGAAGAACTTCTTGGCAGGGCTGGGTGGGTTGAGTTCAGGAACCATCACACAGGCACTGGGGGGAAGTTTATCTGGAGTGAAGCCCTGAGAGATGCAGAAACAAGGAACATGTTAAAGCACACTTCAGAGGCAGGTTGCGTGTAAAACTAGTCCAAGGGCAGTGATGGGATTAAGAGTGCTATCCAAACACCATTTTCATTATTAGATTATGTGGTTCAGTGACTAACCTTGCTGAAGTACTCGTGGGCCAGAATCTGGTCTAGAGTGAGACGATCATGAGGGTTTTTCTGCAAGACTGCAGTAATTAACTTCTGCGCTGCTGGCGAGAGTGATGGTGGAAGACTGTATCTCACTTCTTTAATACACTTGTACGTCTCCTTCAAGTCTAAGGTTTCAAATGGGGGGGTTCCACACAGGAGCGTGTACCTAATCAGTTCAGAGAAAGTCTGCGGTCAAGCACCTGGAGCTGTCCATGGTCATTTTCGGCCTTAAAATTTGCTTAATATTTAACTAAATGAAATTGAACACTCACATTACACAACCCAAGGACCAGACATCCGATTCAGTGCCATGGCCTTGTCGGTTCAGTACTTCTGGTGCCAGGTAGTTCGGTGTTCCACAGATGGTTCTGCAGAGCAATTTATTCACACCTTTAAACCTGTGCTAAGTACAGTCGAGTAAAGTCACAAGGAGCATAAGAAACGATGACTTACTTTTTTCTCTGCTCAACAGAGAAAAGTTTTGCTGCCAGTCCAAAATCTCCCAATCTCAATTCCATATTCTCATTCACAAAGAAATTACCTGCAAGAACAATGGTTCCATGGTTAGCCTTAGCACACATGTAAGCAAAACGGAGCCATATTGGTAAACTGCAATACAGGAGTACCAGTAACAATGCACAATGCAGTAGTGAAACTGCTTTAACTAGCAACAGAGCAGTACCTAGTTTGAGGTCTCTGTGGAGGATTCCTTTACTGTGGAGGTATTTAAGGCCCGAAATGATTTGCCTGAGGTAGTAACGCACTTCAGGATCTGTCAGTGTGTGCCGTGCTTTCCAAATGTGTGCCAGGGACTGCAACAAAAGAAGCAAATGATCAATTTCAGCACTCGAATTAATCAACTGGTGGTTTCTGCTCGTATTGGCAGAGACACTGACTCTGCAAAAGGCTCAGGAGGAAGGGCCCCCCCGCTCACCTTTCTACTGCAGAGCTCCAGGAAGATATAGATGTTGTCCTGGTCTTCAAAATGATGGGAAAACTTTACGACATGCTTGTGCTGGAGGGTCTGGTGAAGCTCGATTTCATTTGTTATCTATGAGACCCCAAAGGAGCAAACATTAATGAAAGGAACTCAAAGGGGACCCCTTGTACTGCATGCGTCACTAATGAACGTTAACGTGTGAGTGTTAGCAGATGTTTTTAACCTTGTCTCGTTGATGTGGCTTTGACACTCTGCTTTGTGGTACAACCTTCACGGCATACATCTTATTGTTGGCAAGATCAGTCATCTCATAACAACGTGCAAAACCACCCTGAAACAAAAGCAAATAGTCAAATAGCAGCATCTGGTAGAAAAAACATGTTTGCCTCCGTAACCTAGACATGTAGATCTCCAATGACTACGCGTGTTCCAACACATGGCTAAGAATGACGTATTCCCGTTTTTCCTCCAGCAAAACCCCACCTAAAAGCTTCAGTAATGACGCAGCACTTCCACAGTACAAATCCTCAAATGGAGAACCCGACGTCTTATTGGTATCCGCAAACGGCAGCGTAAGAGCCGAGATCAGTGTGTCACAGCTGCACCCACCATAAGAGGATGCAGCGTCATGACCATTGAGAAATATTTCATGCCATCGGATACTGCGCCTTATAAGAGATATCTACATTCCACTAAGGATAAAAAGCATTCCAAAGCAAGAAGCCAATTTAACTATTAAACTCTCGCTTAAAATGGATGCCATTTTGTACTTAAATGAAACAAAATATGCGCAAAATGATCAGCAGGTAGAACAGAGACTGTCCAGCAGGTTCTGGCGGCGAATAAATGGGCGCATATTTGTTAACGCATGCAACACATCATGGAAGAGGTTTAAACAAAATACACACAAGCACAAAAGCATTATTATTATTATTATTATTATTATTATTATTATTATTAAGTAAAAACGTCGCTCTCTCTCTCTCTTGAAACGCATTTGCTAAATTATACTGGACTGACAAGACAAGATACTAATGATTAAAAACAGTAACTGGTCATTTCAGCGGCATGAATAATAACCAAGTACCTTTCCCAAAAGCTTTCCTTTGGAGTACTGTCTTCCAGTCTTTGGGTCAACCACCAGCTGCGCCAGTTCTGGTTTAATTTGTTCAGTTTTACTCCGATTCGGTTTAGGTGGTTGACCTGTTTGGGAGCGGTCCGGAGACGTTTTGAATAAATCCGGATTCATAATTTGACACGAATGCCGCTGCGCTGTGGTAAAACAGGTAGAATCCATTCATTAATACGCTCTCTCGCCCTTGAAAATATCTCCGTTATTAGGCAAGTCGTAGTGTATCCACCACCTAAGTTCAGTCCTAATCAAACATGCCCCAACAACGAATTCCTCCAGTATATAAACTACCCGTGACGTAAGAACGACGAAAGTCGGATGGGCGGTGCAGTACTGAAAGGATAGACAATGATTGGTCCGGAGAGCCTCTGTCAAACGATAAAGGAAGACGGAATCAAATGTTGTTGAAATCCTGAATGAAATCCGCAGTGATCCAATCACGGACTGATGTGTTCAAATGCCCCCGATGAATATCAATGACCTGCTTTTGACACAGTACTTAAACTTGATTGTGCAAAATATTTGTCTGCTTTGTGTACATGTTTCATTAATCAAGACCGCGTTTTCATTCATACCTGTACGAGAGCTTGTAACTTTACCACATACTTTACGTTTTTATCTATACGTTTCCTCTAGCAATTTGACATTATCTAGACTTACTGTGCAATTCATTTTGTCTCACCTGTAACAATTGTTACTATTTATTCTTAACGCAAGTACTAACCCTGCATACAGATTTTCTTAAATATCAGTGACGTCTATACCACAATAAAGCAATCAAAGACCAAAAGTGCCCCCTGGTGGACACACACATAGAGAGAGAGAGAGAGAGAGAGAGAGAGAGAGAGAGAGAGAGAGAGAGAGAGAGAGAGAGAGAGAGAGAAATGGCTAATTTAATGTAGCAGGTATCATTGGAACGAGAGGTAGAGGTGAAAGGACGCATTCCCATGTAATGACTCTTACACTCCAGGCTAAAGTCTATCTGGCACAAGTGGCTCTGAGGTCCAGACACTGCTATATGAGATATAGCAGTATAGATCTGCTTACACAGCAGATCTGAGAGGGATCAAGGAGAGGCACAGTAACAGTTCAGGTATGTCAGAATCAGTTGAGCAAATGTTTTCATTATTTTTATGTAAGGGCACCAGGTCTGTAATCATAGAGATTTTGTCCTATTTTGAGACAGGAACAATAGTGGAAGATTTGAAGGAGTCACTGGGACACAGGTTGGTCTGTAAAACCAGTGATAACTGGTTCAATGTAGCTGGGGGTTCAGTTGTATTTTAATGCTGTACTCTGAATAGTCTTAGCACATATTATTTAATTGAGAGGTCATTGCTAAAACTTGTGGAAGGTCTTTCAGTGGGTTGTGAAGATGTAGACTGAGGTGAAGACTGCTATCAACAGGATTATTTGAAGTCCTTTGTGTTTCAAACCTGCTGTAAAAATTGTCTGAGAGAGATCTATCAAGATGTACTTAGGGGATGTACTATTGTAGTGAAGTGTGGAGGACTCCAGCCAGGTGAACAGACCTCATTAGCATGTTGTTGTCCTTGTAATCCACTTTAGTAAATTGCATTGCAGGTTCCACCACTAACATGAATTTCTCCCTGGGATCAATAAAGTAATTGACTGACTGACTCTGCCCATCTGAACCATGACTCTGCATCGTACTTAATTTGTACCTTATACTTAAAATATTTAATATAAGATTTAACACTGCAAAGAAACATAAGTTGAAGGATCAGGCAGCAATACAGAAACATTATGTTCAAACACTTTCTGAATTAGAATTGCACATTATCTATCTGAAAGTAGCTGTGCAGTGTAGCAAGATGTGTTATCTGTTA
>JAOXYF010000016.1:11132167-11146314 GCA_028565775.1 Sternarchorhynchus goeldii
GTGGGGGGTGGGGGTTGGACTGAGTGGGCTCCCATTCTATTTACATTTCCATTTGGTTGTGGAGCTCAAGGTCTCAATTAGCTTTCAGATGAAATCCAGGTAAAACCAGCAACAAAGAAAGCTTCAGCATTGTTTCACCACTGCCTGATTTTTTCTCTGAATGTGATTCATTGGTAATTTAATTGAATTAACCAGGACATTTGTATCATAATGTAGAGGATACACAGAGAAAACCTAAAGTGCCCCCCAAGTGGATTTATTTATTAATTCAGCAAAATATTTGTGAAACAACTTCAAATCTGGCCAAAAATCACTGAATTCCTATTATTAAAAATAGGATACTTCTGTGATGTAATTTAAATAATCAAATACCTTAGTCATTTTAAATGAGAAACTCTGTGCTTCATCAGTGAACACTGCTTTGAAATTAATGTTTTAAACGTCTCCTGTTTTAAATGTCTCCAGACCTGAAAATTTCCTTTATGCTCACCTCCCCACCCATGGTCAATATACATCGGAAAACAGCAATATTTTTCTTTAAATACATGTTTTAGCTTTAATGAACAGATGTCATTTATGCTGTTCACGGAATAACTTCAGATCAAGTACTCAAGTGTCAATGAGTACCTTGAGATGTAACAAATGTAAATAAAACCATATAAAAATAAAGAGAAAAAGAAAAGTAATGCACAAGAACGACATGCAGGCAAGAAATTATACTGAGATGCTTCACGAGTCAGATGTGGCAAGGAGACTCAGACACAGCTGGGGAAGGGAGAGTCAGAGTCAGATGGGACAGGCAGAGGGAGTCAAACTCCTAGGACAGGGAACGTCAGATGTCGAAGTCATCTGCTCTAGCTTTCTTCTCCTGTGATTCGGCCCAGGCTTTGTTGATGGTGCGTTTCATTTCATCGTCGCCCTCCGAATAGATTTTCTTCAGCATGTTCATCAGTCCTTCTCCTGGATCTGCATTCTCATCGTAGCTGGGCTTGCTGAAACCAGAAAAAGCAAGTTAGAAATGTGTTCATTTAAAGCATAACGTGATTGGGATTTCAGGTCTCCTTCCGTAAGGTACAGACACACAACTCTAGGACATCATACAGACAGACATCACAGCAACTCTAACAGCTTCGCAAACGCAAACTGGCAGGTGAATTTGTTGTGCAGGGGTAACTTGAGATTTACTTTTAGTAAGTAAACTACCTTTTTTGTATGGTAGGCTACCATCACCTTCCTTTGATCAGATAATTAAAGAAGCATTTATTTTTTTCCAGCGACAGCTCATTATGAAACAGCCATTATTCTGACACATAGTAGCCTTCTGTACTTCTGTAGAGATTCTGTACTAAACATGTTTTAAACATGGCCACCTCCATGTGGGGAAGCTGCCCTATTGAGGATAAACTGATTCATTCAGGGCCACACAAAGCAATCAGATTCTTCATCTCATCTGAGCTGCACTTTAGAAAATATTTCTACTTTTTGGTGGTAAAAAAAATACTGCTCTTAACATTATCCTCCCTTTTGACTTGAAATGAGCAGTAATTTATTTGGGAATTTATTTTGCCTCCTGCCAATTTGAATTTAGCATGATAATATATAAAGATGCGATTTAAAGAATAAACAAACAAAGAAACAGACCCAAAGTTCATTCCTTGTTTGGTATACCCCAATAATAGCAGCCTGTTTAAATGTAATCTGAGATTTCCTATATGCCTCACAGCCTATACACATTTATGTAATGGCATGATCGCATCAAGACTACAATGAATGATGTCAGTAAAATCTCAATAAAGCATATGCACTCAAAAGGGACTTCAGAACAAAGTGTATTCTCAAACCTAGTCGACAAACTCATATAACTGCCTCCAGCCAGACAGCACTCCTAAAAGATGCTTCACTTCCAATTACACGGATGGACAGTTTCCAATGAAACACAGGACTATTTGGCATCTTAATCATTATTTCATTCAGGTTATTAGGACTTACAGCATGATTATTTTTGAGGAAACGGATATAAATGTACTCACTCCTTCTCCTTGGCCTGTTTCTCTACTTGGGTCAAACACTCCCATGTCTTTGCCGACTTCTTTTTGCACATGATCAGTATCATGTCTGTTTTTACCTGGTTAAAGCAAACAAGCATTGAATGAGGGCACTCTGTGCCTCGAGTCCATTAGTGCAGTAATGAATAAGTGATCTGCCTAACCTTTCTAGTGCTGTCCTCAACCACAATGGGAGACAAGAGGTTGTTTATGGTCATCTGGTGGTTTTTCCCATCCAAATCTTTAACAAGCACACTAAAAGATCTGTGAAAAGACAAAACATAAGCCTTTACTATTAACCCGAGGAGATGTTAACCATTTTATTCCATTTACTGAATTGAAATGATTCCTTTCAGGAATGCCCAACTCCATAAAAATGTCACCACAAGAATGATGTAACAAAATGAGTAAATACATCACGTCTGTTTGATGATGTGCAGTATACCTCTCTGTAAACTTGACCTCAACATTTTCAGCCAGAATTTTATGTACTCCTTTCAGTGTGATGTAGATTTTTACAAACTTTTCTGACTGATCCCAACCTATAATTTAAAAAGTGAAAGATTATTTTGCAGTTATTTAACTGAACATAGATTTCAGTCTAGGATGATTCCGGTCTTGGAATATTGATCAAGAGGCCATTCATAATGTATACCTACCATAATTGTTTATTTTGACTGTATACCCCTTCAGTGTCGCATCTGCTTTATCTCCCAAGTCTTTTTTCCCTTGCTGTTCCCTTTGCAGGCGTTTTTGCGTGAGCTCCTTCTCTATCTTCTTTTGCTCCTGTGACAGAATATCCTTCACACGCTCTCTCTCACACGTCTCCAGAAGACGCGTTACCTCTTTCAAGTCGCTCTCAAGACCTGTGATCTGAATATAAAATTGTTAACTTGATTAACAATGTTTATACGATATAGAGCTTTAATGTTCTTCATAGAAACACGGGTTTAAAGGTTAGCTATCCAATTCCGTCATTCATTCAGGAAATTCTAACGAGAACGATTTAGCTATCTAAGATAGCTAGACTCGTAAACATTATTCAGTTAGTTACGACACAGCTAGCTAGGTGGTAGGTTGACGGTCCCCAACTAGCTAGCTATCTGTCTATCGTTAATTAGCTTGGCCAGCTCGATAATGATGTTTCGATTCAGCCCTTCATGAATTAAAGCAAACTCTACCTGTTCACTGAAGTCCATGGCTCTGTAATCTAGTCACCACTATTCAGCGAACTGTGTTTGGCTCACCAAACAGAAATTAAATTCCAGTTTAAAATATGAAACCGAGCAGCCTGAACTGTGTCCTGAAAGACGGAATTCGCATGTGCAGTCTCTTTCTAGAAAGATTTTCTGATTCCGGTATATTCTTTACAAATTAAAAGTACTATCAACGTAAAGCCACATTTCAAAATAAAGGCGCAGATGTGCTATATGGATAGCGTTGCGTAAAATGAATACGTGGAATTTATATGTATAAATAACCCAATAAATGGAGAAAATAAGCATGTGTTAAGGTTTCTAAAAAAGATTAGAACATATGTATTTGTTTTAATTGATCTAACTTTATATGACTTGATATAAACCAAAGTTATCCAACCTTCTCTTTGATTTGACTCATCATTCATTTTAGGGTTGTTATTGTGATGTCCCCAAACTATACTCACTCATTCATTCTGTTCTTTCTTTCACCATGGGAACATTAAGAAACCAAACAATTGAAGGTGTCCATCACCACCAATACTCATGTGTTTTACACCCTGAAAACAAAATGATTTTATTTGAGACGCATTCAAAAACATTTTATTACACTCATAACAATAATTAGAGTTTCACTGAAATGTCCTTTTGGAGGACAACACTCAGTCTGGATAAGAAACAAAACTGCACATGTAGATGGAGCACGTCACTCTGCTGCGATCTTCAGTGTAACAGAAACGGACGTGTGTCGAACTCGGGCTCCTGATCCCCAAACCCACCAAAACACGGTCACGAATGAAGCTAGGGTTAGGGTTCACCACATGGCTCTCTGTACCCCAGACATGTGGTTGTGGTCGGCCAGCTGTCTGAACATGATGCGGCTCACGCGCCACCTGCGCTTCACTCCACGGGGTCGTGACGTCATCACACACCTGTTACGGATGCGCACAGGGCAGCTGTCTCTGGGCAGTGCAGCGATTTCTTTATCCGCCACCTCCTGTAGACACATGGGTGGAATGTCTGTGCATGTGATGGTCTTAGGGATGCAGCATAAACAAAGAAACCTCCGGAAGGCATTGTGCAGGTGTGCCTGAATTTCATAATAAAAGTCCCCCAATGTGTCACATTTTCACAAAAATTAACTGACAGTGTTTTTTTAAATAATCAAAGGGAACTGTTCTCGTTGAGTACAAAAGGCTATTACATTTGTTCTAATTGTGACACGGCTGGAATAATTTAAGTTTGAAAATTAACCGCACTTTATTGTGACGCAAGGTATAACAGAATTTTACAGTTCTAGTTTGTTCTGGAGGACATGTGTAATTCTATTTCAAAAGTTTCATACATAACTTTTTTTTTGTAAATCAGTGATCAAACTAATTTATTGCATTCAAACAAGTGTTCTGAGTAGTTTATTAAGATGTGCCAGGTAGGTTAATAATAACCAATAGGTTAACTGTCATACAACCACAGAGATAATAATATATATGATCACCTCATAATAACATATGATCTAATTAACCACAACCATCAGAGTAATTCTTTAATAATACTATTAGAGAATAAGATAAACTGTATGTATTACACGAATTCAGATACAGCAATCGTGAAAGGATGGGTTGATAGATATCGGACTGATACAGATCGGACATCATACAAAAAGATTGTGGTGAGTGTCACACATGTACAGCGGCTCTAAAAAACTTTAATAAATACAATAGCTACCAATAAAACAAAACATCACAAAGAAGGACCAAGTTTAATTCCAAAATTAATTAAAAAGGTCACCCATCCCAAGTATTAAAAAACAGCACCAACTAAAAGAACTAGCAAAGGGGCCATACACACCTGCAACTCTTTAGGTAGCAAAGTGTTCTTTCTGATGGCATTGATGCGTAATCGTGTGTCCGCATATTCATAGGCCATTTGCCTCCTTTTCACGTCCCGTAGCATTTTCCAGTCAACGTAATAACCTCTGACATGTTCGAGTACGCCGAGCGAGCTTCTGCATGCCTGGTACACACATGGGAGCAACGCAGCAAAAAACTAACATTCAGAAACGGACACTATAGCGGCTCATGGGGCTGCACAGTTTAGCCCTGTGCGCACTTAGTAACTAGGCAACAAATACAGGATTATGAAAAATCACGCGGACCCGCAAAGAAACAATTATATGAGTTACTTTTTTCTGGTTATGCAATTTTACATCAGCGGAAGAATTTAAATGAAAATCCGCTCTCGGCTAATACGAGATGTCCGCAGAAACAGCTAAATAACTACGCTACAAAACAGTAGTTACAGTAAAGATTGCTACCTAGTTAGCTAATTAGCTAGTTAACTTAGCTAGCTGTGTAGGTCACACGTTTACATAACTTTGTCCGATTGGTTTCTATTTCAAGTAACCTAACATTTTATTTAAAACAATCCATAACAGATACAAAACACACTAAAACAACCAATACATTCTTACCAGCTTTGTGACCTGCAGTGATGTCTGAAGTAGTCCTAACCCAGACGTTAGCATCTTACAGGCAGCCATCTTCATGCCCCTCATCTAGCCGCCGCATGATTTGACTTAAAGATCATTAGCGGCCTCTGGTGGTAAGGAGTAGAATTGTACAATTTCTGAAATTCTGCTGATTGTGTAATTTGTGTAAACAACTGTAACCTTATGTGAATAGTAATGGAGATTTAAAGGTAGCGTAAATGGAAAGACCCTGGGTGCGTAACGTAGATCTGAACGGCTGTTGGTTTAAAGGTATTCCTCTGATTTAGTGCTCTTGAGGGGGCAGAGTGCTTATGGGAATGAGGTGTAACTCTCAGAGAAACTCACTGTGTGCTAAATGTGTATGTGTGTGTGTATGTGGTGTGCATGATTGTAAGAAATGCCTTATATTTAAATATAAATGTAAGAAAAAGGGACTGTCCGTTTGACAAAAAGAAGAAACAAGTTCGTGTCTACAAAAAACCAAAAAAAAACAAACAAAAAAATTCACTGGCACACACATACACAATACAGGAAGTGGTGAGTGTTTAACACAGCATTGCTCAGTTAGTCGTTACTGGGACAGTATGGAGCTCTTTCTCTCCTCTGTGATGCTGTGTGAGTAACCATTCTCTTTATGTCTTCATTAATGAGTACATGTATAAAGTTGCTAATGTGCAGTCATGGGACCTTGAATGACGTCGTTCCGCAGATGAGTTAGTTCACCCACAGGGCTGCACTTGACTTCCAGGGCATTCGACTTACTGAGATGTGCTCAAATAACTCTAGGATTTACTGTAGGATTTATGTGACATGTGGTTGCTTTGGCTCATTTGCACTGTTACACACACATGTGCCTGTAAGAGGTGTGGAGCGTGACTCCAATGGAAAGCTAGGGCCCGTTAAACCCATGTTAAAACCATGGTGTGGCGGGAGACACACTCTCAGTGAAGCTCAGGGTGTGTGCTGGACTCACCAGGGCTGGTGCCTGCATCTACAGTGAGTGTGAAAGTAACATCTCGGGAAGCTGAGCACAGCTCTATGTTACAGTGAAGTAGATGTGGAGTCTTTCAGCTTCAGATCAGCAGTGTGAAATAACCTTGAATAAGTACAGTATTGCATACTCTGAGTGTAAGATCACTGTTGCCTGGCTAGTCAACTTCACTTTTTACATTTTTAGTCAACTTCACTTATTTTTTTTTTGTCATCTTCTGGCTGTTTCATCATAGATTTTGTAAGACATCTCATTTATGCAATTTTTAAACTGTTTTTGTCACATTTTCTTATCAAAACTTAAGTTTCATGAAAACATCTTTCTTGCTCATTTTATTTTAAGTGTCTGAAAACTGTTTCGCTCTGACCTGGCTTTTGTACAGTCCTCTAGAAGGAGTGAACAATTTCAGTGTTAAGATATTTCTTTCTGTTTGTTTTCCTTTTTAGTGCTGAGTTCACTTGCTCAAGCTACTCATCCTCCAGGTGATATAGTTTAACATTCTTTAAATAAAAAAACTCTGTGGTTTGCTGCAGCAAACTGATGCTTTTCAGCATTGAGATTAACATGTGGTTGGTGGTCTGAACCATGTTCTTCCCCAAGACTAAACACAGACACATATCACGAGAGATGAGAGATGTATGTTCATGATAAAGCAAAGAGTATGTGATTCATGTTTTTTTTGCTGTAAATGATATTTGTAAGTTTTAGAGTTTGGACAGATCAGGTAATAGCCAGAGATAGTACAGACTTAAATGTGTCAGATATTTAGTATGTATGAAGAGAGTATGGATTTACTAGAGAACAGTTTAGGTAAATGCATGTGAGAACCTACTGTATCAAATGATGCTGTCATCTTCTCATTTATAACACACTCCCCTTTGTACTTCAGTAAATTATGCTATTGGTTAAGAACCAATACAGTCTAAAAATGTTAGAACACTAACATTTTTTCAAAAGATCAAATCATGACAAAAGATTTGATTTGATAGATTTGAGTTGACAGCAACTCAAGTTTATTCATTACATAGTTGTGGTGTGTAAAATTATATCAGATTTAAACACAGGTCATATTTAAACATTTATCTTGTTATCTTTATCCAGAGAAACTGGAGGCTGTGGTGTCCATCAAACCCAACCAGCATGTATCCAGAGGAGAGAGTGTCACTCTCCGTTGTGAGATAGTTGGAGGAAGGGACAGTGAGTGGACATATGTTTGGTATAAGAACACTTTACCCACCAATGTCAGTACGGGACAGGAATACCCTCTGGGTTCTGTTAATTTGTCTCATACCGGCGCATACTTATGCAAAGGACAGAAAATAACTAGTAATAAATCAGTTTTAAGTTCTGCTGCTGTGCTGACTGTATCAGGTAAGTCTGACAATAATGAATCAGATTTAAGTTCTGCTGTTTTACTGAATGTATCAAGTTCTTCTGCAGTACTGACTGGCTCTTCAACACAGATCATATTACATTAGACCTTAAGGAAAGCAGCATGCTTGTTCAATGTCTGTTAACGTTTGCATCACATGAGCACATTGGTCAAGACATGTAGTTCCGTAAGAGTGACTTTGCGTTCTCTCCCAGCATGCCTACCCCTCTCTGTGTTGCAGGTGCATCTCCTCCTGCATCTCTGATCCTGAAACCCAGCCGAACTCAACACTTTAGTGGAGACTCTCTCTCACTGAGCTGTGAGGGACAGAATGGCTTTACTGGAGGGAAAGTGAGGCAGTACACAAATAGTAAGGGGTTGTCAAGCTGTTCGTCAGACCTAGAATCAGTTACAGGATCTACATGCGCCATCAATTCCACCAGGACAGAACACACTGGACTGTACTGGTGTCAGTCTGAATCTGGAGAGAGCAGCAGTGCTGTCCACGTCACAGTGTACAGTGAGTCGCCATTTGGTGCAATGGAAAACGATTGCATGATATTCCCAGTGATTAGTTTCCAACTAGGGCCACTGAAATGTGAAAGAGATGTGAAAGATGTGAAATTCGGAGGGTTTACAAACTTCCTTTAAATACAGATATCTTGAAGTATTATTGAGTTTTTATATCCACTGGAGCAGTTAAAAGACTGAACTGGACTGATTTCATTTTCACTCCACCAGTTTAAAGGCTTTTGTTTCAACACCTGATCTCAATAATGAATTTTTTCTTAACTACAGCAAAGTCTCTGCAACCTTTAGTGAGGGTTTCGTACTGAGTATGTGGGTTTTGAACAGACTATGTTAATTTAATAGTGTGTGGGGTGGTTTCATACCGAGTTTGTGGGTTTCGTACTACAACCCAGGGGTGCCTGGTCATGGTGATCTACCCCTGCAGTTTACAGCTACGATGCTACTGAATGAAGTGATTAAGTGGATCAGCTGTGTTGGATTAGCATTGGTACTTCAGGTCTTCAGGACTGGACTTGGCCACCTCTCCTGTAGTTATTCACAGACTGAGGATAAAATCTACTAGCGAAAGTATTCGTAATTAGTACAGTTGATACATATGTAATGTCTTTATTTTAGATGGTAACGTTATCCTGGATAGCCCAGTCCATCCTCTGACTGAAGGAGATTCTCTGAATCTACGCTGTTTGGTTCGCAACAAAAACTCTTCAAATGTCACGGCAGCTTTGTATAAAGATGGATTGCTCCTCCAGGACCAGACTACAGGAGAGAAGATCATCCCCACTGTCTCAAAGTCAGATGAAGGGGTGTACCACTGTAAATACACAGAGAGTTTTTCCCCAAAAAGCTGGATCTCAGTCAGAGGTGAAAATGCAATGATTTGTTATTAAACCAATTTAATATGCATCAAAGGTGTTTGGGAAGACTTTAAAGCTTGTAATTACCAGCTTCAGAGGAACATTACTGTCATTTTGTTTGTTCTACCAGCGAGTGTTTTCCCTCTCGCGATTGCTGTAGGGTTGGGATTAACTCTGGCTTTGTGCATCTTACTGATCCTGCTGTGGTACTACAAAGCTCATAAAGGTCTCATTGCTGATTTATATATACTTTAATTAAAACAATAGTATGATACAGAGCATGAAGTGTTTATTATTTTACACATTTCCATAATTACTGTCGACAAGGTACAGGATCTCTGCCTCCCTCTACTGGAAATGGGCAGAACGGCAATCAGACAACAGACCAAAACCATATGCAATTGGGAACTGAAATGTGTCTGTCAGCTCATCCATCGCAGGCAGGTTAGAAAATGAGTTGAAATAACGTGAATTTTTTTTTCAGTGTGTTTAATTCAACTTGTTTTTTTGCCAAGATTCAATTTTTACATTTACTTTTTAATTAAATTTGCTTTTTAATTCAATTAAATTCTTTTACTTTTTGTAGGGAGTGGAAACATTGACAGTGCTGTTGAGCAAGCAGAAAACAGTGAAACAGGTAATTTAATTTAATAATTGATTTGTGAAAGCCTTGCCCCAGGGTAGAGTTGTACAGTAAAGCCCAGAAGCATCTTGCACAGTGACTAATGCACTGAATTCTCCACCAGGTGGTGCTGCAGCTGAACCTAGTGATGTCACTTATTGTCAGGTTGTGACAAAAAAACTGAGCCCACTGAACAATGGCACGTCCCGATCAGGCCTGTATTTAATGCTTTACCATCCCGTACAGTATCACACATACTAAATAATCATAATATAGTCTAATCTATGCAACTCGACTACATATAGGGATCGCGACCTGAAAACATATCAAATGATGAAACTAAAGAACTGATACTAATCTTCAGAGCTGAAAACCGAGGGCTAAAAACACTAAAACTCCACTGAGGGCACTGCTGGTGTAGGAAGGCTGGATGTTGTCTGGTTTATCATGAAGCTTCAGGTCACTGAGAAGGTTCCAACTGTGTTTGCTGTGTCCTGGTTCTGTGTGGCTGCAGATCCTGGTCCTGAAGCTGGAGATGTGATTTATGCTGATGTCAAACTGGAACCCAAGAAGAATGGAAAAAGAACACAAGGTAGAGTGCAATGAACAAACTTTGGGAATCCAAAAAAAATCCAAAAAAATCCCCCTAAAAAAGAAGCCTCAAATCCTTTAGATCACACAGTGATCCTTTTTAACAGTGTTGATATGGTGTAGTTCTCCCCTGTAGTCTAATTGAGTATCCTTCTCCCCTACCAGAGAAGACCAGTGAAAGTGCTGAGTTTGGGTACACAGAGCTGTAGACCACTGGCGAAGGAGAGATCATTACTGCGGAATAAGAAAGGAAACGCAGGTCTGTCCTGAGAGCCTTTTTCTGGGTTTGCTCTACAGAAGCGTGCTGAGAAAGCTACTCAAGTTGAACATCTGTTTTGCAGTTGTTTCACTGAAGGTGTTGGAGAGTTTAAATACTGTAACTCACTGCAGACGCTCTGCCACTCAGATTTTAAATGTGCATCCCAGCATCGTATCTCAGCTACTTCATAAAGATGTAACCATAAATGTGTTCTTTTCATTTACTTATGCCTGTCAATAATTTTTTTTAAACATGTTATTTTGCTTTATTCATGAGACATTATTGTGTTTGTTGATTCAGCGTATTACCAGAGCATTGCTAATGTGTGAATGTTGAGGAGAGGAGCATAAAGGCATAACATATCTGAAGAAAGGAGAACCGAAACATCTGTGTATTAAAGTGGATTAAAATAGTATACGGAGGAATCTTCGCTTTTCGTGGTTCTCTCCACTTATATTATACTTGTCTGTAAGGTTCCCATACAGAAAAATGTGTCTGTAAGGTACCCATAACTTTATTTACAGCAGCGGTTAACCTGAACATACTGAACTTCAACATCCACAATCCACAAGTGGTTGTGAGTCTGTTAATCGCCACCAGCAGCAGATCTCAGTCCTGCTGTCCTGCTTCTTAATGTCATAGTGATCCAGTAATGATGGGGATTATTTGAATGTTACTTTTACTTTCCTTTTGGTTCATTATAGCTTCATACTAATATTCAAGGTTTTATGGCTAATTATATAAATGATTTTTATATGAGCTCTGGAGTTTAGACTGTGGCTTGTTTACGTAGCTTCGGTGGCTTTCTTTCAGAGAGGTATATTTGTCTTGGTGGAGTTCATAGTAAAGTTTTCATTGTGTTAATAAAAATTGTGTTTATTTTGTGTGGTTATAGTGTTTGTGGGGTTTTTTTTTTGGTTTGTAGCGGTTTTTGCTTTTTTTGCACAGGAAAGGTAAGTGGCGTTTTATCATTCGTCCGTTTTAGTGGCTTTCATAGTGGTTTGATAGAAGAGTTTCTAGGTTTTTTGTTTTTTTTTTTAGCTTGTTTAAGCTGTGGGTGCCTCCACCATGGTGGGCGCTTGTGCCGGTATGAGGAGGCACCACAGTGTTTTGGTTCAAACAGGGGAAAGAGGGGGAATCTTTTCAAATGTCGAGGCTAGATTTTTCAAGAAAGCTATTTCAGTCAACTTCAGGTTTTAAACTGGAAGCATTAAATTGTGTTTTTTCACTTCCCCAAAATAAAGGGTTTGATGTAAGCTGTTAGACAGCAACTTTGTTGGGTGAATTCTGGGTAAGAATTGAAAAGGAGAAGGATAAATTTGGAATGTTTTCGTTGGATAAATTGACAGACAATAGTAAAAAAAAAAATTGTAGTGGTAAAAATGTTTAATGAAACAGTTTGAGGAGAAGATATATGTGTTTGGTTGAGTAAATATTGTTGCGTAAAGGGCCAACCGACCAAAGTGCTAGATGAGGATGGGATTTGGACATGTTCATGGAAAATACAGTCCAGCAATGGACAGACCCGAGAGGACTTGAAACATATACCATAATTTTGGGTGAAAACAGGGACTACATTTTTTACCAAGGAATGCCAAAACTGTGGAAGGAAGTGTGGAGAGTTGGGGCACTTAGCTGAAGCTTGTTTGAAGATATTTTGTGGGAAGTGTAGAGAAATTGGACATACTTTTGAACAGTGTACCAATGGCATACGGTGCAATCTCTGTGGGGAGCGAAATCACCTCTACAGAGGCTGCCCAGAATCGCTTGCCAACAAAGTTAAGCCATCCAAGATGGTGGACAAAAAACATGTGGTTGTGGAAGAGGTACAAAGAAGAAGGGAGGAGCTAATGGTTTTGGAGGGAAATTTAGACCCCCATTTTGTGCAAGGTAAGAGTGGAAGGGAAAAAAAGAAGAGAAAATGCAAGAACACTAGCAAGAAGAGAAAGAGATGGAAGAAGAGTCAGGGCAAGAATCAAGTGAGAATATGTCAGCTTTGGTAACGGTGTCAGAGGGAGAAAGTGAGGAAGGGGGTACTCCTATATGTGTACAGGTGGTGAAAAGAAATGCAGAGTCCCCTTTAGAACAGAGGGAGACCAAAACGAGGGGAAGGAGAGAACTGATGAGTCCAACATTAAGTGATGAGACTAGACTGGCCCAAAGGGTCCCCAAATGAGGTGTATTTTTTGCATGTGGAGTTACAGTCAACCCCTAAATGTCAAATAAGAGAGGAAAGACAATGGAAAGAGGAAAATGGATCAATAGAAGTTGGATAAATGGAGCTTGGTCGTGGCCTGGTTACTACCTAAAGACAGAATGGCAAGAAAAGAGTTTGTAATTTTTTAAGCAATTATAATGATGATACGCCCTTTTTATAGTCCTTATGAGTCTCACCATAGTAATAATGAATGTGAGAAGTGTGAGGACCCAATTAAGACCAGAGAGTATTTTTGTAAATTTTTTTAAGTACATTGTCTGCAAGAATGTGCACTGCCTTTTATGAAAACATATAGACAGTGGGAGGAGAAATGGAAATGGGGCCCATCAGTATGGAGTGTATAAAAGTTTAATAGAGCAGATGGGGCAAGTGTTAATGTTTTAGTCAGAGAATACATAGTGGTAAGAGAGGGGTGGGTGCTGGTGGCATGTTTGAGCTTTTTAGGTAAAGATTTTAGAGTATGTAATGCGAATGGCTTTATGGATAAAAATGAGAGAGTGACACTTTTAGAAGAAATACAACCTCATATGTTCGGGAGAATACCTCTAATAGTAGGAGGAGATTTTAATTGTGTTTTAACCAAAGCAGATAGAAGGAGAGGAGGAAAAGGTTTCAATCTAGATAAAAATTCAATTTTATTGCAAAACTTGAAATGGTATTTTAAGTTGGTAGATGGTTTTAAAGAAATACACCCTGGAGAAGCAGGCTATATGTGGTACAGCGGGGATGAAAAGAGGGCATCCAGAATAGGTTACCTTCTTACAAGAGATAGGGTATCCAAAATAGGTTACCTTCTTACAAGAGATAGGGCATCCAGAATAGGTTACCTTCTTACAAGAGATAGGGCATCCAGAATAGGTTACCTTCTTACAAGAGATAGGGAATCCAGAATAGGTTACCTTGTTACAAGAGATAGGGAATCCAGAATAGGTTACCTTGTTACAAGAGATAGGGAATCCAGAATAGGTTACCTTGTTACA
>JAOXYF010000016.1:11167616-11193631 GCA_028565775.1 Sternarchorhynchus goeldii
GGATGGACGGTGCGTGTGTTTTGAGGGCTTCACTGGGGACAACTGCTCCGAGCGCCGTTGCCCGGGCGACTGTGCGGAAAACGGCCGCTGCGTGGATGGACGGTGCATCTGCTTCGAAGGCTTCACTGGGGATGACTGCTCTGAGCGCCGTTGCCCGGGCGACTGTGCGGAAAACGGCCACTGTGTGGAAGGGCGGTGCGTGTGCGACGAGGGATTTTTCGGGGATGACTGCTCCATGGGTAAGATTCCACTAAGATTCTTGTCATTTGCATGTTTTAGATATCTGACCAAGGTCATTTGAGGATGTTGTGAATGTGTTTCCCTCTTGGACAATAATAAACAATGCTGAACAACGCTTCACAGAGTGTATATATATATATTTTAAAAAGTACTGGAAAAGCGCTGTATTTAAAACAATACATCCATCTGAATTGAATTCAGTGTATCGCTTAGTAGTTCCAAGAACATACCAGAGACTGCATCCTACAGGTCCTTATTTTAGCGTTTGTGAGAAGTCCACAAGTCCATCCTCTGTTGTTTAACACTTTAACACTGACACAAACATAACAAACCAAACATTTCAAACAGGCGAGAACATTCTAAGAATGTGAAGTTCTGTATATGAAGTAATTGCATATTAAATTGGTTATTATTCAGTATAATGACTCCCTTGGTTTTGCGGCACCTAGTTAAACACCAAAAAGCAGGCTTAAAGCATAGCGCTTAGCGGCACTTAATAATATCCCATTCAATCCTTCACGCAAGCGGGGACCCTCTAGGAAGGAATGCATAGATGTGCAGTCCTCAGAAGACAATATTGGTATTGGAAAGAGCCCTGGGGTAGGACATTTCAGCTGTGTGAACACTCTTGGGTGAGGCTTGTGGAGTGAGGGGACAACATAATTGAGTCCATGAATGATAATTTGAAGGAGAGGACAGCGATCGACCCAAGAAGCAATGTGTCAGCTAGGGCTAGTAATTACGCCCTTCTGTCAGTGACACTAATTGGCACCACAACAACACCACATATTTAAAACTGTCAATCATTTATCTAATGGTTTTAATTCACACACACCATTGTGGGACGCCATGCTCACATTACCCGAATGAATGCTAGCATGTTAATGCTTATGCCACCAGCATAATCAACATACGGTTGACAAGGTTGCTTGGCTTTTAAAACTTGTTTACTGATCAATCCTTTGCTCTAAGTAGTTTCATCTGTGCAGTCTCTTGGTAAATGGTCCTACATGGATAATCCTGAGGCACTGAATCAATATCACACCCACAAGGAGCTTGTGAGACTTTAGCATCCAAATCTGACATACATATAAGGACCAGAGGAGCACGTGAAACTCCATAAAATGGCTGTGTATGAGATGAATCATAAAGAGAAGAACCAGCAGGGAACTTTAGAGTGCCTTTAGGGTGTGGATGAATTTCAGCCTGCCAGTTATGCAGATGTGCAGGGTATAGTCATTGTAGGGTTTAGTGCGTGTAGGGTCCATGCGGGGTTTACTACAGATGAGCAAGGTTTAGTCTGTGTAGGGTTTAGTATAGATTTGCAGGGTTTAGTCGGTGTAGGGTTTAGTCCGTGCAGGGTTCAGTACAGATGTGCAGGGTTTAGTCGGTGTATAGTTTAGTCCGTGCAGCATTTAGTGCAGATGTGCAGGGTTTAGTTGGTGTATGGTTTAGTCCGTGCAGGATTTAGTGCAGATGTGCAGGGTTTAGTCTGTGTATGGTTTAGTCCGTGCAGGATTTAGTGCAGATGTGTAGGGTTTAGTTGGTGTATGGTTTAGTCCGTGCAGGATTTAGTGCAGATGTGCAGGGTTTAATCTGTGTATGGTTTAGTCCGTGCAGGATTTAGTGCAGATGTGCAGGGTTTAGTCGATGCAGGGTATACAGTCACTGATCTGGCACAGCACATTCTTTCCACACATTCAGTATAAACAAGGCCGGGCAGCAAACCAGACATATACGTCAGAAACCTGCTGGTGTCTTAATGAAAATGATATGTCTGTAGTCTGGAAACTGCTGGTCTAAAACAGGACACAGAGGACTTTCCCAATGTTCTGTGTTGAGTGACAGTTCATTTCACTCTAACTTGCTTTGCTTTCCTTCAGTGTGGGCTGAGCGTGGCAGTTTGTCAACCTACCAGATTAAAAAATTCATCCACGCTGTGCTTTCTCTCTGTCTGCTTTCAAATTTTGCCATCATAGATTTTATGAAGTTTCAAATCAATTTTGTGATTTCTTTGTCTTAATTTGCTTTTCTCTATATCAGTTGGTGAGGACACACACCTTCAGCTGCTGATGCTCCCAGTTCCCTCTTTAGATGCTCATTTATTTCTCAAGTGGGCCTTTTGTGAAATATTATTTATTGGTTAAAATTGTTTCTGGCAGCGCCTGCAGAGAGAGGCAGGAGCAGATGTATTAACTTGATGGAAAGGCTTCTGTTAAACTGAAGGAAAACATTCAACTTCCTGCCCCTTCGCTGTGTGGAACAATGTCCAATCCTACTGTGAATTCCTGGTTAATGTGGTCTCCTCAGGTCCCACCTCCATATATATATATATATATATATATATAATTTATTTATTTATTTCCTTTAAGGCACCACCCCTTTACTTTCTCTGCAGTAACCCACTGGGCAAAGCTGTGCGGGGGAAAGTTTTTATGTTTACTGTGTGTCTGTGTCTCCCAGGCACAGAGATTGCTAATGAGTTCAGCTCCTCTCACAGGGTCGTTCTTTCTCCTGCACTATTTTCCATTTTCCGCAGTGATGGAGATATCTCAGTTAACAACCACACTGCAATGAAAGACAAGGAAAACAGAAGAGCGGTTGCCAACTCTGAGGCTTCTTGAGCATTGCGTTCCAACGCCATGTTTGTTTAAGACAAGATAGATTACAACAATGGGGAATGAAGGAGACACATGAGGAGGTGTCTGGAGGAGAGAGGCTGAAAGATGAAGGCCCACCGAAATTCAGCGAGACAACGAGGAGAATTTCATCCAGATTTCGAACTCGCACGCACACCATAGGATCAGTGGCCAACACAATCATAGTAGAAATGTGTGGAACAGAACTACCAGTGAGAGATGTCTTTAAGAGTTGAAGTTCAAACTGAGCTCTGCTTGAATAACGAACTCTGGGGAACTTTATATTTGACATGGTGATAGCACTTGTCTAACTCGAGCGTCTGTGTGTGCCTCCGCAGTGCTGGAGCCGAAAGGCCTCCGTCTGGTCAGCGTCACTGATACGTCCCTGCTGGTGGAATGGGAGCACGTGAACGGAGCGAATCACTACGTACTGTCCTACCACCCCGAGGGAGCGGCCGGAGACGTTCAGGAGGTCCAGGTGCCGAACATGGAGAACACCTACCTGATCACAGGCCTCAGACCTGCGCTCACCTACGTCGTACGGGTGTACGCAGTCATCAAGGCCCTGAAGAGTGACCCAAACAGGATTGTGGCCACCACAGGTCAGGGAGCTGATCTTTGATCAGTAAGATCATACGACATAGTACATTAGATTACACAAAGTCAGTAACATATTTTAACTTTGGTTTACTAAGTATTTAAAGTTACTCACTTTGATAACATTTAAACTGCATTTAATGCCATGTTTTCTGTATACTGTAATCTGCAGCTTTTTAAAAGTAAACTTCCCAACATTACTCATATGCAATATGCGTATAGTTAACTACACTAATTTACACCAACCATGCTGTTATATACATGGTAACTGGATCACTTTTTCACGATTAAAAACAATAAAAGCACCAGCTGTATTTTATGGTAATTGATGATGTGGAGATCATTTGTGTGTGATGTCCCGACGGAGTGTCTCCGTGGGAACCGATGGGTTTAAACATCAACACGTAGGCGTTAGCAGATGGAAGTCACCTGTGATGTGTTGCTTTACGGCTCATTGGTGACTCCCTTCTGAGAGGAGGTGATATTCTCTTCAGATGCAACCACAGAACTTGCGTAGAACTAGTTAGATGTACTCAAAACAACAGAATGTCTTGTATTATGGCTGTTATGTAACCAAAAGAAAGAACTAAAGGAAAAAAGAAAAAAAAAAGAGCCTTTGCTCTGCCTTTACTTTCAGTTCATGAGGTGGAAATATAAACAATGCATAAATATAAATATAAACAATGCATTTCTTCTGAAGGAGTGTAGTATCGTTGTTTTTGACTGGCCAGTAGGAACCTGGGTCAGCTAGAAGTGTTGGCTCTCTGTGATGGACAGCCTGTGTCCTCCATGTTGGAACCTGCTGCAGGTGTGTCTGGTGTTGAAGGCATCCGTGTGCTCGGGCAGACGGTGGATTCGATCCAGGTAGACTGGCAGAACCCAGAAACCGAGGTGGATTTCTTCAAGCTTCGTCACGCTAGTCCCGATGGACATGAGGAGCAGGAAAACGTGGCCCGGAGTCAGGAGGCCAGAACCATGCACACCATCGTGGGTGAGTTACTACAGTCACAGTACAGCACGCTGCATTATACCAGAGCATTTCTGCAGCATTGTGATGACACCAGTGTGGAGTGCGCCACAGTCCCCACTCCACAGTCCCAACTCCACAGTCCCCACTCCACAGTCCCAACTCCACAGTCCCCACTCCACAGTCTCCATTTCACAGTCCACACTCTACAGTCCCCATTCTACAGTCCATACTCCACAGACCCCATTCCACAGTCCCCACTCCATAGTCCCCGTTTCACAGTCTCCACTCCACAGTCCCCATTCACAATCCCCGTTCCACAGTCCCCACGCCACAGTTCCTGTTCCACAGTTCCACAGACCTGACAGCGTAGGCAGCTGGGGTCCTGTTTTGATTATTTCTGTTCCAGACTTCACAAACCGCTCTGCTCCCTCAGTTGTGCCGGACATCCAGGAAATGAACAAACATGTATTTTGTTTGTGTACAAATGAACAGCATTATCCCCGCCCTCCCAGGCCTTAACCCAGGAACGGAATACCAGATAACCGTGCAAGCAGTCAGAGCAAACAGCGGGGGAAAACCATCGCATGCCACTGGAGTCACAGGTGATACTAATTATAAGAGTCTTTAGAGCCAAAATGTCTTCTCTGTGCACAACCACAGAAAATCTGCTCAGGACAGATATATCCAGGACATTCAGGTATATGCTCAGGTACATATTCAGGACATTCAGGAATATGCTTAGGTACATATTCAGGACATTCAGGTATATGCTCAGGTACATATTCAGGACATTCAGGTATATGCTCAGGTACATATTCAGGACATTCAGGTATATGCTCAGGTACATATTCAGGACATTCGTTATATGCTCAGGTTCATATTTAGGTCACTCTGGTTATAGTGTTGTAGAAACTTAATCACCATGCTAACCCTCCACTGCTCTAACACCCTTTTTTTTTACCAAAGAATGCTGAACTCTTGTAACTAATTATATTAAAATACAGGCCAATATTCAAATTAAACAATCACGCATAATTTTATAGTTGCATTTTTGTTTATGACATGCTGTAAACTGTTTTTGGATATTAAACTTAAGACATTCTTAATTGGTGTTAAAAGTGTTTTAGTTTCTTTACTGCTGGCTGTATTCTAGAGTCACACACTTTTAGAAAACTGACAAGTATGTTATCCTTTAAGCAATTTCTATCACCGTTTTTATTTTGTTTTCAGAATTCAGTTTTCAAAGGTTCAACTGATTCTTTACAGCACAATGTTTATTACTGTTTTTCTTGTCACCATAAATCAGTTGAATGGCTTCCATGGACTGGAAAAGCAACTAAACATTGTTTATTTTACCCAAAGGCTGTTCAGATATGTACTGTTCATACATGACCTTTGCTCTTCAGAGTCCGGGTACAAAGTCTAAGAGCAACAAATATTCTTGAGGAACCCTGAGGGGCTGTGTTCCTGGCCAATGTTGAGGGGACTGTGTGTGTAGGGAATGTGCGTTGTGAGGACTGTGTGTGGGAGGACTGTGTGTGTGGGGGTGCGGACGGTGTATTGTGTGGACTGTGTGTGGAGACTAGGTGTGTGTGTTGTGAGGATTAGGGTTGGGGCCTGCATTCATACAATTATGCTCATTTTAGCACTGACAACACAATTAAGAGCCTCAGTTAGGCAGTTCCAGCCATTTCTGGTAACACAGAGACTGTACTTGGTATGTCTGAGTTATGGTTGGTAATAATAGGTATGTAGCAGCTGAACATCATCAGCCCATCACAGTGACCGGGTGAATATTTAGTTCTGGCTCCAAATGGGACTTTTTGTACATCATTACTCTTTTTCCATTGACAAGTAGCTCTGTTCCATACGGCAGGAGGTGGACATGCACCAGGAGCTTTGGTTTACTAGCACCAACATATCAAAGCAATATAATCACAGCTCAACTGGATGGACTAAAACACTTATGGAAATTGAGGGGGATTCTGGCCAATCAGACCATTCTCTGAGAATCACAGCACCAGAAGCACGACTAAAGGGAGTTCCTCATACTGCCTTCCTCTGATACACTCACTGTAGGCCTCTAATACATCACCCTTAAGGTAGTAATGTTCCATAATTTCAATTCATCCGGTCCATTGATTTATGGCTGAAAACATGCATATATCTGGCCTTTCACTTAGGGGTCAGTGTGCTTAAAGACAGAAGCCTAACTACTGCTGCTGTTTTTGTGATATACTCTCTGGTGGCGTGCCAAGCTGGTACGTGCTTTATCATCAACCCTGAGTCTCTTCTGGGATTGTGTCTAGCCCCAGTGTCTGGCCTGCCGTAGCTTCTTTAAAGGGTGTTCCTTGTGTTCCTTGTCCCGTCATGCTTGTGGAATTCTTTGCTCTTGTCGCCTGAAGGTCGGTGTAAATAGCTTTCATTCTGGGGTCTGTGCTCACTTCTCAGGTGAGGCGTCCAGCCCCTGACCTCCTTGCTTTAAAGACGCTAATCCTGTCAAAGAAAAGATTGGCTCGCTTAGTTACGCTTTTAGATGTTTTCCTTTTGGTTCAAGAATCACAGCAGCCTGTCGAAAGCTTACTCTGTGAGATGTTATGCGCTCACACACAGACGCCCACACACAGGCCTCACTAGACCACTAGTACAAGCTGAAAAAGGTCCCAGTGGGAATCCATTTGGCAGCACCAAAATTGGTGAATATGTGAGAACTTAATACATAATACAACCTCAAATTTGAGACAGGGTTGCTGTTCGCTGGGTTTTTTCAGACGACTGCCCGGAGGCTCAGAGTACAAGGCAGATTTCCCCCTCCTCAGAGAGTTAGCACGCCTCCCTCCTGCTCCCGGCATCCACCCACAGCCACGGGCCCCTCCAGCCATGGCCAGAGGAAATGGCTTTTCAAGGTCTTTCCCCAAGCCCCACTGTGGCCCAGTCCACTGTATGGAATCCCCATACTCATTCTTCCTACACAGATGTAGTAATGGAGTCCAAGGGAAGGGAAGGGTAGTGCCCATAAACACTGGACAGGAAGTGACTGCAGCATAAATAAACCATAAGGTAAAACCACAGGACAGGGCAGGGCTGTCTAGCCGATCCTTCTCCAGTCTTGTGTGTTGGAGCAGGTGGAGCTCTGAACTGGAGGCTGGGGGATGGTGCTTTGAACGCCTGTGATGTAGATGATGTGTATACCATTAAGCTAGATCCATGCTCAAATGAGGATGTCCTACAGATGAACCAAGGCATTGAGCTTTAAGCTCATTGGCACATGAATCCAGGTTCATGGCAAACACGTTCATGCAGAATAATTAAGTTTCAGTTAATTGAATGAGGTCCAGCTAGTCTTACTTCAGTACGTGATAAAGATTTCCCTTCTGTGCTTATGTAGCTCTTCAGCTCAATTATCCTCCTGCTGAACGAGTCTGTAACTCTCGCCTCTCCCCCAGGACTGGAGCTGCTAAATGCAATGTGCAGGGCTGTGGGTAAACACTCATGAGTCTTGTCTTCACATGCACTCTTCTTTCATGTGCACTCTGCCTACACATGCACTCTGCCTTCACGTGCACTCTGACGTGCAAGTCAGGGAAGTGAAGGGAAGCCCAGACGTGAGGCACTCGAGTTATCCACCCTGAAGAATCCCAGCGTTCCAGTGGGCTCTCTCCTGCTCTTCTGCCTGTCCTCTGCTCAACCCAAGACTCTGGCTTGGGAGCCCTGGCAAAAAATTCGGATATGCGACACCATCGAGCTTTAGCACATTTGGGGCAGAAAGACACACGCGGACTGTCTGGAGCCTCTGGTCTTTATAAAGTGCAGTTTTGACAGCTCAGTTGTGCGTGCTCAAAGCAGGAAGTGTGGGACGTGATCGTGATGTTAAGGTCAAGCAGATATTTTATTGGGAGAAAAAGAGCAACATTGTCCGCTTACGGTTCTTCCGTACTTCCTGTTTTAATAGTGAAGTTTGAACAGATGGAATAAGCCTACCTGGACATCTTCCATTGGCAGTCTGACTGATACCGTTGTCTTGCAGCTGCCTTCATAATCCACACCCTGCCCCAAATCAAGGCCAAAGAGATGGGTGCTGCGTTCCAGTGAGAGATGTGGTTCCCAGGGTTCGGGGAAGGCATCATTAATCAATCCCCCTCCACCTCCGTGGGCAGCATGGTGACATTGTGCCGGCCTTGTGGTGCTCCCAGAGGAATTATTCCGAATGGTGATTACTTTTGCGTTGCTCCTCACTTCCTCTCACTGCCAGCGGCTCTCTCTCAGTCCCGGAAAACTGAGCCGCTTGCGCAGACAGGCTCTCCATTTTCGTCTCGCAAACTTCAGGGATCTCGGCAGCCTTCCCGTTTTTTGGATTTATACAGGAACTATGAGTTTAAAGGTGTGATTTGTAGGAATAGAGATGCTGGTCCTGTTCTTCTCAAGGCCTGGTGTAGAGGCTGGGCATTTCATGTGGCCGTTTTGATTTTGAGGGGAGTCAGTCATCCTGCACACAGCGCCATGAGCAAACGCATTTGCAGAATATCTGTAACTCTTATACAAGACAGCTGGGACATTTGAAATATCTTTAGTGATATAAAGAACTATTAATCTGACAGCTTGCAGTGAAATATACATATTTTAAACCTATATAGCACACCTTTAACTAGTAAAAATAAGAAATTTTATACAAAAACAGGGAGTTTTCTCTCAGTTCCAGTAAAACGTTATGTACTCTGAGAGGACTGAATTTCATTCTGTGTCTCCCAGTGCCTCACTGCTCAAACTTTCTGCCAAACAGATATTGATGCTCCCACCAACCTAGTCGTCAGGGACGTCACGGAGACCACAGCCATGGTAACGTGGGACAGGGTCCTCGCTGAGATTGATGGCTACGTGCTGACGTATAGCTCGGCTGAGGGCTCCAGCCCAGAGGTGCGACTGGGGGAGGAAGCTTCGTCCCACCAGCTGGCATCTCTGAAGCCCGGCGTCTCGTATACTGTCTTCATCTGGGCGTACAGGGGCCCTCGCTCCAGCAGAAAGAGCTCTACAGAGGCTGAGACGGGTAAGCACCTCCCTCTGGCTGGAGGATTCCAGGCTCCGAGTCTTGCTCTGTCTGTTTTCTCCTTTCAACCCCTCCCTCGGTGAGAACTTTCATCCCCGCGGCCCCTGCATGAATAGAGGATTTCATCTTGCTCTCATCTCAATAGCTTTCGTGTTTGTTATGAACACTTCTGGAAGTTTCTCTTTAAAGACTTCAGTTCCCCTCTGTTTCCACAAAATGAAAACAAGACTGAATCTGGTATTCACCGTTGCTGCAGACCTTGAGCTGGTCCATCTGCCAGGCCAATCTCACCCTAGCTTTGTTCTATTAATCTTCTTTACATAAATTGGCCTGAGTGAGTGAAAATGATGAAAAGAGATTTAACTTATAAATAAATAACAGTACATACAATTTGATTTTGATGCACATTTCTTAATTTTCAGTTATATCTTATAAAAATGGAAGAGGTGCTGTGGTTTGAGCACATTGCCAGCTGAGGACGTCTCAAGAAACATAACCCTAGGAGATACAGAAGCACATATTACAAATCTCTCTGTGTGGATCTTTCAATACTGACTATTAAGGACTCAAAAAAGACTTAATGAATAGGTTTATCATCATCAGCTGCTGTAATTTTATATGTAAGAAATAAGCTTTATGATCAAGGAACCATAGGGTACAGCTTCAGGATCAGCCTATGATAGCAGCCTATGGGAGCAGCATGTGGTAGCAGCGTATGATAGTTTCTATAGCAGCAGCCTATAGTAGCAGCCTATGGTAGCAGCCTATGATAGTTTCTATAGCAGCAGCCTATAGTAGCAGCCTATGGTAGCAGCCTATGATAGTTTCTATGGTAGCAGCCTATGATAGTATCTATGGTAACTGCCTATGATGGCAGCTGGTTGGAGCAGCCTATGGTAGACTACGGTAGCCTGCAGGTTTCTCTGTGGGCTTCTTCATAGATTTTCATGAAGGATGCGTCAAGCAGACAGTGGCTGGTCTCATAACTTACATGGTGGGAAGTCTGATGGATTCTGTGACCTGTGATGTATGAAGAGGGAACACAGGCCCCTGGAGTGTTTTTCTTTCCACCTTCTTCCATATGTTCGTTTAGCGAAACGTGTGCGTCACTGACCCTTTCACAACTTGGTGGGAAAATGTTTCTTTAATGCTAAGCTACTGTGAACCATTTCTAATCTCACTTACCTGAAACAGGACCTTTTTTGTTCTTTTCATCTCTGCTTTGAACAGTTACATGCTTTCCAGGAAAGTATTCTTGGTTTTTAAATGAAAATGTTCAGCAATTGAAAACAGGGAGTAGGTGTTGTCAATCTTGGGAAAGATCAAGTAGGAAACTCCTGTTTCTTATTACATTTCAGTGATACATACACATGCATGCACAAACCTGGAAAAAAAAGATTTTTGAGCAGGTTTGTTTGTTGTTAGAACCAGTGGATTAAGCTGAATTCGCAGTGCTGGGTAACTCCTGGGCGTTAGAAACTACTGCAAATGTAACTGGGTACCAGGGACTGTTCCAAATGCCCATTTAGCTGTCTGATGTTTTTACGTCAGACAGATCAGACAGATAAGGTAGCGCTCACAGGAGAAGACTCAGGAATGGTGTTATGAGAAATAGCTCTTTCTCCTAGAGACAGGTTTCTGACAGCTTTGTAAAACGTGTCTTTTCAAATCAAATTATCTATTGGCTGGCAAAATACCAGCAGAATTCTGTGATATACAGTAATCTTCTTGGAAGAAGGCTTGTGATATTTTAGGTTTCTTTTTACTCCTCTTAAAATAAATAAATTAATAATAAACACAAAATAAACTCAACCTTACTTTACTGACATTAAATTGGAAGCCAATCTATAGAAGGAATATTAGGTGTTTTACATCTCTGAAAATGCATTTATAGTAAACAAAAACATTACAGTTAGAGACAATTATTCTTCTCTTGGAAAGCCTTGTGCTTCCAGTGCTAACCTTCTAAAGACTGCATGCCACTAATGGAGATGTAATGGAGATATTTATTAACCTGTTGTACAATTGGCTATTTAGAACTAGTTGCTCCTACTAACATTTTTGGAAGAGAAGTGGTGATGTTGAGGGACAGAGGACAGGCTGATGCTCCAATGAGGAGGTGCCATTGTGAACAGACAGCGCCTCCTGCAGGTCTGGTGGAAACTTCTACATGACCTACGACGGGCCCAGCAGAAAAGCTATGATGCAAGTTTGTAAGCAGTACAGCCATTTTATGATCCAAAGTTCTGAGGCAGGTAAGAGCAGCATGTAGTAATGTTTTTTTTGTCAGGCTGTGCTGAGTTATTGGTTATTGGAAGAGCATTTAACTGGAGGTAGTGTCTGAAACAGCAATAACTGTGAACTGCAAGAACCCTGACTTTGCTCTTGAAGAGTCGCCCTGGTTCACACGAACGAGTCTCGGCTGAAGTGCAGGCATCTGAACTCATCACCATTTTTTTTGTTTTTAGAAATTGATGCCCCGAGGAATCTGCAAGCGGTCGATGTCCAGACAAAGTCAGCAGCTTTGACGTGGAAAGCCCCTCAGGCTTACATCGACGGCTACGTTCTCCGTTACAGGCCAGAAGACGGCAGCCTGCAGGTGGGCTAACTGGAATACTAACCTAGGCTAATACTAACCTAGACTAATACTAACCTAGACTAATACTAATTTACACTAATACTAACCTAGACTAATACTAATTTACACTAATACTAACCTAGGCTAATACTAATGTAGACTAATACTAATTTACACTAATACTAACCTAGGCTAATACTAACATAGACTAATACTAATTTACACTAATACTAACCTAGACTAATACTAATTTACACTCATACTAACCTACTAATCTTCTAATACTAAATACTAACCTAGACTAATATCTATACTAATATTAACATCCACTAATAATAACCTACACTGTACTATGCAAATGCTAATCTTATACTAACCTACACATCTTCTGTATCTGATTGATTAGATTTAGCGCTTAAAGTAGCTAACAGTCTGAAGTCAACATCATGTAACCGTGGCCACATTCAGTGCGTAAAACGGGATATAATTTTGTTTTGTCCGCCAGAGCACTGAGAAGAATCTCGCTGCAGGAGAGGCCAGGTTGAGCCTGTCTGATCTGGCCATGGGGAAGAAATATATCACCACTCTAATGGCATACAGAGGCACAAGGAGAAGTAAAGAGGTGGAGACTTCATTCAGCACGGGTAATGGAACTGTCTGTACCATCAGTGGAGACTATCATCAAACAAACAAACAAACAAACATGCACAGGATTAATACCTTTGAAATTATATTTAACACGTAAACAGTCTCTGAGGTTGAAATATAATTAGCCACTTTTGAGATCTGACAGACTTGTGCAGGGCATTAGCTTACAGGCTTTATTGAGCAGGGAACAGACTGGTGACCGATGCATTGGGGAGCAAATAAATAAATCAATCAATTCCTTCAAAACAATGAGATGCACAACAAACCCTCAAATGTACATAAACTGTTATGAATTCCAAACCCTCAAATGTACATAAGCTGTTATGAATTCCAAACCCTCAAATGTACATAAGCTGTTATGAATTCCAAAGAGCAAATTCTAATTTTGTCTTGCGCACCACGTGCTTCTGACAGACTGGCGCCGGACGTGAGAGTTGTGTTTGTGGGTCATTTTAAGACGCGGTACTATTTTGGGTGTGTGTAGTGGGAATACTGGACCCCTTCCCAATGGACTGCACCCAGCTGATGAAGAACGGACACACGGAGAGTGGGGTTTACACCATCTATGTGGCCAAAGACAGGAGCAGACCCATGCAGGTGTTCTGCGACATGGCCACAGACGGCGGGGGCTGGATCGTAAGTTCATCTCCGCGCATTCGTTCAGCCCACTCCATGCACGAGGGTCCTGACCTCCGGAAAGCTCCGGAAAGTATGAACGAAGCGGCGCTGGTGTTACAATTCAAACATAAAATTCTGTGTTGATGTTTCAGGAGAAAATTCAAATCAAAACCATCTGTCGATACTGTGAACAGTAAACAATGTTTTATATATATATATATATATATCAAACAATATAACACATATTTACCTTAATGCGTGGTTATACCTAAGCAACTGATACAAAAAAGACATTGAGACAAGATAATTACTGCCATTTTGAGAAGTTTGAGAAGGAGATCTGTGGTTAAATAAGATCTCTCCATCTGCTGTGGTTTTATCAGGTTTTTCAGAGACGCAACTCTGGCAAACTGGACTTCATGAAGCGCTGGAAACAGTACACACAAGGCTTTGGGGACCTGAATGATGAGTTCTGGCTTGGTATAAATATTTCATTTATGCTGCATTTTCAGTATTTCTGTAGTTACATATACTGTAGATTCAGCAATACTATTTGAAGTCTGCATTTTATACTATGGAACTCAAATATTAATCAAACTAGTTGGTGTGTGTCCTGTGTTTAGGAAAAGGTAGAAAAACTAAATATGCTCATGTCAACAATTTTTGGCGTGTGGGGGTGTGTGGTGTTGTGTGTGACTGTATGGGGATGCGTGATGTTGTGTGTTGTGGTTGTGTGTTTGTGTTGTGTGTGATTGTCCAGGCCTGGAGAAGCTCCACGAGCTGACCAACACTCCAACGCAGTATGAGGTGCGCTTCGATCTGGGTCTGGGGACAGAACGCGTCTTCGCTGTCTACGATAACTTTAAAATAGCGCCAGCCAAGCAGAAGTTTAAGCTGACTGTTGGCAACTATCGAGGAAATGCTGGTATGACAAAAACTCCAGATTTGTAGCTATGTAAAAAAAAAAGAAGAGAGAATTGGCATGCCTCAATATAGTGTTATACGTTGATCCAATATAGCGCTATACGTTTGTCCTTTTTAAAATGCTTGCTGCATATCTTAAGTCCTGCCTAGGGTTCCTGTTAATAACCTCGTGCTTTGCTACGCAGGTGATGCTATGACGTATCACCAGGGCAGACCCTTTACCACAGTGGACTCTGACAACGACGTCGCCCTTGGCAACTGTGCCCTGACTCACCGCGGCGCCTGGTGGTTCAAAAACTGCCATCTGGCTAACCTGAACGGCAAATACGGAGATAACAGACACAGTGTGGTAAGACGTGTCTTTCTGCGGATGGGAAGTTAGTCATCTTGTAGGCGGTTTTTGTTCTCACAGTCAAAATGTGTTGCAACATGCAATGATTTCTTGGGAAGGAATTAAGCAGTGTTTGGAGAGTCTGTGGTTTGCTCTCTGAATATGATGAAGCAAGCAGCAAGTGTTCTCTGGCTTTGTTCTCATGTATATGGCTCTTAGGCTAGTGGCCTCCAGGGGGCACTGTTACAGCAGCATTGCTTGTACAGCTGCGGATGCCGGTGCTCTGGAGGAAGGGTGCACTGGGAAACTGAAACAGCAGTAGCCTTGTTGTAGCCTCTTATAAATCCACTAAGCAGATGAAACTTTTGACTAATCAGGAGGTTTCTGTGCACATTGGGAACTTCCTTCCTACAAGGTTAACAAGCACTCTGACATTAACCAACAATGAAACTGTCACTTTACATCACTGAAAAAAACCCCCAAAAGAGGTCCATGAAATCAAGAAATGCTAGCTCTTAGCGTTTTTGCTCTGGTACGGCTGTAGCAGCTGTTGTTCTTTTGATGCCTCTGGTACGGCAGTAGCAGTAGCTGGGGTAAAAACACTCATGCCGCTACATGCACACAGTTACAAAATTTCACCGGGCTTACGAGTGTCATTTTCAGCTTCTGCTGAATGTCAGAGAGAAGCTAAAGTGCACTTCTTTTTGTGTCCACCAGGGGGTGAACTGGGAGCCGTGGAAAGGCCACCTCATGTCACTGGACTTCACAGAGATAAAACTTAGGCCTGTGAGTGAAGCGAGACGAAAGAAGCGGTCAGCAAAGCGAAGGGCAACTGTGTAACGTGCCGCTCACCACAAAAGCAGCGCAACACAAAGAAAATGCTATTCACCCCAAACAGCGTGTAGCATCCCACTGATTCATATGATTTAATCATGGGATCTTCCTTAACGACGTGTACAGTTTAGTACTCCTGAAGATTCTATGTGTGTGCCGTGTTTCGCCTCTGAAGCTGTTTTTACATTTAATAAATATATTTTCTTCATGTTAAGTGTTGTGAAATCATGGTGAGTTCATTTGTAATGCCTACCACTTGCATCAGGGACATACAAATGCAAATGAACTATGCAGTAAATGTATTTGAATCATTTCTTGCTCAAAATCATTCGTTTTACTGGTTCCAATGTTGTACTTGCATCCTAAACATCGAACGTTTTGTATTTTTGGTTTTTAGTGTATGATGACAGTAGGTTCAGTACTTAAGTTGGAACAGAATGTTGTATAGAATATATCAGGCTTGCATTGTTGTAAGTTTGGGTGTGAAGTATTGTAACTATACAGTAATGTGTGACATACATTAGTGCCACATTTTCTCTCTTAGAAATAAAGCTTTTTAACATGGAAGACACAAGGAAATTGTTCTTGACTACAAATCAACTAGATATGAAGAAAACTGGTATATATAGCTTGAGGACAATTATTTGCCCCAGAAAGTCATTCTCCTGCCACTGAAATGAGAAGAGAAGAATAACTGTCCATCCTCACAAGTGAGAGAACGTGTGGCCTCAAGAAGAATGGAAAATAGGATTCCCTTCACCAGCTGCTGAATCGAGATGGAGAAGGTAGAAGAGCTGCAATATGGAGAAGGCTTAAGAATCCTCCCATGTGGATCCTGACTGAAGAGAGAGATAAAAAGAGCGGTAGAGAAAGAAAAAGACATACAGTGAGGAAGACAAATAGAAAGTCAAAAAGACTCGTGAGTAAGAGAGAAAAAAATGTTAAGTTGTGTTTTGTCTAAACAGCTAATATGGAAATCTTTCAGGATTGCAGAAACACTTGCATTTTAATAATAATTATGATAAATAATTATGATAAATTACCTCACAAAACCTTTTTGTTGTTGTGTTAGAATTTCTCTTGTGCAATTATTTTAAAAGACGCTTTGGGCCCAGCCCACCGTCGTGTATGTCTGGGGGCGGCTCTCAGCAAACTGTTGCAGTCAGTGTTTCCACTTTTCTCACACAGACGCATGAGTCAGAGGCTGCGTCAGAACAAGGCCTGTTTGTGCGGTGGAGGGAGGTGGAATGCGGTCGGGGTAATGTCCGTCACACCGATGAAGCCCCGCGTCCCTCCCTTCAGGCCCTGCATGCGTCCACGTTCAAGCCAGGGTGAGTGTCCGCCTCAGGAAACACTCACCCACTGCCAGTCTCTCAGCAGCTGTAAGGTATGGATACCCTGAAGTGTGGAGTTTGGACAATGGTGCCTTTGTGGAAATAAAGTTGTAGCCAATTACTGAAGCGTCTGATCCAAACAAAACAAAGCAAAAAGTGATATAGCTTTGACCTCTGAGATTTAGAGTCCCCTGTGAGTGTTTTCATTATTGTCAAATGTATAAAACTGCATTAGCATAGTAGCATGCCTAAAGAAGAATCTTAGACACAAGTTAAATAGAAAATACATCGAAAATTTCTTTATTTCAGTCAATGCTTCTAACAGTGAAGGACCATCACTGTTTGTGCGCATCATCCAGGGTTGTATGAGACAACGAGGAGAAGAAAAACATTATTCTCAGCACATTCAAACTGACTCACACTTCCACATTACCATAAAGAACGGGTCTCATCAAAGCATTCAAATCTCACAGATTGTGTAAATGTGAGACAAATACTCGTCATGTAAAGGAACACTAGCGGGACGGTCCTGGTGTTTAAATGTCAAAGCTCTTCACCCCAGCGCTCTTGTACTGGAAAGATAAATGGAAATCTTTATTTCATGTTCAATTTAGAAAGTACCATCAATGTGACCATATATGGAAGTGTGGGAATAAATAAGTCAAGACTGATAAACAGCACAATACATATCGATCTGTGTAAAAATCTTAGCAAGTAAATGTTGAAGCACACACATAGCTATTTAAAAAAATAAAAATATCTTCCCCTATGTTAGCGCATTAGCACCCACTTAAAAATAACTTCACATTACACAATGTTCCTTCCAAAGCACTTCTTTTGTCCTTGGACATTTTGGATTGTGACAGGCCAAATACCTTAAGACCACCATCTCTCAGGACCACACAGCACAACATGGACTGAAGTCAGATTTGTGTGGGTCACACTGCAGATGACAGTGTGAATGCTGGTGAGATGATTTCAGTTACAGTTGGTGTAAAGATATCATTTGCGCACCACAGCATAATAGGATCTATAGTGAACACCGCAATAAAATGGATTTGTTGCCCTTTGTGTCATTCAGTCACATGAAACGTTAGTTACTGTATGACAGTCCTGCTACTGATGTGTCACACGCTTCAGTATAACACCAGACTTGAGTTTCGGATTAATCTTCAGCAAGCCTTTACTGGAAGCTTATGTGGAATGACACTTCACTTAGCCCAGTTCTCACGATGAGAGAACAGAACAATTCTAATAGTGTCGGTAAGAGTTAATCTCAGAGTGCTTCAGAAGAAGGCCTGCCATATGATCTTTTATACCAAATTACATATTACTGAAAAGATGGTTTTTTTTGTTTTTTTTTGCAGCGCAGACTTCGCAAGGGCTTTACTTGAATGTTCCGGAAATTGCTTCCTCTTTTCTCTGCCTAGCAGTCTTGTGTTTAGAAATAAGAAGGACAAATCCACTTACTTCTCTTTCTCTCTCTTTCTCACTCTCTCTCTCATACACACACACACACACACACACACACACACACACACATGCATGCACAATATTCCATACATTTAATCCTACCTCACACCACCTCCTGACCCCAGCTCAGTTTAAGCTCCTCTCACTGACCTAAGAAATGATCTAGAAATGTTCTGCATGCACTTCCTTCATGCAATTCCCTTTGCCGGGAATGTCAGTATCACAGTGGCTGAATCCTTGCAGCTCCAACACACAGCACGTTGGGAGACACAACCACGGAAATATCAACCTGCGGTGCTGAACGTGGCCAGCTACACCGCGGTGTGGGACACCTTCTCCCTAGCCAAGGGGTCCATTTTCACCGAAATCCACAGGTCCTCCTCCATCTGCTTGCCATTTCTCTTCTTCTTTTTCTTGCTTTCTGCCTGGCTGGCGGTGATGCTGTCTCCACGGTGACAGCATTTGCAACCATGACAGCAGCACCAGTGACAGCATACAAGCAGGAAGGTGATGAGTACAACCAGGGGCAAGGTGAGGAGCACCAGCAGACACACGGTATTGTACACGCCCTCATTGTGCTTGGTGATGACGACCTTCCACAGGTCTTTGAAAAAGTCGGTGATCTGCTCCATTGTAGGGAGTTCCTCAGAGGATGGGACGCTCCGACACCCTCATGGGTTCATCTGCACATTAAATGCAGTAATATGGCCAGTCAGATGGAAGACAGCGAGGGCGTTGATTACATCCACTCATCCGGACACGTTTCCCAGGATCCCTATCAGGAGATTGTGACCAACACAAGCTTGACTTCTAATCTTCTGGTCCTTGTAGACTTTGTAGAAGGAGACAACCTGGGGAAACACCAGTGCTCCTGGATGGAGAAGGGTGAGGCCTTCCCCCGTCACAGGCTCTGCTTCAGTTTGAGAGTATCTACGTTCTTCAGCCTCACCGAGGATGAAGCCCAGGGTGGAGGACCAAGGTGCTGGGGAAGGGAGACCTGCTGTGGGGATCAGGGGCGCAGCGTTGGTTCATATCCTGTGATGGGGAGGATGGAGCCACGTGGTGTCTGCTTTCACATGCTGTTGGTTCCGCATCACTGACCTGAAGGTTCCAGCTCTATTTTTGTCCCTTCTGCTTTGACTCTCACAGACGTGATGGAATGGGGACATTCCTGCAGAGAGGGAGAGATAGACAAACAGAGAGAGAGAGAGAGAGAGAGAGAGACATGGATTAAGACAGGGAGACAGCAACCAGAGAAAGAGAGACAGAGAGACACAGAGTGAGAAACACAGAAAGTGACAGAGAGAGAGAGTGAGAGAGAGAGATGAGAGATTTAGAGTGTGAGAAAGAGCAGATGACGAGCTGGGGGAGAGTCTCCCTGTGTTGAGTGTTGTTTAGTTTGACTATCATCAAACTTGCTGTAGTTTTGAATCTACACCGTGGATGGAGGTTGAGCAGATTGGAAGAAGCACTGTCATTATAAGACATGCATACTATCAGAAACAAGCATACTATCGGAAACGAGTTTCTGAGAGAAAGTTCCCTCTAAGTTTCTTAGAGAGGAGGGATCATGCTCAATGTTTTCTGGAACGTTCCAGTAAATTTGTGGTGGAACTGCTACGTTTTCCTCTCACTCAAGGTTGATGCATCTTTCTTAGAATCTGCAGAATTACTGGTGTCAAAAGTGCAACCCCAACATCCTGCCCTCTATTGCACAACAGGAAGCTACTTAGTTCTGAATGCGTTTAAACCTGTGAAGCTATATGTGAGTACTAAACTCTAGAAGACCATTTTAAAACAAAATTCCATTTTAAATGCTAATTTTAAGTGAAATTAACCAAAAAGATTTTTACAGTTTGATACTGTAGATATACAGTATGATACAGTTTTTTCTGTTTGATACTGTAGGTAAAGATAACTCAATGAGTATGTACATATATTCAGTAAGATATTTTTCAACCATTAACTGAGTATTATTAAATCTCTCAATTGATTCTTCTTGACAATGATTTAAAAGACTTACAAAATGCAAATGTTTAATTTATAATGGTGCTTGATTTTTGTAACAGAGATTATTTCCTTTTGTCAACCATAGGGAACCTCATTTTCTTAGACATTTATCTCAGAAAATCAACAAGCCACCGACTGCTCTGCTGTGGTGTTTACCTTAAGACCACAATGTTTCTCAGAAGGAATATTCCACTTTGTCACAATGCTCATCTGAGCGCCTCAAGAATGGTAAACAGGAAAACTCTGTACTGAACACAAAGTCAGGATGGGGGCTTAGAAATTCACTTTCAACTTCAGCTACATACATGCCGTACTCCTGTAGCTATTTCAATCATGTCAGTTTGTGTTTTTTGAATTCAAGAAACACAAACTGTCCTGCGGCTCTCAGCTCTCAGGATGACGATAAGGTTGAAGGTGATCCTACTGAAAAATCCTTTTCCCACTGAAAATCATCTCACTTCCTTAGAAGCTGATATAATCAAACTGTTGCTCTGCTCTGTCCATCTTTAATAATCCACACTTATTAGATCACCTTTCTGCAGCATGAGAAAGGACATTACCGGTTAGTCTCATAGTTTACTCCTTAGGTCACCCCTTTGAGTGCCTGAGGAGGATCGAAGCCAAGCAGTGCTGGTTAAAGCCTCGTTCCTCACCATCTTTCAGCTTCAATCCCTTCTAGAAACCTCCGGAAGGTTCATGAATTTGCTTTATCCGAAAACAATGACATCATCTGCTAGTTTTAAACCTATTAAGGCAATGTTTATGAAAAAGAATGAGCCGTATGAGGAGTTTTGCATCAACACCTGACTTCTATTTTCGGAGGCTTATTTACATTTGTGATAATTTACTTCTGTTCATCTTCTTCTTCACTATTTAGTCGGTATCAGACGTATTATTCTTTTCAAACTGTTTGGTGTGGTAATTTAAATAAAGGAATTCTTACTATTTTACCTTTTCAGGGAATAGTACGACCTCCTCAGCAACAGCGGAACTTCAGCACAACCCCAAAAGAAGCCGTGCATTAAAACACGATATATTTGTCCATCTTTGCTTATCTCCTTACACGCTTTCTTTGCTATCCGCCTTTCAGCTGCTACAGAAGTTGGAAAGACTCACCACTTTCTCACCCTGTGAGGAGTGATGTCAGTAGTGTCACTGAGGCACTGTGGGAAATTAAAGGAAACAGACTAAGTGTTGAGGAGCGCTTCTGTCTCTGCTCCGTGAGACTTCCAGCTGTGTGCTGTATCGGGCAGACATGGTTTCCCTAGGAAGGTTTGACCATACCGGTTCTCTGCACAGACCATCCAGATGCCTCCTGTCTTTACGAGCCTCTTAGACCAGTGAAACGATGCTGCCGCCTCTCACCTTTCCTCTCCACCACAACATGGGCTACGCCCTCCTCCCAACCATAACGTGGGCTACACCCTCCGCTCGAGCACCACGTGGGCTATGCCCTGCATTAGACACATTGAGGAGCAGCACACGGCCTTCTCTCTCCAGGCTGTGAGGCAGAGGGGCAGAAGGAAGGAGCTCTGTGTGTCTGCTCACTCTTTCCCTTGCCCCTGTTTGCTAGCATTGTTCCGGGTGCATGACACACCCCGCCTCCCTGTGACGTCACAGATGAAGAGAGGGAGGGGACGTGGGGGGGGTCACAGGGGCTATGCAAGCTCACAGCCTGTAGACGCTCTGTGCAGCTCTATCTGCTGATGTAGGGATATTAAAAAAAAACAAAACAAGGAAATGAAGCAGAAAAGATGCTGAATTGTTGTTCCCTGTCAAACCAATTCCTATATCCTCGAAATGTTTAGCTGAGAGTGTTTTCAATGAGCTCAACTAACCAATTCCTAACCCTGTAGTGAATCAGAGGTATATTTGCCTCTCAGAACTAGGCCTACAACTAGTGATGACAAGTAAAACGACAAAGGTGCTTGTGATTGTGGCAGGTAATTTGAACTACTCTGACTCTATAATTTACAGAAAGACAACATCTTTTTTCAGGCCCAGTTAAAGGCTTTGCACTCTTTGTAAGCTTTTAGCCGTGTAATTGTTCGTTAGCCGTGTAGATTCTTTTATTTTGCGGCTTGTGGGTCGTACAGTTCAGCATGCAGAACCGAAAGCATGGCTGGTGGAGACTGACTCTGCACTCTTTACCAACTCCAGACCACGAAGACATCGTGTAAACACAAAACACCACCCCGCTGCAATAAAAAGGGCTGAGGCTGAATCCCCGAGCCAAGCTCGTCCACCGCCGCGCTGACAAGGAGGGGTGGCAGGAGGTGGACAGCTCGGCTCGAAGGCAGCGCGGACGTATTCCTTCATGAGCCTCACTCATAATGAAAAATAACGCACGCAGGCTCTGATCGAGACTCAAGAGAAGCCAAATATAGCACAGACTGTAGCTAAACCAGCGGACACAGCTATGACTCAGGCCAAGGAAATGTATCAGCCTAGTGCTAGGAAAACATCATGGGCTTGGGCTTGAAGGACATTTTCTTTCTTTCTTTCTTTCTTTCTTTCTCTCTCTCTCTCTCTCTCTCTCTCTCTCTCTCTCCTAAGTCTAAAACATGAACTAAGCCTAAGTAAAAAAAAAAACCCAAAAAACGTGCTTTCTACTCTGCAGACTCCCTGTTTCTCTGTTTAGATTCTGAATTCATTAGACCACAAAGTTTAAGAAAAATCGAGCAAACTAAAACAAGTGGCAGTCTGCATAAAAATAAAAAAATAACACGTGGAACACGTTATTACCATAGCAACATCAACAACACTAATAATATTATTATAATTTGGTGGAACACATGTTAATACTATAATAATAATAATAATAATAATAATAATAATAACAATAATGAATAGGTAATTACTATAATAATAACAATAATCTGTGGGATACATGTTTATTGCTATAATGATACCAGTAACACATATGTATAAAAATAAACACATATATATGCGAATTATAATAATCTGATCAGTATATGTTACTACTATCAATAATTGCACTGCAAAAATTCTAGACAGCCCTGTGTTACTAGTTTTTGAAAGCTTGGACAATCACGGAGATATGTTTAGAATAGTTACCATAGTTTGACAGATGCATATTCACATTAAAATAGACTTTTGGTGTGTTTGGGTTTGGGGAGGGACATGTCTATTATAAATCTACTACCAGTGCTTTGCATGCTGTGCAGTTTTTTAAAGTCCTGTTTCCCTGGGAGAATATAAAAACAAATAGTTGGGATTTTCCCACCAGAATTTAGACTGACCTCACTGCTCACTGCCTCACATGTGCTCAAAAAGCCAGTTTATTTCTGAGCTCTTACCTCGGTACCTTAGACGTTGTGAAATTGTGTATTTGTTTCTGTGTTGATTAAATGAGGTATTTACAACCTAAAAGTAACATACATAGAGCTTTTCAAACAACTGGTGGCCAGATTGCAGAGATGTGTCAGTCAAGAGAAAATGCTTATTTGAAAAGGTCAACTTGCTTGCTGAGGTTATTGTAAATGTTATTATAGATTGAAGAAAAGGGTACGGTAGCCGTTCTGCTAGTGTTCTCAGTCCCTCTAGGAAGCGATGGGTTTAAAGACCAGCACATCAGATCCTACATAGCTAACATACCAAGATCGCAGGTGTGCTTCTCATTTTTAGGTAAATGCAGGCAGTTTTTTTCTGGTTGGAGACCTCTGGTTCTTCTCTAGGGAAGGTCTCTAGACAGAAAGTCTCTAGACTGAAAGCACAACCCTCAATAATTTTCCATCATTTGGAAGGTGTCTGGACTCTTTCCAGACAGAGAGAGAGAGGCAGAGAAAGAAAGAGCATTGGTGAGAGAGGGGAGAGGAGAAGGAGAAAGAGAGAGAATACGAGAAAGACAGAGAGAGAGAGAGAGAGAGAGAGAGGTGGGAAAGAAAGAGTGAGTCCTAAATAAGCCCCATACAAGGGCTGTGGGCCATCCAATCCATGACTTATTATGGGATGTACGGTGGAGGGGAGCTGTTGTATGCGTGTAGCGAGTAATACGAGCTGAAACATGTCCAACGTGAGATGGTTTTATAGAGAAACTTTGCCTGAGACTACTGATTTCTGGGGAACTCTGAAAAGCCCCAATTCTACACAGTACCCTTACACTTCGAGTCACTGGAAAACAGTGCTCCGTCCAGGTGTACCATGTCCTTCAAAATTCCTCGCACTGTGCTCAAAAATACATGACTGGTTACAATTTTCAATTTTGATATGTTTCCAGTTTAACAATTAAAGGCATCACTTTCCCATCTCCTACTTAAAAAACCTGATATGACTGACAAGAAATAGATCAGCATAAGTGTTTCATCCCTTACTGAGGCTGATATCCACCTATGAGGGGAATTTCTATTATACTGGCCTCTGCAGTTGAACTGCTCAAGGCTGCTGTGTCAGACAGTTTTATTATTGCACTGTTAATATGTTCTTTTAAATGGACACTTCTGTCAGGGATTTGAAGGGAGTTTTGTGGCACTTTATTCCAGAAATGTCCTTCCATCTTTCCAAAGTTAGGTCCTGATTATGTGCAACAGTTTGGGAGACAGTCTGTACTTTTATTGGGAATGTTGTAAATAATTCAGATCTCTTATACATTTAATAGACAGATTTCCCACATCTAGGTGTCCACAAAGTGGAACTGACTTACAGCAAGTCACACAATATACAAATCAGTCTTTCTGTTTCCAAAGCTTCCAATCAGTCACCTTGAAAATCAAAGTCTTCAACTGGAATAATCTTACCTTCATAAGAAGACCGACTGCAGTCGTTGTTGTTGTCACCGGCTGAACGTCCTTCTGGTATTTCAGCCACGTAGCTCGCGTTGAAACAGCTTCATTTGTATTGCTCCTGCTGTCTGCCTCTCAGTCCTGTGAGTGCGCTGCCCGTTAGAGAGTTCCTCCCACAGGCACCCACGCCGACCCAGCCTGTAGAGTGAGGCACGATTAGCTCTCTGTGCTCAGCCACTTGTGAAGATTCTGGGGTGGGGTGGGCGGTATCCTCTGCCACCTCTCATCACTCTCAGAGCTCACCCAAGCCTCCAGAACTCACCCAGGCCTCCAGAGATCACCCAGGCCTCCAGAGCGGAGTTTAGAGGCACTGTGAGCTCCCTGCAAGAGCTCGTCTGGCCTCCTGAAGGAATTTCGAGCTAGGCACCAGCAGAAGCCATGTGGCAGAGTGCCGTGTTCTCAGGCCTCTTCGAGCACTTTCTGTAAATACTCAGGGCAGAGCCGTAATCTCAGGCTCCGTCAGGGTCGAGCAGATAAACGTCGCACCGAGGCTGAAGGCAGGCCAGAGCATGCCCTTTCAACATTTCTTCCCACTGGCCATGAATCCTGTGGGTTTTTGTTTTTCTTTCTTTTGCTGTGGCAACGGTGAATGAAAGGACTGTAAACAACTATTGGTGTGATTTTGCCACCAAATAAGTTTTTTAAAGTTGCGCCCCACCCAAATCACACGAAAAAGAAGGAAGTGAACCTGTCGAGGTGCAATGGGCCATACCCAATTATCTAACTAGGTTTCACCAGATGTCAGCTATTAATAACAAAATTTGCATTTTAGGGAGGAGAATCTTTTTGAAAGTAAACCTTCATGCTTCCTCTTTGTCAGGGTGGAGTGGGTTTTGTATCAGTATGTACAGGGGTTGGACAATGAAACTGAAACACCTGTCATTTTAGTATGGGAAGTTTCATGGCTAAATTGGACCAGCCTGGTGGCCAATCTTCATTAATTGCACATTGCACCAGTAAGAGCAGAGTGTGA
>JAOXYF010000016.1:11215626-11229453 GCA_028565775.1 Sternarchorhynchus goeldii
CCCCAAAAAAACAAACAAACAAACAAAACAATCAATGACAAACACGTTTGAAGTGAAATGAACCCTGGCAACCTCTTCCTGGCAACCTCGTACGCAAATTAATTTTCTCAGAATAACGATGGACTCTGGAAGGGCTGGATGATCGAGCCAGAGCTCTAACGCTGCGGAAACAAGCATGCTCGCTCCCCGCCACCAGCAGGAAGAGGTGTAGGAGCGTAGAAGAGGAGAAGGAGGAAGAAGATCCACTGTTGTTGGGGTTTGACTGGAGGTGGGTGGGGGGTGCGGGTTCGTTCGGAGAGGATACTCGTGTGAGGAAGTGGAGGTGTGCTGCGCTTACGTGTGAGGAAGCTGGCGGTGACAGTTGCGCTGGTGAGGGGGCCCTTGGTGGCATACAGGCGCACAGAGTAGGAGGTGCTGGGGATCAGGGCGTGCAGCTGATAATCCTGCTTGTTTCCCTCCACCAGGAAGGTGTCAACCAGGACTACAGAGGACAGAGATGCCAGAGGTCCAGGTTCAGCGAGAGCAGGACAACGTGGTGACCTGAGGTAGCTTGAAGCGTACCTGCCTCACGCTTGGTCCATGCAAATGCCATTGTGACATCACAGCTAGATTTCAGCATTTAGCCTTTCAGGGCTTTACGCTGTAGCAAAGCCGAAAATAATGTTCACATTATAGTGAAGTTAAAAATTATGTTTACATTATAGTAAAGTCCTAAATGATGTTTTGAATGGACTGCAGTGATAATATAGTTACAGCTCCAAAGTATTTCACTGTAAAAACTCATTCTAGTTTGTCTAAAATTGCCTTGGTAATTTCATTCTCTGATGTAAGATAAAGAGGACAGTGCACTTGTGTTGACTCCCCTGAGTCCATATTTATCTGCAGATTCTTGACTTAAAATCTGGCACCTGAATCATCTATAAGCAAACAAACAAGGAAGAAGCCCTCCATGGTGTAGGGAGACCTTGAGTCAATACAGAAACCCCACCTCCTAACGAGCAGCTCTGCACTAAGTCAATACTACGAACCCTGCACACAAGATATCATTGATGCTGCTGCAGACACAGCACGACAGAAACGCTGTGCTCCCTCTCTCCCTCGTTCGCTCTCACTCTCTCCCCCTCTCTATCACTCTCCCCCTCTTCTCTCTCATTCTCCCTCTCTCTCTCTCTCGCACACTCTCTGTTCTTTTTCATACTCTTTCCCCTTGTCTTCTCTCTCTTCCCCGCCCCCCCCACCGGCTGTTCCCTACCCTGGTTGCGGGTGACGGTGAGGACGTAGTTATCCACGCTGGAGATCGGCGAGGCCCAGCGCAGCAGGGCCCCCTGCGGTGTGACGTTCAGTGCTGTCAGCTCTACGGGCATGTCCATGGCTGCAAGAACAGCAGGATGAGGGTTCAGAGGAAGGGACAAATCAAAGGCATCTCCACGCCAAGAGGCACTCTACTGGATGGCTGTTTAAGGGATTTATTTATTTATTTTAAAAAAAATTTAGATTGCAAGATTTTTTTGCAGGTTTAAAAATAGCAAGTCTCAACAGGTTGAAACTAATTTGTTTTGATGATCTGTCTGGAGAAGATTTCCTTAATTAGCTGAGATTGGAGGGAAAATTATACAGTCAAATGCGCGTACTTGACTCGACAGGCTGCTCTGCACGAGAAGATAACGAGTGGAGGTTCTCAGCACCAACTCTGACTCAGTTACAAGTTTCTTCCTTACACTAGAGGACAAATTTCACCTTTTTAAAATGAATTGGGCTATTCAGTTAATTTACCAATTGTATAATCACAACAGTGTGGTGCGGCACCATAGGGAGCAAAAAATCTTTTTAATTTTGTATTACATAATCTGAAGAGCGGATCTATCCACTTCACAGCGGTTCAGGGTTTCTCTTCAGCTAATAACAGGAACATCTGATCGTCAACATCTCCTGTTTTTCTTTTATTTGCTATTAGCTCCACGATTTGCTTCAAGACCTCCATACATAGATAATCTCAATACATTAAGATGGTTCTGCTGACTCTGAGTATTCTGACTCTTCCTAGGCTGATTTCACCTGGGATGAGGCTCTGCACGCAAGGGGTCACTCAGACACCTCGAGGGAGGGATCTCTCCTGCTGTTTCCTAGTGATCACGCCGTCTTGGTTTTTTTTCTTTTTTTGTGGCATCCCGTCTACGTGGCCAGCGGCGTGGGATGGTCCACGTACGGCGGCCCCTGCTGGAGACTGTTTTAACGAGCAGCTTGGCCGTTTCTGGGAGCACCTCTGATCTGCTCTATCTGAGGCTCTTTTGTCTTAACGATACTGTTCCATCAGCCTGTTTTCAAACATCTGAAGCCTTTAATCTATGAATTGCCTTCGGGAGGGCAGGAACAAACACGCTCAGCGTTTAGCAGCTGCAAAATCAGAGGAACAGTGGTTTGAGAGAACACTGTCAATCGTTTTAAGAAACTGTTAGGCATGTTTAACACTGTCTTCTATATTAAAAATAAGAAAATGTCAGGCATATTTAACTGTAAGAGAACGCATTTTTCTTTCTTTGCATGCTCTCTTCAATCTTAGCCAGCTAATTAGTTATTTTCCTTTAGCTATTACCTCAAAAAGCACTATGTGGCTGAAAAAAAATATGGGTCTGTCAATAATAATAGGCCATTTTTCAGCTATCAGCTATGTACACCTGTTTAAAAATAATTCATAATTACCAATAATTCATTTAAAGTCACAAATCAGAGTCAGTGTTTTCATATCATGGCCGACATACCAGTACTTAAAATGAGAGGATTGTAGTTATACAAGCTATACCTTCTCTGCAGGTTACATCTTTCATCTGAAAGATGCAGCTTGTAGTTGTAGTGGATACTCATCACAATACTTATCACAGTACTCATCACGATACTCATCGTGCTACTCATCGCGACGGCTGTCTGCATTACTCATCATGATACCCAAGACAAAAGTACCTGATGCAGACCACCTGACATCCTGGTACTACAGCCTTTCACATTCCTGTGAAATTAAGTGGTGTGATTAGTGGTGTGATCCAGATACATGAAGTGATACTAAAAAAAACAAAAATAAATAAAGCCTTAAGCCTGCATGAAAAGAGGAGTCTGTATGAAGAACATCTACTCCAGCAAGGTTCTCCATCTGAGATGGAGGAAGCGCTCCGCAGATCACAGTTTTGTCCTTTTCTGTCCTCTGCTCCGATCTTACACTTTTGTTTCAGCTTGATGCTTAAATGAGGTGGGACGGGAAAATCTCTAAATGTCGCAGTACTGAATTTCTGTTGGAATGGGAATGGGTTCTCCCCCTCAGGACTGGGTTTCTAAAGGTTCTCCCCCTCTCCTTCTCCCAGTACAGGACTGAGTTTCTAAAGGTTCTCTCCCTCTTCCAGTACAGGACTGGGTTTGTAAAGGTTCTCTCCCTCTTCCAGTACAGGACTGGATTTGTAAAGGTTCCCTCCCTCTCCTTCTCCCAGCACAGGACTGGCGAGATTGGCGGCACCTGTAAAGACGCTGATGCTGACGGCTTGGCTCTCCTGGCTCCCATGCACGGCGTTCAGCTTGATGTCGTACTCCGTGGCTGGATGAAGGTTGGTCAAAGTGTAGTTCGTCATCTCTTTATCAATCACCACACTGTCCGTTCGACCTGTGACGTGACACACAACACTGTCGATATCCGGAATGCCTTTGTAACTGTAATTGCATCTGTAACGGGATTAGTAAAGGCACAAAATCGACCTGGAAATGCGCATTACCTCTAGCAGACTGGTAGGACATTTTGTAGTACTCAAAGGGAGCAAAGGGGTGAACCCATGACATAGTGACTGAATCCTCAGTGACATATGTTACAGACATTTCCCTGGGAGGGTCCATTCCTGCAGTAGAAACAAGCACACAGCACTAAGCAAACTCATCTAAACTACTCGTTTAGATCTGCCAAAACATGGGTTGAAAGCTCTCCCTCGACAAGGCATAGAGACAGGTTAGGACAGTGACCTTTCAGTCTTCGACATTTGCATCGGCGAACCAGAAACATCGACCCCTGTCATCTCGTTTCGCAGCTCTATATGCAGGACTCCACAGGCGAGACATGTATGTGCACGTCGGATACACTGGGGACTCTACAAGGGCATGTGCATTATAATTGAGTGCTGTTGTTTAGCAGGGAACCTTTCATGATTTGTTTACTCGTCCCAAGAGTTCTTGCTGTTGCTAAAGCAAAGGTTACCAGGGAATGATTTTGCAAACAATTACACAGACTATGAAGTTGTGTGTTATTCCAAAGAGCAAGAGGGAATAAATATAATGACTTTTGGCATTGCTGGGGAGCAGGAACATTAAAATGGGAACAAAACCCATCCACACCCACCCATATTCATTAGATTAATGCATTCAGTTCACAGACTAGGGGTGGCAATTCATAAACTGGCTGCTAGCCTCATTTAAATGCTTCCGGACTAAAATGTTCCTGAGTAAATGAGTTGTGATTATTCATGTATGCATATCTTAAATCATTATCCATTCAACAGTGCAGTACGTAAAGGCCCTGAACACGTTTTCCATACTGAAATGCAGTTTATAGGCACAGTGGTGGGACTAACAAGAATAATGTTTCTGGCAGGTTCTAAACACACTGCGTTGGTGTCTCCTTTGGTGCCAGACGTCTTGACGCATCTGTATATTGTAAGATGTTGAAAACAGAAAACGGAAGGAAAAAAAACCCCCCTAAAAACATTGCTTGGAAAATAACAGTTGTAAAAACAGATGAATCCATTTAGCGGTTCTTAAGAGCTTAGTCTCGCACACACAGAAACACATGAAGAGCAAAAGAGCTTCTGCCTCAGAAACGTGAGAACAAGGCTGTGTGCACGTAATCAGACTAGTCCTTGATGACTTCATAGTCTGCCAGGCTGGACCAATCACAAGTCGATATGCAGGACAGAGTACAGAAGCAGGAGGAGCTCCCATGTACCTAAAGGTCCTAATCAGACTCCCTTGTGCCTTACCGCCTCTAGGACTGTTCACAGCAGTCCGTATTTATAGTACAAAGGTGGCAGGACGAGCTTCCACTGGCTGTCCAGCTCAGCTGGGACACTGGCTGTGTTCAAAGACTGAAGAGTCACCTCTTCACTGAGTCACTAAGCACTTAAATATGCACTTGTGTATTAAAATAACTTATTTTACTTGTTTCCTGTCTTCTTTCCACTTTAGCCAAGGCTATAACTTAATAGTATTCTTGACACTGACCTATCTATTGTCATACGAGAATATGCATTTAATACAGACTATGAAGCACTTCTAGAAGTTGCTCTGGACAATTGTGTCTGCCAAATGTCAAGATAAACAGGGTCTCACTTTCCCTGGCCCAGACAGCAACCAGTTGATGGAACAACTGACTATTTTCCAATGTCCCCAAATTTCAGTCGAGGTAATTAAAAGAGGATTACAGAGGGCTGAATCCATTAAGACACAAAAGGGTGAAAAAAAATCAGTTCTGCAGCTGCCTGGAAGACTCTTAATGAGGCACGGCACACTGAAACAAGAGGGTAGCGTTCTGAGCAATAAAATGAAAACAAATGAATAAATACTTTTCTGTTAGAGTAAGAAACTTGGAAAGCTTCACTCGGTTTCCTTATTGTAGATGTCACACGAGGATTGAGGATACATGAGACGAGCCATTTATTTGACAAAGTCAGAAACAAAACACAAAAGCCGAAAAGAAAAGTGGGAAGGGAACGAACTAACAGCAGCACTGAGCAACCGGTCGCTGGTTAATCACAGACAAATGGAAAAACGCATGGGTTTAAATACACACCCTAATAACCAATAACAGGTGTGATGAATAACAGTGGTGAGGGAGAGCTGTAACAAAACACACACACACACACACACACACACACACACACACACACACACACACACACACACACACACACACTCTCGAAAGTCATATGCTGACTGGCTACGTGGGCTTCTGGAGAGGAGTGGAGCAGAGGCCATTACAGTAGAGATATAATGGAAGTGTTTTTTTTTAGGATAATATTCACTAGAAATCCATTATCAAATATGAAAGCGTGTATTTAGAACTAAATTATAAAAGTAGGTCAGTCTGTATGTGAAGAGTGACAGCTAACAAATGATCCTGGATAAGTCTAAAATCTTAGAAATCATGTATGAAATTCTAAAGCTAAGAAGAAGTGCTCGACAGATACACATTCATTTGTGTCAAAAGACAAGCCTGATCTGTGAGAATCTGTAATTCTCTTTCGTGGCCCCATTTTAAACTCATCAACGACTTGGTAATTCGCTGAGGAGCTCAGTCAGGCATGCTAGGAGCAGGCAGAGGCTAAACGTTTTATTGCAGAACCAATCGAAAACCAGAATCAGGAAATACTTCATTATTACCACCTGTCACTGGATTTCTGATTTTCTAAACTAAGCTCTACTGGAGGATGAAAACATAAAGATTTCTCATTAAATACTCATTCCATTTTATTATTTATTTTCCACTCAAAAGATATACTAATACGAGATTGAAATGGGTTTGTTTCCCTGTATAACCACAAGTGACATTAGCTTACTCTGTGTCTGCTCTACACCACTGAGATTGGACAGGCTTTTTTATGCCATATGGTCCAAGATAAGTAAAATATACACATATTATTTTATAACCGCAAAAAAAAAAGTCAGAAAAGTACCACTGCTTGCTCAGCATTGCTGGTTTCTGCAGCAAACTGGCAGTGGAAAATCTGGAGAGCTTTCTTATACACAAAGATAAAGTCATGAAAATGTTCTATATAAAATTCAACATAACACATGTCTGGGTGTTCAAAACAGTCCAATTATTAGCTTTTGAGACTATCGGAAGTTGAATGTTTGCCCAGGAGTACATGATGTGCGCTTCAAATCGTCCACGGCGGCGTAATGTTAGTTCAGATGCCGCCATGTCTGACCAGCTGAGTTATTGTGTCTTTCCACAGTTGAGGATGTTTGCTTGAGTTTGTCAAATTTAAGTTCCCTTTCAGTACAGGTCCAGTTTATGGCCAGCGCTTCCGTCAGTTCTGCGTATGAACTGATCGGTATTTTTTCCCCAGGCAGCTCACATGTCTTCATATTGTTTCCAGCTCTAGAACTGCAAGATTAAACACAAATGGTGCTTCCATCCCAAAGTGTGTAGGTACAGAACTGAAAGGCCTCTGTGCGCCACAACCGTTTTCAAGTTTAAAATCGATGCGGTGTGGAACAAAGCTCTTAATTCAGATGCCACTGTTTTAAATATTATGTACAATGTACACTTTATTCTAAACAGTGAGTTAAATAACTGGGATTAAAACTGAGTTAAAGGGGTGAGATTAAAACAGTGAGTTAAATGACTGGGATTAAAATAGTGAGTTAAATGACTGGGACTAAAGTAGTGAGTTAAGTGACTGGGATTACAATAGTGAGTTAAGTGACTGGGATTAAAATAGTGAGTTAAATGACTGGGATTAAAATAGTGAGTTAAATGGGTGAGACTGTCAAACAGTTAGTCCAAATTAAAATACAGAGAAGGTTCTTAATGTAAACCAAATCAACAGTACCTGTAACGACAGTGACTGTGAGTGGCTCCGAGACTGTCTCTCCATGCATGGCTACTAGGTTGATGAAGTACTGCCTAGAAGGCAAGAGGCCTGACAGGACAGTCCTTGTTTTGGATCCATCAAGAACGACCTCAGAGTCGACACTGGAATCGTGGGTATTGTAGTACAAGATGAAGCTATCGGCAGGTGGGGCAGGAGCGCTCCAGCTCACGACGAATGAGTCAGCTGTCACATCCGAAACGTAGAGCTGGGTCACAGGGCGGAGCCCTGCAATCGAATGACCAGCATTCAATACGATTGGCTGATGTGGGCAGTGAACTCTTCACTGATTGGTGAGTTTTCACATGGCAGGAGAATGTCAGGGAATGAAAAGGGGAGGCGGCGTGTTGAATGTGTGTGGCACGTGAGGAGTGTGGAAAGCCGGTCCGGAGGCTCGGAAAAATCAAGACGGCTGACAGTTCGGCAGATGAGGAATTTCGAAAAAAGAAATGAACATGAGCATGAGATGAGATGAGACGATAGAAGTCGATAAGACTCGCTATCAGTCAAAGCAAAAGAAGGCAGGAGTCACAATTCAGCTGATGATTCAGCAGTGGGAAAAATCATAGCAGGTAAATGAAGTATTGATGTGTAGGTGTTTAAAACTGTGTTAAGAAGATGCAGAGAACCAGATAGCAGAATAATCATTCAGACAGATAGAATGGAACAGGATGGAAGAGCCAATAAAAATGAATCTCATTGTCTCTCTGTAGGAGAGTCATCACAGCACAAGTAGTCGCATATTGTTTGTCTATATTATCACACATCACGTGACCATAAAGCCTTAACTGAATAATCATCTGTTCCTTAAAAATCTGGTGGACTAAATTCTGTTTAAAACCTACAAATAACCTCCAAAGGCAAGTTAGGGTATAGGTATATTAAAGTGACTTTATACCTGTTTTAGTTGCTAATTCATTTAGTGTTCTGCTTTACATCAAATACTGACAGTGCAGGGCCAAGGTTCACAGCCTGGCATTCGAGCTGCTTCCTGTGAACAGCATGCATAAGGTCTGAATTATGCACAACTTTCCCAGCGCTGCAGGGACGGGAGGTTACCTGTGAAGGCGTCGATGGTGGCAGCCACACTTTGCTGTCGACCCCGCTGAGCTGTGACCGTGATGGTGTACTCTGTCCCTGGTTCCAGCTCTCTGAGCGTGGTGCTAGTGGTGTCTCTGGGCACCGTCACCTCCGTGGTCACCCCGCTGGCTGAGGTGTAGGTCACCCTGTAGTGGTCGATTGGTCCCTGGACCGAGCCCCACAGCACGGTGATGGTGTTGTCCGTGGATGCGGTCACCGTGAGGTCCATGGGTACATCAAGACCTGTGGAGGAGGACGCGTGGAACAGAATGACCACATGAGCTCCAAAACCGTGGGCTTCATAGATTTTAAATTAGGAGCAAATGTTAAATAGTGAACAGATGGCCTTCTCTCCATTCTGGTACTGGCACGACAGACCTTTTCAACATGTTGGTTATACATACGTTATATTTTACACCACCACACAACAAACACGGACGTAAGTTTGAACATTTTAAGTTTTCAGCTTTAGCGTGTATAGTGGAATATGATTTTTTTTTTTACCTTTTACTGTAGCTCAGAGATTCTCGATATCCAGCAAAATCCTCTGAAAACTCTACTGTAATCTGTAACCTGGACCACTTACCAGTTCTGGCGTTCATTGTGGCCGGGGTACTTTGGTTAGCACCAAGACTGGCTGAGATTCCGATGCCGTATTCAGTACCAGGCTGCAGATCTGAGAGCAAAAAGATTAAGAGTACAGGAGAGATGCTGAATTAATAATCTGTAGTCAGAGAAAGAAGTTCTGCTTGATGATATGAAACAGAATAAATTTGTGAGGAATAATAATTAGAACAATACAGTAGCTGCATGTGAATACATTAAAGATACAACACCCAACCTGAGGAAGGTTCCCATAGTACTCAAACGAGTGCCATCATGCGTTTCATACATTTGCTCGTTTGAAAATGTTTGAAAGAACCAGGTCTTCAAGCAGATGGCAATCTGCCTATTACTGCCACAGCAATAGGTGCCATGGAGTCCAATATGTTGTGTTTTGAAGCATTGCTTATATTTTATAAAAGGCATAACTTGAGGAACGCAACATCTTCATCTCATACTCCAGTCAGAGCAGGATATACTAGCAGATCCAGGGCACCAATAGCAGCGGATGCATGATCAGCAGTGCCAGAGTGCTGAAGAGGTCATACCTGAAGGGTCATAACTGAAAGGTGTCTCACTTCAAATGATGAAACACAGTGCAAGACAAGACTCTTGTTTACAGGAATCCTTGTCTAAAAGTTGTACAAGACTTTAATACAATAATGAACTTCATGATGAAACTCTTATTTGTTGAGAATGTTAATGTTCCATAAAGTTAGATTATGGGTTGAATATGAATGAGTGAAGTTAGGTTAGCTGAGGGAATACCTAATGTTACTGCAACTCAACAGTCATGACATTATAACAAATAATTGGATAAACTCTCTCTGTAATGTTAATGACAGCAGTGTTTAAATATGCAAAATGCAAATGTAAAATGCAAATGAATGTGGTATTTGAACAAGAGTTGAACAAGTACTTTGCAGTGTGTGATATGGACGGGGTTTGTGGGAGCGTTTTTGAGACCCAGGTCTGGGCGGAGCTGAGCTCACCAGCGAGCGTAATCCGGGTGGTGCTCCCGCTGGCGCGTGGCACCACCACCCTGTCATACTGGTCTCCAGCCAGCGTGCTGTACACCACCTGGTAGCTCTCCACGTCTGCCTCGCTGTTCTCCCACTCCAGCTCCAGCGAGGTGGAGGTCTTGGACAGCACTCGTGGGTTCTTGGGGGCGTCAATCTCTGAGCAAAAAAAGAGCAGAGCCGGAAATGGTTTTGGCCAATCAGACGTAAGTATAGCTTGAAGGGATTTTTTCACCCACTTACAGGCAAAACCAAACGGATATGACAGAGTAGTATTAATACATTAGATGAACCACGTAATGAATATCTCAGAACATGGTAATATCACTGTACAATACTGAGCCTTTCTTTGTTTACATCCAGTTTTACAAAGGGTACATTTCCAACCTGTTCTTTAAAATAGTAATAAAACTTGCCTACCTCAATGCAACTGCACTTTTCAAATGTTTTCTTTGAAGGTCATAATATTTATTACATTGGTGTTATAAAGAAGATCTCCCATGCCCAGACAGGCTATGGAAGGCAGTCAATACCTGCAGTACTCCACACCAGTGTGCTTTTTACTGATAAAGTTTCTGTATTGTAATGATTAATAAACACAAAAAATGCATAAATAAAAAATGAATTGAAAATAAAGAAGTATTTGAAGGTAGGTGCTTGTGAAAGCATTTCATCCACTTATAATCTAAAAGTAGCATTTAGTACCTGATGTGTGTGTGTGTGTGTGTGTGTGTGTGTGTGTGTGTGTGTTTGTTTTGACAAGCTTAAATCATGTTATCCTTTTTCCATAACGCCCTGCTAAGCAGCGTAGTTGGTGCACAGCTCACCTGTTGTAAACTGTGTAGATACAGCGTTGCTCTCGTTGCCGTGGCGAACGCTGCTGACATACACGCTGTACCTGCAGCCGGGACTCAGCACCTGAAGCGAGTACTGACTCAGCGTGGGCTGCAAGCGGAAGGTGGTCATGGGTCCAGGGGCGCCAGCCAAGCTGTACCGAAGGACGATCTGGTCGACTTTGGCCCGTGGTGACGTCCACTCCACGAACGCCACCGTGTCCGACACGTCACGGACCACGAGCTGCGTGGGGCCGTCAATCACTAAGAAAAAGACGTGACACGGAAACGTTCGCCCAAACGTGCTGCAGGTCTTAAGCGCGGACTACTTCATTATCTCACGTGACATTTGCACGACGATGCGCTATTTAAAGAAATAACGCTTTTATTATTATAAAAGTTATTTGCAGGGTCATATAAATGTTATGGCTCATTAGTACATGATTTGCATTGGGGTTGTGCTGTTTTCCTGATTTATGCTGTAAAGTCAGAGTTGGGACATCTGATGACATTTCCTTATCCAAACTAAGGAGAAGCATAACTTGCTATTATGAGCAGATAGAGGCAGAAACCTGCTCCAAGTCAGTCTTTAGCACCAGCAGATAGCCTTAAGCCACAGACCTGACATTTCATACTGGATATATAGTACCTAAATATAGCTACAAAGAGAGGGTTTTATTCGACTTGATTTCATTAGAGACCCCATTATTACAATGTTCTCACGGAAATAATGTAAAGTCTAAAAGAAGCGGCAGACTTAATTTAAAGAAGAATGAGGGTGTGGAAAGTGGTAATGTTACAAAAAAGCTGAACTTTCCAACTGTAGTTTTATGTCAATCATTTATCTTTGAAGTGTCACAAATGTCACTTTGTCTCTCTCCATTAATAAAATTATGGGCTTTTTCCATGAAGTGACATTAGGTAACCAGTCAATTTTATTTCTGGCGTAAGGATTAATTTCACACAAACCAACAGCTAATTGGTTTGTATGAATATTTAACCTGGTTGTCACAGGGGTCAGTGAAAACATCTGTCTACCAATCAGGTAGTATAATCTCTCAGGTACTGACCCTTAGGATTCATAACCAATCAGGTGGTATAATTATCTTTGAGGACTCATAACCAATCAGATGGTATAGTATAAATATCTCTAAGGATTCATAACCAATCTGATGGTATAGTATAAATATCTCTGAGGATTCATAACCAATCAGATGGTACAGTTCTCAGCTTCTCTGGTTATTTTTGAATAAGACACTGCTCTGATGGGACGTATAGGTACTTATACTGGTTCCCCCTGTTTAATCTTCATGTCTTTACTCAACAAATGTTCCCATTTAAAGCATATTAGAAGCCATGGGCTTGACTCTTAAATAAACTGGATGTGTGAGGTGATTAATTCTCCCCTTGTCCTCCCGAGATGATGGCAATAAGTGCAAGGGCAGGTTCAAACCTCAGTGGGATAACAGAACCAATGTCCATGAGAGTCTTTATGTTCTGTGTTATGAGCACTACGCTCTAAATAATAAACAGGACCACAACAGGACAGAAACTGACATCATTTAAACAGGACCAATAAACAGGACCACAACAGGACAGAAACTGACACATCATTTAAACAGGACCAATAAACAGGACCACAACAGGACAGAAAACGATGCATCATTTAAACAGGACCAATAAACAGGACCACAACAGGACAGAAAACGACGCATCATTTAAACAGGACCAATAAACAGGACCACAACAGGACAGAAAACGACGCATCATTTAAACAGGACCAATAAACAGGACCACAACAGGACAGAAAACGACGCATCATTTAAACAGGACCACAACAGGACAGAAAACAACGCATCATTTAGACTTCACTGGTTTGCATTTCTGTGGATCAGACGATTTCTGTGGATCAGACGGTTTGGACCGGGAGCGTCCGGGTGGTCAAGTACCATCCTGTCTCTTTTAAAAAAAAAAAAAAAACCTTCCACAAAAGCTGTTGGGGGTGAAGATAAATCTTTACACACATAAATAAATAAGTCACATCCAGATTTATCTTTTCCAATAGGGCATCGGCACTGGACATGTGAAATATTAATATTATCCCATGCATAATTAATGCCTCTTTAATTATGCTTGACGGTGAGGCTTGGGTGAAATTAATGGCATTTTCACTGCAGACACACAGTTTAGATTGTTCTGGAAAAGTTCAATTGAACCTAATCATTCTGTCTGTAAGTGGCAGAGGGTGAATTCTGGGGTGAAGTTTACATTAAGTGCATAATTGCTGGCAGACCTGCTCATTCATCAAGGTGACATTTTCCATTAGCTGAAGCCATGTGACTCTTCCCAGCTTATTACAACCCCAACTCAAACTACACACACACACACACACACACACACACACACACACACACACACACACACGCGCGCGCGCGCGCAGAAATGCATGCATGAACACACACACAAACACGCAAAGATGTATGCTTGAATACACACACGTGCACGCGCACACACACACACACACACACACACACACACACACACACACACACACACACACACACAGACCTGAAAGCCATCGCACACATCTTTGTCTCTTTTTTTCCTCTCTCCCTCCCTCCCTCCCTCCCTCTCTCCCTCCCTCCCTCCCTCCCTCCATCTCTTCCCCTCCCT
>JAOXYF010000016.1:11229553-11243268 GCA_028565775.1 Sternarchorhynchus goeldii
TGTTCACTCACACAACTCACTCTCACTGTTTACTCACACAACTCACTCTCACCGTTCACTCACACAACTCACTCTCTGTTCACTCACACAACTCACTCTCACTGTTTACTCACACAACTCACTCTCACCGTTTACTCACACAACTCACTCTCACTGTTCACTCACACAACTCACTCTCACCATTTACTCACACAACTCACTCTCACTGTTCACTTTCACCGCTCACTCTCACAGTTCACTCACACTTTCTGCTGGTCCATGTCTGGTCAAGTCTGTTAATTGTAAAGGAGAATGTAAAGGTGAATGTAAATGTGAACCTAAATATGAAGGTGAATGTGAATGTAAAAGTGAAAGTAAATGTAAATGAGAATGTAAATGTGAAGATAAATGTAAAGGTGAATGTACATGTAAATGTAAAGTTGAATGTGAATGTAAATGTAAAATGTAAATGTGAAGCTAAATGTTAAGGTGAGTGTAAATATAGAGGTAAATGTAAAGGTGAATGTGAATACAAAAGTGAATGTACATGTAAAGATGTTCCTCATGCACTGCACTGGCCCTGTTTCAGTTTTCAAAAGATCTCCGTCAACGGTGCTGCAGAGTTTATGATTAAACACAAGTTCACAGGTTCTGTGATCCTCACATCCATCGCACAGTATTGCAGCTGCTGCCGGTGCTATGAAGTGTAAGAGAGTGTTACAGACCAAGCTATCATAACGCCCTCTGAGAGTTGGGTTTCATAAGCAGATATCAGTCACCCCAATCAGGACCTATTAACTAGAACTAACTTGGCCTTCAACTATCTTGAACTAAAATTACATATGTGGTCGTTTTACTTGCTCTGGTATTCTAAAATACGGGGAAATTTATGTTAACAAAAAGTAACAATAAAATATCTACAGTGTGAGGATGGAGATGGTTATAATGTTTGTTAACGGTGTGAGGAAAGTCAGGAGGTACAGTTTGGTTGCATTGAGTCTGCTATCTGAATGCTCCACACTCTGAAACTCTCTGAACGAATTTCACAAGGTGACAGTGGAATTTCCATACTTCGATACACAATACACTTCAGTACACAATACACTTCAGGACACATAGCTCGTAAATATACAGGTAACTCTGTTTACGTCAAAACTGTCAGGGGGTGTCATCCAACTGTCATATTAGCAATGGTTGGCCTTTTTTTTTAAAGAGAGATAACAGACAGGCATACCTCATTTAATTTCTATTTGAAGACTTGACAAATGATGTATGACCTCCATATTATGGGCAGAGCTTTGCGATTTCCTGTGTGTGCAGTGGAGCAAACACAAGCTGGAGCCCAAGGTCCTCTCTGCTCACACCTGGTCAAGCCTGTTGGGATTAATGATGCACTCAATCCTTCTATTTGCCGTTGTCTGCTTTGACGAATGGCGCATATCACCTCAGTAGGGGTTCAGACAAATGTAGCCTGGGGGAAAAAAGCCAGTCAGTTGCACTGGTGGGCATCAGGTGTGAGAGTGAACGCCGTGGGTGGTCTAGCGCTTTGGCCAGGGCCTACCAGCTCAGAAAGCCTTTACACTCAGGAGAGCTCTGAAACTCAGCAGGCAGGTTCGGGTTGCTTTCAGGCCGCTTCCACGCAGGAGACACACACACACACACACACACACACACAGACTGGCTGCACACTAGGAGCCACTTCTGAATGCATTCAAATGATTCATATAAAGTCAGAATGTAAAATGATTCATATAGAGTTTGAATGCAAAATGATTCATAGAGAGTTTGAATGCAAATGCAAAGTGGTTTAGTAGTCAGTGTGTGTGCCAAGTGTGTGTGTGTGTCTGTGTGTGAGTGTGGGTGTCCTTTGCTGAGTTGTGGAATAAAAGCAAAACATGGCAGGATAATTTCAAACAAAACACAGAATCCTATCGAAACTGTTCATTGAATACTGGTCACCATAAGATGATCACATCTTCATAGAAAAGCAACTGGCATTGCCTTTTTAGACCATTAAAGTCATGCTTATCTTAGACTAATGTAATTTCCTGAGGCTGTTTTGGTAATTGGGAGACACCACACTCCAGATATTGAAATAGTAGAGAATAACTAGGTGAAATAATACTGTCTTCCTTCAGGGAAGGTCACACCTCTAGTCCCCATCATCTCTTCATTACAAGACTGAATAATCTCCACCTGGTGATGAGATCTATTCCCATCACCCAATCAATTCCAGACAGCTCTCTTACATGAGTGACAGGGGCTGCATTCGTTGAGGCAGCTAGCGGTAGTTGTCTAGGCAACACAAACCTGTTTAAATGCACAGTCCTGACGACCATCCTCCATGCTTGGCACGCCATTAAAAAAAGTGAGGAATGGTATAAGTCTGGTTTTAGAAACAGTCATGCGGGGCATGCTTCGTCTTGCCCAGGTAGGAACAGTTGATGAACAAGGACACGGGCTGTCCGCTCTCGACCAAATCTCCATGGCAACCTGACCCAGCGAGCTCTCCAAACCATTGTTGGGTACCTTGTTTTAAATGGCTACATTGTTCTACTCACCGTTAGAGGTTAAGGCCAATTGAGAACAGCGATTAAAAGTGCAGACATATTTTAAGAGGCTTGATTGTCTTGAATGCTCTCATCACAGCTGGACACTGCACTAACTACCAGAAGCGAGGATTCCTGCCACTGTTCCAGGTGCTGAAGGGCTCCTCATGCTCCTCAAACTGATGCAAAATGATGAAAACATCCAGACCTTGTGCCTCCTGGCTCCTGTTCCTCTTATAGAAACTGATGGAGAAGACAACGCCTGCTGCCAGTAATCTGATTCCTATAGACCCACCACCCAGAGCTTTTCCCACTGAGAGCTACTCACTTATCAGTTTGTAGTACTTTGGAAATAAATTGGTCCCCTGGTGACACATCACTAGCAACCTCTATGTGTTCATGGGCTTTGTGGTGGGTGCTCGGAGTCACGTGGACCTCCTACACACTTATAGAGGTCAGCAAAAGATGCAGTATTTGGAGGAAGCAGTTAAGCCCCTCCTAGGGAATGTTCTAGTAATGGAGCACATATAGACCCGGTGAGCACCGATGTGCATCATCTGCTTGGAAAGTGTCCAGAAAACCAGAGTTTAGAGATGCGAGAATCTGTTTAGATCTGTAAACCACCTGCATCTCTAAAATGCTCCAGCATCACACTTGGATAGACACATCACTGCTCCATGTAGAGACACATCACTGCTCCATGGAGAGACACATCACTGCTCCATGTAGAGCCTCATCTTTGCTGCAGCTCATTTTTCCAAACCCCCCGAGTTTCCCCGAGTACTTTTCATTAATTATGGTCTGCAGTCATTTTGGGTTTGTTGTTTTATCCTGCTGCTTCTCCTAGCAGGGCCAAATGTCAAATGTCTTGATCTCATTTTCATATAATTAGATTAGAATGGTCCATTTTCCACCACAACACCAAGAGCAACTGATAACCAAATGCCCAGCTGGAGTAGCTCACACCAGGAAAAGGACACGGGGTGCTTCTGCCTCCTTACTGTCTGCCAGTGATACATCTCTGTTCTTAATTATGAGGATATACTTACAGTGAGAGCACACCAGGGAGCTCACACTTGTTTGGAAGATGCCCAGCTCCATTGTATTAGTCCAAATCATCCATCCAGAACATTCTATTCCCTTTGCAGCAATCAACCTGCCTAAATGGTGTGTTGAATGTAAGCTCAGGTTTAATTTTCTTTAGGCAGGATACACTCAAATTGTGTGGTGTATCTATAGCTGATATTGGATATGACCGCTAATTTAAGATCTTTAAATTTGTACTTTTAACCACAGTCAAAAGAGTTTCTCATGTTGGTTTCTTGAGGTCTTTAGGGAACAGCGGAACATTTGTTTTCTTCATTTAATTATTGTTAATGTAAATATTTTCCAAACTACCATGGAGACTGGCTGTTAACAAATATATTTTAGCTCCAATTTTTAGACACTGCAGTAAATCCGTTCATTTCAGACTAATCATACCTGAGAATGAATGATCATATTACATGCTGGGGTCAGATGATCTGGCTAATTCAGTTTTTGAATATGCATGCGTGATATTTCAGGTGGATTTAAACACAGTGGAGTGAATCTAAACCAACAATGCTTATTATTATTGGCCATACAGTTTTGCTGCCACATCTTCAACGGAGGAAACCCAGGGTCACCTCCAAGGATTCACTGTCTCACCTGTCCTAACTTCAAAACTCTGCTGATCAGACGCATCTGTTCCTGGTTCAGCATCCTCCACTCTGCGTACACACACTCTGCATACCGCCACTGTTCTCCATGATGTCCTGTTACATTTCAGTTTCCTGTGCGTGCCTGTGACAGATTTTTTCATCTCACCGATTCTACTCCGAATTAATGTTCCGAGTGGCAAAGCGGGAATTTGCCACTTTCCATTTATTTTCAATAATTCCGGCCTTGGTTGTTAAGTTTGTTCCTCACTCATTACAACTGCTCAGCGGGGTGGAAGATATAATGGCCGTTCAAATGACAGATCCTTTGACGATGAGACAAACGGTGAAGGCAGAGTGAGCTTTACCTCCGGAGGCTGGGCCAGATGCTAACGGCGCATGCTCTGTGAAAAACAACAACAACAACAACAACGACAACAACAACAACAACAAAACACCGCCAGCCAAAAGCGCTGATACACATTAAACGTACAACATCCGTCACAGCTAAACAACTGCACAGAGCTGAGTTTACATGCACCTGTCAGTGTCTGACAGGACCCATCAAGGCCGTGGATACAGGCCAATGGCTTGTGGCATGGAATGTGCATTTAAGCGCAAAAATCTAGTACCTTTTCAATCTGTTACCATAAGGCTGTTTGACAGCACTGCATGAAATATGTACGGCAGTGCCACACTGAGGGGCTGTTAGCTTCAAGATCAGAAAACCATTCGCAACATTGATCTGCCATCATGGTCCCCTACCACAGAACAACCAGACACACGAGCTCTTCGGCGCGTCTCCGGGAGCCTTGTATTCCCGCCAGGACACGTGGAATACAGTCACTGTCATCACCCACCAGATACTCAGGAAATAATCTCCCTTAATCACACAGTCCCCAAAATTTGGATGCTTATGTTTGATTATTATTTTAACCTCTTGGTTACTCTAAAACTGCTTTTCATTGCCCATGTTTACCTAAGATGTCCTTTTGCCTTTAGTAGTGCCTTGTACCACAAACCAAAAACCATAAACATGCTTTAATTCCAGTGATTTAAAAGGACGAGAAATCAAAAGGAAAAATGGTTTGTTTTTATCTTTTTACATTTGGAAGGATTTGTAGTTTTTGCATATCAAACACAAGCAACATAATGCAAGAGATGATGTTCATCAGTTCTGATTAATTTATTGTCTCCCCACTGGCAAGTCCACTGGCAATGATGATTAACTAAAGTCCTGATATGAGAGCTGCTCTCATATCACATGCCACAGAAATGGTCTTCCAGCACTTTCATAACTCATAATAAGTTTGTTTTTTAATGAAGGTTGAAATGAAAAGACTTTAGAAATTATTTTTACAGAATGCCGCAGGGTAGAGGTTGGTGGGGGGGGCGATATGAGTTAATTTGTATTATCATGTTTGAATTTTAATCTGCCATTTCTACAGAGTTGTTCTTTTAGGCCCTGAGAGAACTGTTTATCATAGATGATCAACATTGACTATTAATGATATTCAGTCTAGTTAGAAGCATTGTAACAGAATTCACACTATATATGCTGTTTGAATGGGATGAAGAGGAGAATCAGAGGCAGATTCTCTGATTCTGTGGGGATTTGGGGCGGGGCTAATAACCTGTTCACCTTCCAGCAGTAGCCACTTATAGCAGCCCCTCTCCCTGTGGGAATTTGGGTTATGCCCAAAAACCTGTTCGCCTTCCAGCAGTAGCCACTTACAAAAACTCCTCCCCCTATGGAGATTTGGGCGGGGCTTAAAACCTGATCTTTTCATGACTCCACCTTGTTAAGGTTATATATAAGCTAAGGTTAAGATTTGAGCAATAAAATGTTCAAACTGGAGTAACATTAAGTACATTTCTGAAAGTGGCTTTTTTTAGAGGGGGGAATCTATTAATGCCCTTTCTAGATAATAATGCTTCCCTTATTGTCAGCCAGTGCAGCAGGTAATTGGTTTTCATGGATTGAGACTCTGAATTTACTTATCATGAGGTGGCAATAACAAAATGCAATCACACTGAGTATAATTAGACACACAGACGTGTGTGAGACCACAATTCTTACAAAGCCGCCACCTCCCTTCTGCAACTTTCGTTTATCTCACTTTTAAAACTTAGGAGAAATATATTTCCTGCGGTTCTCGACAACAAAGGCCATTAAGTGTGGCTATATTCACCTCTAACAGAAAATAAACACAAACCTATGAGCCTGGGCTGCCAAATCTTGAATCACATGGCTTAAAATGTGTCACAGAGTTATTTAGCACTTACACTGGTGGTCTGTCATGCATCCACTCAATACTACAACAGAACACGGCATAGTGCTAAACCAGAGGATTTTTCAAAAGCTCGTATTCGGTGAATTGCCTGTTTCTGTGTAACAGAGAAACTGCACGTGCACTGAATTTGTATCTCCTTCGTCCAGTTTGCATTCGTCCCTGGGAAGCTGGGAGGACGCTAATCGCACGGTTTGGGCTCCGTGGCCGACCAGGCGCCTTCTGCCCACGTTGGTTAGCAGCAGTGCCAGCCCTTCCCTCGCCGTGTGGGAGCAGCAAATTTAATCCCTCCGCATGTCGATGCCAGGAGGCGCATGGCGCACCTGGGACCGAAACCTGAGCGAGTGGAAAGGCTCATCTCAACCCTAGCGAGGAGTCGGTCGATTATGGATGAGACTCAAGAAACGCAGGAGTGGGTGAGAGCGCATGACCTGCCTCGCAGGACGAAACACTGCCGTCGCCAGGGGAGATGAGCACAGGGCTTGAGGGATGGAATAATAGCAAAAGAGCAGAAAATCTGTCTGCGCCGTAGAACGCAGAGTTGATTCCACACGTCTGCTGTCTGCTGAGTCAAGGAGTCCAAGCTACGCTGGAGTTCAGAGGCACTTTTTAAAATTTTTTGGTGACATTTTTTGTTTTGAGTTGTCCTTTTTGAGATCAAATAAACACTCAACAGACTCTTAGTAACATTTCAACGGTGTAGAATACATTCAGTGATTCCCTGAGAGACTTTTAATTAACTGTGTAAACAATATTTGTTAAATAATCTTCACTATTTAACTGTTGTCTTCAGTTGTCATATCTGAAGATATTGACTTAAGAAGTCACTGAACATGTAATGCGAATTATACCATATTAGCATATCCAACAAGCTATAGTGCTGTTGAAAAAATGGTTTTTAACTGGATTGGATTTTAACTGGATTTTGGTTATGGTTAGGGTCAGGGAAAGGGTGAGGATTAGGATTTGGGCTGAGACTAAGGTTAGCTGGGCTAGTCTGCGGTCTGATCGCTGGTGTTTGTTCCATTTGTGAGCAAACGTGACCGTGCAAATTTCCAAACGATGTTATTAATAACAATGTTACAGATACTCTGTTGAGAGCGTAGTAATCATTTATAAAGGACCACTCAAAACACAGTGCTACCCTTTCTTGGGGTATTTCTGTATGTGTGCTCTACTCCAGTTTACATCTGGATGAGTGCTGCAGTGTGTGCTTGGCCAACAGGCTTTAGTGCTCAGAACCACAGCTGTGTGGGAACCACTGTGGTCAAATCCTTCTGTCCTCATCACTGTACTGAAAAGTACACAGACCAGACTTAACTCAAAGACGAGGAGATCTCCTTCATCTCCTCCTCACTGCAGAGCATGAGGAAAACAGGACAAGAGCTGGAGAGACGGAATGGAAGAGAAAGAGAAACGCATGTCTTGGGCCAACTTTGACAACAAAGGCAGTAAGCATCTCACACCGGGGAAACACCTGGGGGACACTCCACTAACTTCAAAGGAAACGAACAGAGTCTAAGCGACCAGCCATGCAGGCGGCAGGAGGACGGACTGGCGAGTCGAGACTCAGATCACACAAAACAAAGCCTTGTTCTTGTGCCCCTGGAAACGTGCCCTTCGGACTATGCAGAAAGGGAGGCGTGAACGAACTTCACATGTGAGAGCAGCAGTGTTTTGCCACCCTTCCTGGGCATGGAGCAGCTGGCACTGGTCTCTCTAGTTCATTTGTGCTGGAAACTAGAAGCTACGGTGGAGTACTGACTGCCCTAAGCCTTTATCTGCTCTGTTAGAGTTTCGTTAGCACGAGAACCGGCGTGGGCTGGTTTGTGTGGCCGCCATCAACAGCTCAAACTGAATGATCTCCTGTCTCTGGTTTCTAATTGGACTTTTGAAATAAAATCAAACTGCTCTTCCCAAACTGCAGATGGTTTTACTAAGAAAACAAGCAGTAACATGTCCTTTCTAACTATATGATGTAAAGTCAGGCTGAGTGAAGCTGTCTTTCAACCATACGATAATCAGACAGCTGATGGTAATTGGAAAATGGGAGCTTTGGACATTCCTAAATAGCAAGTGAATTTTTCTGAATTTTCCTCAGACCACTAATCTCCTTGCCCTTCCGTAACTCAGTATCTGTTCCATAGTAAGCCTTCTAGAACACACACACACACACACACACACACACACACACACACACACTGCAGGTCCCATGACCATCAGCAGAATCCATCATGTGGACAGAATTGCTGAGTGGATATTACTCCTCTGCAGTCTCCATAAAACCAGGCAATTAAATGCTATTGGCCCATTCTGCTCTGTCTTAAAGCACAGAGCCTGTTCACAGGCTGCCAGTGGAGATGGAAAATTAAAGAGTGTGACAGTTACTGTGGAATTGAAGCTGATGAAGTGGACCCCTCTCAACAGGGCTGGTGAAACACCACTTCTTCTTTAAAGGAAATTATAGACATATAGAGAATCCTTCACATCGATTTGTTGACAGCCCCATAAGTGTGTTTACGATAACAGGGAGGAGTGAACCGTGTTGTAAAGTGCGATTCCATGCACTTGATAGGGTGGATATTAGACTGAGCTTAAGAGAGCCAAATTAGCACACGTCTTGCTAACGAGAAACAAATTTCACTAAATAAATTCGTGAGGCATTGGTGGAGAACTTGGGGTTTGGTAATCATAAAAAACCCACAATCCGCCCATGGGGTAGTCCAAAAACACATCTGTCCATGTGTGATGTCCAAAAATGGACATTATTTACATTATTTATTGAGCGTGAGAATTTCTATTTTCCTCTTGGCAGGTTTCATGATTCTCAACATCACGTTCAGCCAGCAGATAAACCACATGAATCAACTCTCCACAGTAAAACACAGCACACACAAGGGAGGAATTCAATATCAAGTAGGATAGATTGATTGATTGAAATGAGAAATTATCAAAGAACATGATGAACTTTGCTATCTTCCTATTGCTATCAACGCTGCCAGGAAGAAGCATTTTTAACGAAAAATGTTACACTTTTACATTTACCTTAACGATCAATAAACCTTTTAAGTTCCTTGAAGTCTGGTCTTTTTGAACGTACGGCTAATAATTTCCGAAGAAATCAAATGAAATCATAAATGTTATTTTATTTTATTTATTTTTTAACCAAAATCCCTTATGTCTTTACACACTGTGGGACTGAGTTACGTCTTCCTCCAGTAGAACATTTTAGAATAGAAACAGAGATGTACTGCACATGTCATAAATGGAATAAAGGCAAGTTTGATGATCCACAAGCAGAAACTGAGCCATGACTTTGGTGAAGACTTCAGCCTTAAAAGTGAGGCGCTGAAGAGAGTCCGTGCGTCATTAAACCCACGTCAGGCGTTTTAGATCATGGTACCACCAGACTCATCTTCAGCTCCCTGAGGTCCTCACACACATTCTGAAACTCGGCCCGCGATAACTTCCACTTTGCTGCACTATATCTCCGTCTTCTCACATAACATATAGCTCTAAGTGTTGTCTGCTGGACTGGAGTTTCCCATCCCCAGAGGGTAGAAACAAAGAACTGCCTTCTCCTCTACCCTGGAGAAACCATGCAGCCAGACACGTGATTTCTCTCCCATTACGCTGGTTAAAAGACCCCCATTCATTAACGTCTGGCCCTGGTGTTCCTCAGGACTAAAAATAAACATGTAATCAAGAACAACACAAGTGCCCCATGCAGCAGACCAATCCCACAGCCTTCCAGCTCCAGTGGCTCTCTGTCCCACTGACTCACATTTCTACACTGGTGTACGTCAGGCACGTTGGCCAATAGCCACGGAGGATTTGGAATGTAAAGGACGTTTTTAAGGCTTGGATTGGCTGGGAGCTTGGGGCCTTCTGAGAGCACAAAACAGCTGAAGAACATCACTTAATACAAAAGCAGGACAATGATCTTAAACAATGGGAAAGTGGCTTGTAAACACATTCATTGACAGACAATAGGATCCTGATGCTACCGTTCGTCATCATCTCATATTTATTATACTCTACAACCAGCCTACCAGTCAAAGACACCTGTGTGTCATATGTGCAATGTAATAAATGCTACATAGGGTGGATGCACATTGAAGGTGAGGTTTATCAGGTAGGAGTACAACAGGAGTACAGGAGAAGAACTTGCTTCATTACATTTAATGAACAAGCCAATGTAGCAATAAACCAGCAGCAAATGTTAGCAGGTAAATGCTCTGGACTCTAAGTAAATCCGGTGTAGATGCATTCCTCCTGGACAACGCTCAACTGTCATGGATGTGTTAGTTCACAGATGCTCTTCCTGCTAGTCTGTTCCAGGACCAGCTCACACATGCCCTGTCTGCTACAGTGGCTGTTGCCGGTTGGCTGGTTGTCCCTGTGGACTCTCCACCTCCTGCCAACCTTGGAAGGCATGGTACAGCAGAAGCTACACGATGTGGAACACGACTGTAAATCAAAGATGTAGCAATATGCTTTAGAATTTTTCCTAATAATAGAATAATGTCTCTAAAGAAGTACACATAGTTCAGGGTAGCAAGTCAAGATATTGCTCTCATGCCTTGTCAGTATGTTAGCTATTTATTATCTGGCTATAAGAAGTAGCTAACACAATTTAACATAATCATAACCTAATCACAAGAGCTGCCTAGATCCCAAGACCATGAGATTAAGACCCCAGCAGAATCACAATTCGCAGGCTAGAAACATGCCCCGTGGTCTTGGGCTGACAGAGTGAAGGAGCTGTGAGTTTGGCCAGTTCACCTCTGGGTTCTCTGGGGTCTGACCCCACCCTCTGCTGAGAGAGATACATTGATTCCTTTGGTCTCCTGCAAGCTCAGCACTTTTCCCAATCCCCTTTCCTCTCCTTTACCTTTCCAATTGGATTCCAGAAGACTCACTACCCTGTTAGAGGCAGGTTAGCGTTAGATCCATCTTTAGAGTCCCTAAGGACAACACTTAACTGAAAGCTTCGCTTCTGTGACAGGCGGCGCTCTCTATCACCAGCCGTTCCTCACACCTCAGTGCCCGAGAGCCTGATTCGGTGACCACACATGATAAACACGCCGGATGAAAACAAACGCCCTGCTGATGCTTGCTGCCATGTGGGCATGTCTGTGCGCAGTGTTGTCTTGGCAGATCGATGGCGCTGGTCGCATGCTCACTGCTTCCACAGCGCCAGTAGGAGGGTCCACCTGACTCTAAGGCCATCCTAGATATTCGTATTGATGCACAAGCATGTGATCAATATATGCTTCCAATTAAGAGTAATTAGGGAAGCAAGCGCAGTGGTGTTTGCAGATCCTGCATGTTGTGCTGTGTAACTGTGATTTACGGAGAGTTGTTAAGAAAAGCGAAGGTTTCATCCAGGTTGATCTCTTTTCCGATTTCTATTAGGCCTGTGCTCAGCTGAAAGAGCCTGTTCTCAGTGTGGTTTTGAAAGATGTCTCGCAACTGGGGGATTGGTTTGGATTCAAGAGCCGGGCTTCGCCCTGCATTCGGACACGCTTTGCAGAATGCAGTGTAGAAATATAAACATTAGCCTTGAGTTAGCCTTGAGCTAGCATTCACCATTTGAGATTGTTTTTCCTTCCCCAGATACAGACAAAATAGCTTTATTGACAGAGTGTTCTTGTTTAGTATAAAGATTCAATAATCACCTTTCAAAGGAAAAGTTGAATTGCTCGCTTCGGGCACAACCATTTCTGCTTTCCTGCTTGTTTAAATTTGCTTATAGAGAAAAACATCCGTGCAGTTTATTTAGGGGGAGCATTGGGATTACTTCTATTACTCCTACTACTATTAATGAACACTGGCAGATCGCCTGTCTGTCACAGCACAAATGAAACCGCCTCTTGCTCGAATGCACTAAGAGAATGTTTATCTATTTACCCACCAACATCTCCAAAATTTAATCATAGATTCTGAACGTTCTCTTTAGCCTCGCTAGTCTGAGCACGATTATCAAACCGAGCTCCTATCTTCCTGCGTACTCGAGCCTCTCTCTGGCTTAGCTGTGGGCTTCTGGGGGATTAGCATGATTGATGTAACGTAGACGGTGATGTAATACGCCCTGCACTCAGAACAGAAACTCTCCAGCATTTCACCCAGAGCATGAAACAGCAGCATACGAGCCGAATGGGAGGATGTTCCTGCTAAACTGACCCCGGGGCTGAAAACGGGAAACGTACGGTGGATTCATGCGTAAGTATGATCAGAGTTAATGTGATCTCCATGCTCAGACGTACACCGGCAGTGAGGACCAAGTAATAGTATAAATAACTCATTTTATGATGTGCTCCTTAGGAGGACAGACATGGGCCTTGTGAATGATAATGGATAATGCGTTTTCATTGTCATGGTGGAGTGAAAGGGGAACTGTTATTAGGGTGATTCTACATACAGGCAGAACATGGGCATGGATAGATTTGGGCAATTATTCAATGGTTCTATATATGACCACTATATCATTATATAACAGGGTACTAAGACTTTGTGATTACTTAGGAAATTATCTGTTCTCACATATTCTGGGACTAGGTTTACACTCATCCCAGGGTTACAGTCAGTCCAGGGCTACACTGAGTCCAGGGTTCCACCGAATCCCCAGAGTGACAGAGTCATCTGAACTACTACTGCGACTCTGCAGCTCAGGCGGGCGATTCGTCCACACAGTGGCATAAATGTGAGTTCTGTGATCAGATCTGATCCGATTCGGTTCTCCCATGCGGTTCTATGAGTAATAGTGTTGGGTACAAGTCCATCTTTTGCTCCCGTTTTTCCCGCCGCCCTGCGAACGGAACCATACACAGGTGTTGGGAAGCACCAATATGCCTCATGCATGCACTGCATTATTTAGCACTACACTTAGGAAACTAATTGGAAATGTGTCAACACCAAAGGGAAGAACTGGTTGGCATTACGTGCAAGAAACAAAAAGATTTATGTCTCCACATAACCGAGACCCAGAGGCAATTCTGGACCAGACCCTTGCGATGTTTTGATTTTGTCATCATGGCTTCTGATCAGTGCTTCTGTTAATGCACCAAGTCCTGGTGCTCTGAAAACCTCCGTGTAACCCTGACCTGAGAGTGCAGACAGACTTCACATAGCCGAGATGTCGTCTCTCTCTCTCTCTCTCTCTCTCTCTCTCTCTCTCTCTCTCTCTCTCTCTCTCTCTCTCTCTCTCTCTCTCT
>JAOXYF010000016.1:11255455-11275204 GCA_028565775.1 Sternarchorhynchus goeldii
GGGACAATGTGTCCCCAAGGTTAGTTAATTTGACTTCCTTTGTGGTGGGGGTGGGGGTGGGGGTGGGGCTGACTTTCTATTGGTCAGTACTTCTTGTACGTCCTTCCTTGGCTAAGCTCTTATGAACTGCTGAATGAAAAAACTTGTTTCCTAATATAATCGGCCGTTGCCGATGGTGATGATAAGTCCATTGTTTTGCCATAACGTGACAGAAAGGACAATTGGCAGTGAAGTCTAGAAATTGATACTCGTCCCCATGGTGTTACGGTAACAGCAGAAAATGGAAGGAGGAAATGTCAAAGTGCAAAGGTCACAATGTCGCTTTCAGAAATGGCACTGCTCTCAGGAGCAACATTTCTTTGGATTCTGTCACTCCATATTTGCTGCTTTATCCATCTGTTCCTCCAGCTTAACTTGCTTCCTGACTAAACCTAGTCTGACTGAATGTCCTTGGTGTGAGTTAAAGCTCACTGGTTCACCTGTCAGGGCTGGCAGCCAATTGGGATTGAGCCAGTGGGACCAACGGCCTTGATTAATCATGAAAGACTAGCATTGTTTTTCTTACAGATGACATGCAGATTGTTAAATACCTGCTCTACAGTAATCTTCCCAAAAATAAAATGCAGGTCTGTTTAAATCCAGTATTGCCCAGGGAATGTGTGCAGCAGATACCTTCCAGGAGCTGATGTAGGATCAGTAGCTTGCCACGTGCATCATTATGAATGGCATTATGCAGGCGCCTGGAGCTGATCCGAAACGCTGGCCGGATGCAAGCAAAGCTGAGCACCACCTGTGACAGGAAAGCTCTCCAAACACACATTCACATCTGGGGCCAGAGAGAACAGCAGCCGCTGTAGGTGGATACAGCCTGTCCTTTCACGTCTCTCCTCCTCTATACGTTCATGCAAATGGGAAATGCACTGGTGACACATTTCTGAGGATGTTCTGTAATCCTGGGCTTTTCTTTATGCAGATAGTTTTCATGGAGCGTCTCTCAAACACACCTGCTGATTTTAATGGATTTCATCACAGATAAAATATGGGGTTTCTTAATGCCAGCACTGCATGAGCAGCTACTGAGGAGATGTGGCAGGAATGTCAGAGCCAGTTTTACATCTCCTGCATTGTTTTACTCCACATGGTACAAAGCGTCCTTGCCTTCTGGGACTTGTAATGAAATTAAAATATCATGACAGAAAAATGTGTGTTGTGATTTCAACAGTATAACGGCTTATTTAAAGTTTCATTTGATAGAAACCAGTGCTTAATAAACACATTTGTCTTCCACAAATTAGAAAGTCTGACCCCTTCAGAGTCAATTTGGAAAAAATCAAAGGTTATCCAATCACTATAAAGAATAAAACTTCATCTTTAAACCAACTTTTCAAAGAAAGTGATGGAACAATGCCTGATGTGAAGCCTGAGGTATGTTTTCATCTGTCCTTGTGTCTTTTCCAGGGAAGAAGTTTGCAGGGGAGACAGGATAAACCAAGACAACTGCTGGGAAAAAAAGAGGGATTGTGGGTAGGTTTTGGGGATACACTCATTCTTGTTTGATTGTTTCATTGGTTACTGCCTTTCCCGGAGCAGTAGGACAGTACAGATTATGTGCCACTCTTTGGCATGTCAGAAAGACAATTCCTGATACTTCCTCCAATCTTCAGAAAGAAAAGGAGAGACATTCAAATGCGCCAACTCCCACCCCCATCTCTCACCAACCCCCAACCCCCCCCACACCCCTCCACCCCTGTGTCTGGTCCTCCAGAGCTCCTTCACAGGTGAGAACAGAAAATCAGAGCACAGAACGACGTCTGATAGTCTGATCCCCTGAGAAGAAGCAGGACATACAGGGAGCTCTTACAGTTGAAAGCCTTTTACCCAGCAAAGAAAATAGTAAAAATAATAGAGCCCAAAACATTTTGAAAAAGTAAATATATAAATAATGATTGTATTATAGCTGCCAACAAAATATCAGGCAGTCAACACTTATCCTATTGAGAATGTTTTCCTACCACATATGCTTTTCTTTATATGAGCCAATTACATCGTCTGTGGCCAAGCGCTGATGGAGCAAATCCATTATTGTCATTTCTGTCAGATGACAAAAGATTCATTTTGGTCTAGAATTCAGAATGTGTTCAATGGTGCCTGTTTCCAAGGAAGCATGAGATCCTGATTCCGTGTCACGACCCGTTGACCCAACACCACATGTCTTGTTACTCCATCCACCAACACAATGTGATGAGTATCGTTACTCCATCCACCAACACAATGTGATGAGTATCGTTACTCCATCCACCAACACAACGTGATGAGTATCGTTACTCTATACAGCAACGCAACGTGACGTGTATCTCGTAAGGTTGTTTGTTTTTACAGGATGGTGCAGAACACATACAATCCTTAGATAACCACTTCCACTGCGATATTAATCAAAACAAGGCCCTCTCCCCCACTGAAGGAGAGAGCTGAACAGACATAACTACAGGGGGAAACTTCACTACGAAACACACATCTGGAGCCCCACCTGCTGCATGTCACTCCAAGACCTCACTGCACACACACACACACACACACACAAACTTGCAGCAACATTCTTCATATACCATGTGTCATGTTATTAGACCCTTGGACCATAACACTGCCTGTTTCCACACACATACACTCACACATACACACACAAACATGCACACATGCACACACACAAACACACACATGCAAACATGTTCACACAAACATACTGTACTGGTGTTGGTTTTTCCTTTGCATCCGATACACTATGTTCAGTGGTCCCTTGGACCCTTTTGAAATAAAGTGAATTGAACTGAAGTAAACTAAACTCTGAGCTGAGCTGAATTTAACTAAACCCAGTTTAACTGAACTGAACGAACTAACGTTGACTGAACTAAACTCTGAACTAAACTTAAAGTAAACTGAACAGTTTGTTTACTACCACAGCTCCCTAGTGATAAGCCTGGCTCCCACCATTGGGCTACACCGTTACTAAGGACATGTCAGGCCACTTTGACAAAAAAAAAAAAAGAACAACATAACTCATACTGCACAAAATAACACTATATTCTTCCTGTGATGTGCATATCTGGTAACAAGTGACGTGCGTTATTAAAACGCTTGTCACAAAACACCAGTGTTAAAAAATCTCCTTTCATTCACACCACATGAAAACTCCATTATAAGAACAGCACAGCGGCTTTGCACAATTCCCTCCTTTCGAGCCTGTCTGATGGTATAGGTACGTTTTCTTCAGCATGACGGACGAGATTCTAGGTTAGCCTTAATAATACACTGCAGGCCGCTATTTCAGCTATCTAAGATGTGACAGCGGACCGATGCCGGCTGAGCAAAACCCACGGGGAACAAGCAAAAGCACAGGAACAGTCCGTTTCTGCGCAACGTGACACGAGATACACGGTCAAACTGCGTCTACAGACAGAGCCGAGTTATGAACACGTGGAAAGAACAAGTGGAAGGAGCAAAGCGTCACACAAATGGACACATTACGTACCAAGGCTTTAAAAACCTGAAGCCATTATATTAATTGGCGCAGCGTCGTAAAACAGCAGCCGGAGCGGTGATGAACGGCAGGCCGCGGCGCAGGGGAAGGATGGCCTGCGTCGGAGCAACCGCTCCCTCGGCTTTACGGGTAGATGGTAATTAATCTGTGCGGCTGGGTGGAGACCGTGTTTATGCAGCCAAAATGTCACTGATACTTTGAGGTGCTAGAGTTAATTCAGTCAGGATCCTACTAGACCGCTACGATTCTCACCTTTGGCGCTTTCGAAAATATGTTAATAAAAGATTTTAAAAATGTGATTTTTTTTATTCTCTGGTCATCGACTTATTACTTCACTGATTGACATAGATGCCTAATGACCAGCTAATCAAATGACCAGTTTATACCTTGCACGTGTTTCAGGTCTGGATACACTTTAGTTGGATTATGTTTACGCGTTTCACTAAAACGCGTCCCACAGTGACCAGAGGAGACCCGCTCTTACTCTCGTGTAGAAAACGTTCACGTACGTTCTTGCCATTTGACTTCTTACTGAGAAACATTGTTCTTTACTACCAGTTTATGATACTGTCACATATTGGAAATGATCCATTTAAAGCAGGCAGAGAGACTTTATTTTTGATTTACAGGTGCTTTTGCTTCTTCAGTCCAGGGGACATTTTGGGCACACAGCAGACAGTTCCATCAACGTAACTGAATGCAGACAATTCTGTTTACACTCGGATAAAACGTAATAACCCAGTTCAAATGCGGATTATTTGAAAGTGTTTACACCTGGTTTTTCATGTGGCCATATGAAATCCGACCCATGATCTAATCACACACACACACACACACACACACAAATGCATATAAATGCAAGAGTAAACAGCCTTAAGACAAGACTGTAAAACCCAGCAGGTTTGAAATATCCAGTGGCCATCGCAGTTCCCTGCAAAGTGGACTACACAACAGAGATCCCACACTATAGGGAGTGATAATGTTCACTTTGAAGGGAACTAACTACGGAGAGAGTAGGGTATAACAGTTTATCACTGTGCAGGAAGTTGGCATTACAATTCACCCATCAATCATGGTGTGTCTCATTAAGATTTTCTGGTAGGTTGTGCCTGCTGGCAGAGAGCAGCACATAAACAGAAATATGTCAGAATTCACTTATGTGTGTGAATGCTATTAATTTTTTTATAAATGTTTGCTGAAAACAATCAGTGATGTGACAGTAACCTGTTCAGAAAAGCTGAAATATCAGATGGAAAACAAAATTGTGTTATTAGCTTTTACCTATATAGCCAATATTAGTTATCCTGAGGTAAACATTGACTGTCGGAAGCGGCTTAGCCAACACCAACCAGATAACAGTGTTCTGTGCAAAATACAGGCTCGATGTTACATAGATACAGTTCAGTCTAGCTACAGCAGCAAACAGAGGCACTGTCTAACCGCCCAGCTGTCAAGAGAAATAAACAAATGTGACATCTGTATTATCTGATGTATGATGACATTGTGAATGAAGGCATTTAATCAGCAGCAGCTCCCTGGACCAACATCACGTGATTAGTGTTTAGGGAATACCAGAGCACTGCTTAGGGAAGTAGTAGAACGGAACGGAGTGTTGAGTTTGTAACATCATGCTTAAACTAATCAGGGTGCTTTATGCTTATTCAACCCCCAAGCATTTGGTTATAGCCCTCCAAATATCTAATTGTGTGTGATGTAGGCGTCTAAAGGTTTGTGCAGCACATACAGTAAACAATGTTATTAGCAGGTGAAGAATGCAGTTGACTAGTCATTTGCCTTTGCCAGCAAATTGCATTCATGTAATGCAATGAGGAGACCATAATTCCTTTTGAGAAACACACACATCCTTGGGGTTATTCACGGCTATAAAATATCATCAATTATACTATGTCACCATTCTGAAGAGGTGGGAAAGCAGAGCAGCAAACCACTCCACATCCATAACTCAGCCCTAATTCTCCCACTGAGAAAGGGATATATGCACCAGAGCCCACTGGAATTTAATAAATGTATAATATGATTATTTCCCTGTATAAACAGACACTGATGAATGTGTGCCTGAATAGTAGATATTCCTGTAGTGCTGTAAATTAATGTTTTGGTACAGATGCAGTGTTATTTATTCCACTGCAAGTGGATTATAAGTAGCTATTGATAATTGCATGCTGAAATTATATTGCACACAGGCCATGGATTTATATGGAGGGTCATAAAATGTTGGTCAATGAGAAAGTGAATTGGAGCTGCTTACAAGAGATCCTGTCTGCTAGTCTGCTATTCCTGCATCTCATCTCTGTGCTCATATTCCTGCAGCTCATCTCTGTGTTCATATTCCAGCATCTCATCTCTGTGTTCATATTCCAGCATCTCATCTCTGTGCTCATATCCCTGCAGTTCATCTCTGTGCTCATATTCCTGCAGATCATCTCTGCTCATATTCCTGCAGCTCATCTCTGTGTTCATATTCCTGCAGCTCATCTATCTCTGTGCTCATATTCCTGTAGTCCATCTCTATGCTCATATTCCTGTAGATCATCTCTGTGTTCTTATTCCTGTAGATCATCTCTGTGTTCATATTCCTGCATCTCATCTCTGTGCTAATATTCCTGTAGATCATCTCTGTGTTCTTATTCCTGTAGATCATCTCTGTTCATATTCCTGTAGTCCATCTCTGTGTTCATATTCCTGTAGTCCATCTCTGTGTTCATATTCCTGCAGCTCATCTCTGTGTTCTTATTCTTGTAGTCCATCTCTGTGCTCATATTCCTGTAGTCCATCTCTGTGTTCTTATTCCTGCATCTCATCTCTGTGCTCATATTCCTGCACCTCATCTCTGTGTTCATATTCCTGCAGCCTCCCATGCAATTAACAAATGGAGGTTCACGTTTCTCTGTGCCATTAATCACTCGCAGCAGTACCTTCGACATGAGCTCACACCCACAGAACAACACGAGAGAGGCGGGCTCCAGGGCCATCCTGACATTTAAGCGACTGCCAGTTAAAATTACATTGTTTCTGCTTCCCGGCCGTCGCTATAAACCCTTGCACTTCACTCTGTAGACAGCAGGCCATGGCCTCATGGCTCCGTGGGAATGAGTTTCACTGCTGATCTGTAGGAGGAGAGGAGGTGTGGTGACTCCGTTATGTGCTAATGGAAGAGAAGGAGAGGCAGCTGGAAACAGGTGGTGGTGGTGGTGGTGGAGGGGGTGGAACGGGCACGTGAGGGGTATCTGGCACAGTAGGATGAGCTGCATCCCGGACAGATGAAACAGGGCATGGAGAGACTGGCAACATTTCACTCACACACACACACAAACACATTCACTAATGACAAGAGGGCAGCTGCACCTAACTCACACCCTCCAGGTTCACCGAGAAGCCAAACACACATGCCAAGTCCTGCTCAGCCAAGCCGAGGAGGGACTACTCGAGAGACGGCCGGATCTGCGGGAGCTCTGTGGGCGTTTCGTCTGAGGTGGCCCAGCCTGGTCATACATCCTCTGCACACCATAAACGGCACAGCAGGTGTTGCTAGTCGGAGGGGAAGGACGCTGAGCAGAGCCAGCGGGATTAGCATTCCATCCCCCACAGCCCAGGATGGCAAGCCCTTTCCTTCAGCGATGCAGAGTTTTATCACCACTTAAATGGCATTGGATTTGCTTGGGATTTGAAGCGTAACGAGCATGTTTGTAAGGTGTGACTGGAGAAACAATTGCCTTGGGCCTGATGGTGTACCTGAGGGTTTCTGAATAATGAACTGTGCTATCAGAAAAACACAGGTTGATAACAGCACCTGACACAAAATGAAGGTGTCAAATTTCTTTCTGTTCCATTTCTCACGAATTGTTCTTTTCACAAGTGGTGCTGAATTTAACTGCAGTGATATGATTTTCTTTTTTTTAAAAAAGGAGCTCTAGAATAAATGGCCACAACCACAACAATATAGTGTTGAAAAAACAATGCAATGAATGAAGAAATGAATAAATAAACAAAAGGAAATTCATTGTTTTTGTCTTATTAAATAAATGGTGGTAGAATTCAGTAAGCCATGGCATTAAAGCTATGGATCAGGTACACTTGGATGTTAGCAGCCTATGTGTGCTGTCAAACAGAGGGAAAAAGACACAGATGCACTCCAGTGGAAAAGGATAGATGGATCCCCCAAATTGGCTCTTTCACTTCCTGCCAAAATATGGGGTGGTGAGTAACAATCCCAGAGCTAGAGCAAACAGGAACTCCAAGGACCAATATCCTGGATTTAACATAAAGCATTTTTTTTAGGATCATGCCTTTGAAGCATTCCTGTTCTGATCTGTGTTGGAGCTGCTTCTATGATTGCATCTGGATCTATGATTCAAGGCCTTCAAATGAAAGCGTGGGGGTCCTGAGTTGTCTGGGTGAATCTGCGTTTACCCTGTGACGGAAGCCCACAGCTCTGAGAGCAGGTGAGGATGTGGGTGGTGGTAGTGCACTGTGAATGCTCCACACATGCATCAGAGTACAGAAGCTATTGAGAACAACTCTGACAGCCTCTTTTTGAGCAGTTACATTGAAAGAGGGATTACGCGGTTTGAGTGGATATGCATTTTGAGTGGTTAAATGGTTTTTAGCAGTTACATGGTTTGAGTGGTTATGCAGTCTGAGTGGGTACAGGGTTTACGCAGTTGCATGGTTTGAGTGGTTAAGTCATTTGAGTGGTTATGCAGCCTGAGTGGGAACAGGGTTTGAGCAGTTACATGGTTTGAGTTGGTTTGAGTAGTTGCATGGTTTGAGTGGTTACATGGTTGGAGCAGTTACATTTTCTGAGTGGTGTTGCAGTTTGAGTGTTTGCATGGTTTGAGTAATTCCATAGCTGATTTCATAGTTGGTGCAATAGTGGGGTTGTGGCTAAACATCATCTGCAGGAAGGAGCAACCATCAGAGTAATTCTGTGGTTAATTGAAATTGGTTGTTTCTGCACCTAGACATTGGTAGCCTGAATAAATGCTGTTTACTTTTTCAGTAGGCTACCTGAATCCAAAGAGACAGGCAATAAACCAATTCCCACTAAAAAGGTCCTGCATGTTCCAGGGATAGGAGATAAGATGTCTCAGAAATTCTATACGGCAGCTTTTTATGTTTGACCGTTTGTATTTTCATTCAGTTACTGGTTGTTTGCCAAAACCTCGGATCCTTTGTCCTGAAGTTGGGTACATGGCTTGAGTAGTTACACAGCTAAAGCAGTTACGCATGGTTACGCATAGTTTGAACAGTCACATGCTTTGACTGGTTACATGTTTTGAGCAGTTATGTGATTTGCAGTTACATTATTTCAGCGATTATATGGTTTGAACAGTTACATGATTTGAGTGATGGTATGATTTGAGAGGTAACATTATTTGAGTGATGACATGGTTTGAGCGGTTGGTTGGTTGTACACCAGACTTATTCACCTCCCCATCATGGCCAGGACTCTAGTAGGACTCCCTGGGTGGAACAGATTCAGCACGACGGACCATACGAAAAAGGGAGACCCTGGGGGGAGTGGGGGGGTGGAGTCCACCTTTGCTGCCCTTCATTCGAGGTTGGCAGCCTGCTGTTACCCTGGCAACAATGCCGTCAGGGCAACGGAGGTCGTGGAGGCGAAACATCTGACACAAGGGGGATAAAAGGAAAGTACTTATGCAGGTCCAGACACTACCGGGTGCCTTTGTCTCAGGCCCTGGCTCCTCACCTCTCCTCAGAGTCTCCCTGAGCCCCTACGGGGAATGAAAAGCTAAATATCTATAAATGGTGCAGTGGCTGATCCGAAGATCGTCTCAGTACTCAGCCCCTCCTTGCAGTTGAATTTGAAACTCTGATGCTAAAATTGTCAAATTTGAAACACTGAAACACTTTGACTGCATTTTGAAATGAGTTCAACTCTATAGCTTTGGGTCAGTTGAGCAGAAACTCGCTGTAAGACAGTTCTTTTGCCAGGGAGGACGCTGAGAAGGCCATTTGTCTAACACTGAGCGAAGATTTAATACTGCACCTGCCAGCATTTCCGTGTGTAGCCTTCAATGTTCTGTTTACCCAGTCTCTCTCTCTCTCTCTCTCTCTCTCTCTCTCCTCATGAAAAGACCACGTCTTTAGATTTTTTTTTTAATGGACTCACACAAAGATTTTCTTTGTGATTAGATCCCTGTAGGTTACTGGATGCTGCTGGTAAATGCTAACTCACGCACAGCGCTGAACCTGCGTTCAGCTTTGCCCTCCAGCTTACTGGTGCCGAGCATTTCAAAAATGCTGAAATCCTATGAGCTAATTACAGATTCATGGTACAGCCATCCGTACAATGAAGAGGTCCCTGCCACTGTCACACACCCGCGCGCCGGAGGTGTTGCCATTGGTATTTTTTAACAGAACACGGCTGGCTCCGATCGGAAGAGCACTGGCCTGAAAATTAATGAACAAATAAATAAATAATGAGAGCTCGAAGCGTCCTCTCCGAAACGCGATCGGAGCTGATCTCTGACGCTGACAACTAAACGGAAAGCCTGCAAATCACCACACAGTTTGCCGAACATATGGAGTTGACAGGCTAATTTTTAAAAAAAAAAGTGATTTCGACCTTACTGTAATGCCATTATTCATTCTTTCCTAGAAAATGTATTTACTCTGATAGCCTTAAAAAAAAACCACTTTAACAACAGTATAATATAGGTCATTGACTAGGTAAGGGTTAACCAATTACAGTCATACAAAAGTACCTGTAATTTTGTAGCATGGATTAGATGCCTTGATAGATCGCATGCCAAGTTTTCAATGATGGACTTGTTAGCTCTGTTTCTACCATCTGCAAGTTTTAATATTTACGAGCAGGTCATTCAAAATAACAAGAATCTCTATTTGTCGAACATTTTTTCCTCCAGTAAAACTGGTAAATCCGTTTGCCTTTAACCCTGTGGTAGCTGAAGCCACTGCCATAGCAGATGATTATATCCATGTAATATGCACTTAAACATGCAAATGTGAGTAATGAACTATTAATTAAGCTATTAACAGTAACGTGATTGCAAGAACTACAATGTATTACACTATTTTCCAGCTAACTGTAATTAGATTATACTAACACATTACCCCCAACACTGGCTATTGCAGTATTAGATAAAAGATAAAAACTGCCACACATATCAGATAGTGATATAATTTTGAGGGAAATCAGAGAACAGGAGGACTCAGCTGCTGAAATATTGCAGAACTTTGCATCCTCAGATGCAGTTGGAAGGTGTATTTTAAATATGAAATATCATTCGGCTGATACATCCTCACCAAAGGCATCACCACTTTTAAAATTCGCACAATTTGTTTTACTGTAAACAGTAAAATGATTTTATTTTTGAGTCTTACAAAGTAATAAGTCGGTTCAGTGAGTGTTTCTGCTCTCTGCTTCCGTTCTTTGTACTCTGCACTTTGTTCTAGACTGAATTTAAAGTGGAAGGAGAAGTATGAGGAACTGAAAGAGTTCTGAGTGTTAAAGTGTTCTTGGTCAGTGATATTTCAGCGCTGGTAGGTACCTGGCCTCACAATACTACTAATCCCATTTTCACCGTCGTACAGCAAAATTCAGATTCGTCTGCTTTTCCGACAGGGTTTAAAAGACATTAACTTGACCGCTGTCTCGTTCATTTCCACATTGCTCTCATTTTCAGTCGAATGGGCTCTTGCCGTGAGCGCTCTGTCCTCCGCGCGGACGTACGCCGGAAAAAGATCATCCGATTTGAAAAGCGTTTGACCTTTGCACCTCTTCACAATGAATGCCTCGTGGAGTGCACCGGCGATACCTCTCACCGCCGGTCTCACTTTTGTAGTCGTATGAAAATGGTGAAGGACACAGAAAAGGTGATTTTGCCGGGTACTGACAGTAGGTGTGCATGATCCAACATGTTCTCTTGAATGTGTAAGCCTACCCAATTTCAGGCTCCAGTGCTCCAGCACAGACGTGCGTTTCTGTAAAATATTCTTGCGAAACGCTTAAATAATCCCTTCCCAGGGTGCCTCCACACACAGGCCACGGGGCAAACACCACGTGTGTCTCTCCCACACATCGGCCCTGTCCGGAGGGTGGACCGAGAGTCATGTTTGCCCGCAGTCAGCAATCGACGTATGTGACTTAATATCGCGAAAGGTTCAAACGTCTCCAGCAACCTTTAGACTGGGGATTGGGCTTCCTGTTTTTGTTGTTTGTTTGTTTTGTATTTCATTTTATAGGCTACTTTTCTCTCTTTTAAGTACGCCAATGCGATTTGAGTAATCGAACTTCAAAGGCATCTTGGTTTGTACGGCAGTGTACGTTATGCTTTTGCAGAGAATCGCTGCTATATTGCTCTGGCCTTATCTGAGCAGACAGAAGTCTGTTCGTATTTGCAGTGGTGAAATCTAGCTCCTGCCCCAGCTTTCCTTAGCTACTGGCACTGATTCTTCACAGAGCAGCCTGTGGGGCTCACCAGGAAACCATGGTGAAATATACTGAAATAAATTTGTAACACTATTTGCACAGTAGGGAAAATTAACCTGGATGGACAGAAACTGGATTCAACAAACAATAACCTTCTCAGCTGTAATGAATTACTGAGCAAACAACTCCGACCGTGCGCCCTGGTTCCCTAAACTAGTAACGGAGAGTTGAATACTGACTAATGCGATGTCGATTATTGGTAATCAGGGCAGTTTGTTCCCTGGCTGAAACCCAGGTGTGAGGGTGGGCTAAGGCAATCCAGACAGGTAGACGGTGGGTACAGACGGGTAGACGGTGGGTACAGACGGGTAGACGGTGGGTGCAGACGGGTAGACGGTGGGTGCAGACGGGTAGACGGTGGGTACAGATGGGTAGACGGTGGGTATAGACGGGTACACGGCTGAACAATGACACACCTAGCAGACCAGGTGTAAGCACAGAACAGCCTCCGAATGCTCTTCTCCATGCAGGTCTCTCGATGGAACAGCAGCTGTTAAAGGTCGAGCAGCACGCGCCCTTACGGCGTATGTCTCACAAAGCTACACAAAGTCGATACCTACTGAGGTCGAGTGAATATCACGAGAAACGCGTGGAAGCACACGCCCTTTTTCTTTCTTTTCCCGAGACACGTGAAAATGATTCATCGAATCCATACCACGAACAGAGTAGTACAGGCTGCTGTCTGGAGTGAGAGCTGTCACAGACACTCAGATACACACCACGTCTAAGAGCACAGTGTCCAACATGGCCTGGTTCCAACAAAAGGCCCTCATCAGATTCAATGTCATCTATGTCATAACAGGCTTGTCCACTGGACACAAACACACACACACACACACACACACTGGGCTCAAATAATGAGAAATATGAATTCAGATGGTGGAGGTCGTGGCTGTGTTCTCTAAAAGCTGATCAGCCTGCAGTCTTTTTCACCATGTCTGGAAGGATTCATTACGAGCACTTTACGAGATGCACAGTGCCTGGCATTCATGGATCTGAAAAAAAAGGACTTTGAATATTGCATATTAATGGCAACTTACAGATTGAGGAGGTGAAAATGTAATTTTCGTTCACTGCTTTAAAATATTGTACATATTAAATTTTTTTTCAGTACTCCAGTATCCTGCATAATTTGAAAAAGAAGAAATAATTTGAATTTGTATATATATATATATATATATATATATATATATATGTGTGTGTGTGTGTGTGTGTGTGTGTGTGTGTGTGTGTGTGTGTGTGTGTGTGTGTTACAAAGTTACAGACTTCCCGAAAAAGAAGTGCACTAACACAATGTGAGAAAACCACGTTTCTCAGTTTTTTAAAATATGGAAAGATTAAACTACATAACATACAGAAGACTGAATATCTACAGCTGTAGAAAGCTGGTGCCAATCTGATGCCGTGTTTAAACTCAGCATCTCGCTCATCTCACCCAGCACAGGAGCTTCCTGAGCGGATATTCAGATGGTATTGCAGTAAACACTTCTGGAGGTTCCCATTTGAAGAGCTAATCTGTTGTGCACACCTAATCAATCATAACTAAACCAGTCCAACAAAAACAAAACATAACCACAAGTTCAAAGATAATCAGTGAGACAACAGTGCCAAACCTAGATAGATAGATAGGTTGGTTGGCTGAAAGAGAGATGCATATGAATTATTAGTGTTCATGGATGTAAGAATTATAGCTAATACTCCCCTTATTCCCTTTTAACTACAAAGCAAAATGGCTGGGACCTGTCAGGTAAACACTGCTATGCAGGAACGTGGGCGTCTCCCTCCATCTGCCTGCACAGATGGGTAGAACTAACTGCTGAAAGATCAACACGGATCAGGCGTAACTTCAAGAGCTGGGTCAGAGCAAATGAGAAATGAAAAATCTTTCTAGTACGAGGCGTTTGCTCGATGCACGATTTTTACAACCAACGGCAGCCATTTCAGTTCTGGCTGTCAATTAACACAAGAGGGGAAAAAATGGATTTTTTTCAAGATATCAATGCAGTCTGACAGCCATCTAAGTGCAATTGACTGCTTGTTCATTTCACAAATTGCAATTATCTGATTGGCCCATTGCCACAAGGCAAGCAGGAAGAAGCAGGGATGGAGTGATGGATGATGGGTATTTGAGAATCAGCTATCACTCTTGGGCTCTCTTGGTGGGAAATCAATGGTGTTTGTTTAATTATTGGGTGAATGTAATTAGTGCCACTGCTGTAATTACTACCACTGGCCTGAAGTCACTAGACAATAATTTGTATCAAGCCATCTTTTTAGTCTGAATGGATGTAGCCCTTTTAATTGGCCTTGAATTGAAAATGTAAACTATTTACACAAAGTTAGTGGTTTAATTCCCCCCCCCCCCTAACTTCACTCTATTTTAATGGGCTTCGAGCTCAGGATTTAAGTCTTGAATTTTATTTTTCAGGACTATACGCTGTACTGCATGTCCTTTACGGGTCTGTCGATGATGGGAAGCGCGCTTCCCTCACGGGGCCTGTTCTCACTGCTGGCAGTAATCAACAAAGACATTGTATCAAAAGGAATGATTTCATATGATTTCAATGATTTCATTTCACCGGTGGACTGAATCGATCTATTAGAGGTATAAAACAGGAGACTTTAAGGTGACATCTGTAACAACGGGAAACATTAGGGCTCAGGAGCCGGAAATAAAGATTGCCAACAGAGAGCATATTAAATTAATGATACAATTCCTTCTAATTGCAGACAGATGGAATCTTCACTGGAGCAAATAATTATTTCACTCCTTAATCACACATGAATTAATGGGAGCTCAGGCCTCCACAGATCTGATTGGTTGGTGTAAATGTAAGAGTGTAGACTGGGACCACGCTTGTGTCAATGCTTGACACGCCACACGCGTGAAAAGCAGGAGTCCGAGCGTTTTGTAAACACACTGAGCTCCCCGTTCCTGATGGCTCTTCTGACATGACAGCTCTGCATTTAAAGCAGCCTATCTCAGGCAGCGCTGGACCTCAGAGCCCGAACTTTAAACCGCAGCCTCTCAGGAGCTGCCACGCTGTGGAGAGGTCCACCGAACACGCAGTCAAGCTTTTAGCCTGGTATTTAAAGCCTGGTGAGAAGTAGGAGGCAGGCAAAGGGGGAAAAAAATATTTAAAAAAAGAAACGCTCCCGTGAGCTTCTGCGGAGAATCAGTAAGTCTGCCGGCATTGCGGTCGGAGGCTTTGCACACTGGGACGCTGGTGAAAGCATCAGTGTGGTTTGCGAGAGAAAACGTCTCTTAAAAAGCGAAGTGCCTTCCTCCAGGGCAATTAAACAGAGCGGCTGCGTAAGATAGCAAAAGCCCCCTCGTTCCCGTTGAGATTCATCAGCTTCACCTTTCGGTTCTGCCAGCAGTGCCTGGGGTTTGGAACCACTAAATCCTTCACCCGCACTACCAATCAGGAGAAAATCCATTTAAGTGGGTTTTATTTCAAGGACGCCTTAAATGGAGCAGAAATGTTCCTGTGTGGTTTAGCATTCGTTGTGAGCGACGTTCCGCAATCCGTCGGGAAGAGCTTCTGTTCTGACACTGTACGATGGACAAGGAGTTCCACTGTGTTGCACCCTGAGCCCACAGTGCACCTATAAATGACACTGCCCTCTGGCTTTATCTGACCTGTCACTCACTCTGTCAGTTATGACAGGACCTGTCCTTGGCCCCGCCTTTCCCCACTGCTCATTGGCCTTTGTCTCTTCTCGTCTAGTCCTGACTACGTCTGCCCAATTCCTGGCCACATCTGCACAATTCCTGACCACAGCTGGACATTTCCAACAGATCCTGGCTGTTGTCTGGATATCTGTAAATCTCTTTTGATTTATTCATTTCCTCCGTTCTTTAGCTTTATGGAGCAATCAATCGCCCTGTTAGCCCTGGGCCTGATCAGGCGATAGCTGATAAGACAGATGTTCTTTGTCACTGGGTACTATATAACTTTCCTTTTTCTGCCCCTCATTGATAGTTGATTTCCTCTGCTCAGCAATGCTTTTCAAGCTGTGGACAGTTTGAAATTTATCTCACGTTATCAGCCAACAAATCGCTCTTTTGCTTGCTTTCTCTCTTACTGTTTCTCTGCCTCTACTCTCCCTCTCTTCCCTTCTCACTCTCTCATTCACACACACCCACCCACCCACACAAATCACAAAGTACTGACTTGTTACTAACGTAGCATCACATAATGTTTCTTATGAGTTGGCTGTTATGGATCCACTGAAGCCAAACATAGAGGGTCTTGAACAGATGTCCTGCAGTATAGTTGGTCCAGAACTGACATCTTATCAGAGGAGCCATTGTTGACTTACTATGTCCGATTGACTAATTTTAGAGCACTGTAAAGTCAACTGTTCTAAAGTAGCTTTGCTCCTCAGCGCAGATGTGAACACAGTAAGCTTCATAAGTGGTGATTCAAGGGCTCTCCGGCTCCCCCCACTGGACGCAGAGGGTTAGACCTGTGATCTGAGGCAGCGTGGGGGAGTAACTGCAGTCAAACTGTATCAAGAACAGCGGGTGGACGGATGGGGTGCACAGATAGCAAGCGCGCGCAGTGCATGGATTCAAGCAGTTCTCCGCTCCTCTTCCTCACACTTGTGCTTCATCTACCCGGATACCATGGGAACCCAGCAGGGCTTCTCGCTGAGAGAGCAGCACACGGTTCTGAGCACACACAGCATTTATCAAACAGACCAGACCCGTTGCGGGACGGCCCGCTGCCTCACGCAGGGCACGTTTGAGCTCCGCCCTTGGCCCCGCCCACATACACACCTTACGATAATGATGTTGAGTGGAGAAGAACGGGAGCAGCCGAACGCTCACGATGCAGAAATCGCGTAACTGGACACTTCAAACAAACTGGATTTAACTTAGTGGCTATGTTAATAGAGGCCAAAGAAAGGTCGCTAGCACAGATGCCGATTCTCCGGGCGCGACAGACAGACAATGGGACAGTTAGCCATTTTAGCACTTTCATTAGAGTGACATTGGTATTTGACCACCCATAACCAGGTCCAGATCTCTTTTTAAGAGCCACTGGTATCTGCCCAGAGAGCAGTAAATGCAAAAGGGGAATTGGTTTAATTACATCAGCCTTGGTGTAGCTATAAAAGGAGAACCTCATGTAACACACTCACTGCTGGGTACCACACAGAGGCAAATCCCTCAAACCAAAATATTGTGTAAATTATTAATTAGCACATAGAATAACACAGGTTTGTTGCTTCGTTGCCTGTTCACGCTGAGTTATGTTTGAATTATTCACTCAGAGGAGCAGTTTATGTAAGGATCACACACAGGGAGAAAGTAATGAATCTGCCACGAAGACGCACCTGTCCTTTTTTACTGGGGCCCATCAGTCTCCGTGATGTCGACAGTGGAGATGTGAAGTATAAATCTACACACACACACCAGAGGAGCAGCGAAAAACAGACCAGCACAAAAGCATAACTCGTTACGCTTGTAGTTTTAGATTAGCGCTCTGGCTCTAGCCACAGGACACAGGTCCTGCTCTTCTGCAGGTACCTCACAGAGTGGCACGGGACTGAGTTTGCTCTGGCAGCGAACACGACATTCGCTGTTTCAGCACGAGCTGCGTTTTTTTTTTTTTTTCTTTTTTACGTCCAATGTCCGTCTGCTGCATTATTGATCTGCATTTGCATAAATTTCACAGCGTCTGCGGAAGAGCTTCCTGAACGGCGGCGCGTTTAATGGACAGGGCCGCTTCCTGGCGGGGAGGCCGCTGAATGTTATCTGGCCCCTCAGACGCTAGGAAGCGCTTTGAATTCATGCCTAAGACTAATGCCACGGGAGCAGGGACAGGGAGGGGGTAGGGAGAGTGCGCAGAGGTGCGATCCACCCACAGAGAGCTGACGGGCAAGCCTGGAGCAGACCACTCTCGTGGGCAGGACCAACCACATGATAGCACCGGGGAGGAGGAGAAGTTCACACTGCGGGGCTGCCGTGATTTATATGGCAGCGGAAAGTCGGTGGTAAGGACATCTCATCACCTCCCTGGACCAGGTCTGCACAAGATTGTTTAATATCCAGCTCTGTTCTCATGGCCAAAGTCATCTGACTTTGACAAATTAGGCACTTTAAAAATATGACAATAACCTTCATGAAGAAGACCTGACTATCTTAGAATTTTCTAGAAGAATTTGCAAGAAATTTGCTTTCAAAAATCCAGCAAAACAAAGAATCAAGACGAGGCCTTAGAAATAAAGACGTTTTAAAGACGTTTTAAAGACGCTCACACCTCCCTCACTGGACCAGAACTGCAAACAGTGCGGACAGGAAGTTTTCCCAATGCACAGAACAATAATAGCTCAATTTCAGATTTTTTGCTCTTGGTATTAAAGTCGTGAAATGCCAAATGCAAACTTGGCACAGAGGCAATCGAATCTTTCGTGGCTTCGGGGAGTCGGTGGCTGCCGCGTTAAGAGCGGATTGCTTCTGTCACCAAAGCCGAGGGCAGCGTCCACTGAACGCGCTCAGAAACCTCTGCTAGCTGTTCTGCCAACAGACGGGTCTTAAGCACAGGAGCTCTGTCGCAGTAATACAATTCACTCTTACATTTGATTTCTGCTTTATTTAATTGCATTCTGCCTCCAACTCCATAAAGGCAGGCAAGATCAGATGGTCCAGTACCACAAGATCGGATAGTTCAGTACTACAAGATCAGATGGTCCAGCACTACAAGATCGGATGATCCATTACCACAAGCAAACACTAAATATAAGCTCATATATCACAGAAATACTATTCCAGCTAAAACTGTCGCCTGTGTTTTGATGGGTCTTAATTATATGACAAATAAGTCATGGCAGATGTCCCCTGAATATTTTCTATTATTCTATAATATGTATTAAATCAGTACAGTTAGTGAAAGTGCCAGAATGATATATGGAACCACGGTTAGAGTACAGGCAGGATTACACTGTTATTTGAGTTCATGGGTTAGGATATCTTCCAGTTGAACTGTGTGCTTGTACAAAAGTGATATTTAAAATATAAAAGAAAGAAATAGAAATCACATAAATATAAGAATCAAGCAGAATTTAAAAGCACTGCCTAAGAGCCAGTATTTCAAAATGACAAAACATTTTGAAATTTTTTTTATACATTTAAACTGGTAAAGTATCTTTGATCATCTTCATAATGTTGCTCTTAGGGGCTTTAGGGAACATAGAAGCTTTAAAGAAGACAGAAAGCTATACATTATGACAACACATTATTTCATTGAAAGTTCAGCATTACAAATGCTTTACCTCGTGAAAAATCTTGAACCTTGAAAGTGCAATTAAGACCAATGCATTTTAATTATCGTAAAATATAAAATTTCCATTCTGTTTTCCATAAAATTTCATCAGAAATTTCAAAACCTTCAAATTTTCTGGTCGTATTCTGAAATTTATCATTATGATCAAAACTGACAGTTATTTTTTATAGGTCCTTATGTAAGAGTACTTCATATGTCTTATAAATACTTGAGATTTATATTACTTTTTTGAATTACCTTTATGTCTGCAAGAATTACAGAAAAAATCAATCATAATCTGTATGTAACCATGCAACTTTGATCTTAAAAATAATACTACAAATAAAAATCAATCCTAATCTGTACGTAACCATGCAACTTTGATCTTAAAAATAATACTACAAATAAAAATCAATCCTAATCTGTACGTAACCATGCAACTT
>JAOXYF010000016.1:11277364-11292114 GCA_028565775.1 Sternarchorhynchus goeldii
GCCATACTCGTACATTCTTCAGTCTGATCTCGACTCTTAGCAGTGAGGCCATATTCATACATTCTTCTGTCTGATCTCGACTCTTAGCAGTGAGGCCATACTCATACATTCTTCTGTCTGATGTCTGATCTCGATTCTTAGCAGTGAGGCCATACTCGTACATTCTTCAGTCTGATCTCGACTCTTAGCAGTGAGGCCATATTCATACATTCTTCTGTCTGATCTTGACTCTTAGCAGTGAGGCCATACTCCTGCATTCTTCTCTCTGATGTCTGATCTTGACTCTTAGCAGTGAGGCCATTCTCATACATTTTTCCACATTCTCTTCTTCACAATAGCACATTATACTGTTGGCTGTAATGTGTTATAGATTTGTTCAGTTGTTTTTCTTCATAACTAAAAGCACTGTTTATCCATTCACTACTGTGGCTGCCTGCTGTCTGCCAGGTTGTTGCTAGCTTTGCTAAGCTGACCAAGGTGTCTTCATCACACTGCAACAGGACTTTAATGTCTTGGCTATAAACCTGATTCATTTATTATTATTTCCTAACCCTCCTGACTCATGATGGAGTTCTTCACTGGTACTAACATACCTCTGCTCCTCATATTTTGAGTCAACAGATACAAAAACCAGGTGCAAATCGGGAATCAACTTAAGACCTTTTTTGTTCATTAACTAATGGTGCCACGACACAGCTGGTCAAGACACATCCAAACAGCCAGTGCTGAAGTTACTGATGGACACATAAATTGTATAAAACATCATACACTCCGTCATTAGAATCACCTACCAGAGTACTTCATATGTCTATAGGTCTATAGGTCCTTATGATACAATGATAAATAAAGTAACAAATACGTACTAGAATTTAAGTTACTCAGCATTGGTAAAAGCAATGAAAGTGCAGCATAAATGGTCATTGAGATACTCTGCAAATAGATGAGTCTTTAGTCTGCGTTTGAAGACTGCAAGGGATTCTGCAGTCCGGACAATCGGTGGAAGTTCATTCCACCATCTTGGAGCCAGGACAGAAAAAAGTCTAGAAGATTGTCTGCCATTGGACTTGAAGCCTGGTCGAGCTGTAGTTGATGTTCAAAGTACCCGAGGTATGGATCGGGCCTTGACCATTCTCATCAAGTAGGAGGGAGCTGGTCCATTTTTGGCTTTCTAAACAAGCATTATGCTTTTAAATGTGGTGCGAGCAGCTACAGAAAGCCAGTGAAGAGAACACAGCAACGGGGTGATGTGTGAACTTTGGAAGGTTGTAGATTAGTAGTGCTGCTGTGTTCTGGATCAGTTGTAACAACCTGATGGCACATAGAGGAAGACCAGCAAGCGAGTTGCAGTAGTCGAGTTTAGAGATGACAAGAGACTGCAGGAGAATTCTACTAAGGAGAAATTCAGGAGAATTTCTACTAAGGAGAAATCGGTTTGATCATGAGATGAGAACGACAACTAGCTGCCCAAATTTATGCTCAGGCTATGGGCAACTTGGGATAGTAATACCAGTAGGTTCTCAAAAGGAAATGGTAAGGTCAAGGTGATGATTGGGAGTCGCTGGGATGTATAGAAGCTAGGTTCTACTGGGATTAAGCTTCAAATGGTAGGCTGTCATCCATGAAGCAATGTCTGTCAAGCATGCAGAAATGCGTCCTGAAACTTGATCAGAAGGAGGAAAGGAAAGAAATTGTTGTGTCATCAGCGTAGCAGTGATAGTATAAGCCATGAGAAGATATTATATCACCAAGGGAGCGAGTATACAAAGAGAAGAGGAGAGGGCCTAGCACAGAGCCCTGGGGGATGCCAGTGGACAGTCTACATGGATTGGATTAGAACCGGCCTTCCAGGTAGGACTGGAACCATTTACACGTACAGCCAGTCATGCTGAGGCCAGATAGAATGGAGAGGAAGATGCTATGAGGGCAGGTTGAATGAGCCTTCTTGTAACCAGACTGATTGGGATCATGGAGTGAGTTCTTGGTGAGGAGAGTAGATAATTGATCATAGACTGCTCTCACAAAAACCTTTGAGAGGAAAGGAAGAAGTGATACCGGTCTGTAGTTGTTTATGTCAGAGCTGTCAAGTGAGGACTTCTTTAGGACTGGTACCACCGTGGCTGTCTTGAACGCAGATGGTACATGTCCAGAATATAGAGAACTGTTGATGATTGCAGATATGAATGGAAACAGATCTCTTGAAATTATCTGGAAAAGAGTGGAAGGAATGGGGTCCAGTGGGCACATAGGTGGATTGTCTGGTGAGAGAGGAGAAAAGAAAGCCAGAGAGTTGGAGGTGAAGGTCTGAGCAGCGGTGAAAAGAGTGGGAACATAGGAAATGGTCTGACGGGTTGCTGCAGCCTTCTCCTTAAAAACCTGAGGAAATCTTCAGGAGGGGGGGAGGAGGGGGGGGGGGGAGAAGAAAACATGGTGAAGTGCTTGCGTGGATTTGATGCTGATGACTCAAATTTTTCTCTGTAGTATGATGACTTTGCCAATGTTACTTCTAGTGAGAACTTAAAAAGGAGAGACTGGTATGAGAAAAACTCTGAATTTAGATGAGCCTCCATCACCTCTCAGCAGTTCATAACTCTCTTCTGTGAGACCATAGTGTTTCTGTTAGCCAGGGAGCTGGTGGGGCAGATCTTGGAGCTTTCAAGGAAAGAGGACACAGAGTGTTGATATAGGTCTTTATGTAAGAGTACTTCATATGTCTATAGGTCTTTATGTAAGAGTACTTCATATGTCTACAGGTCTATAGGTTTTTATGTAAGAGTACTTTATAGGCCTACAGTTACACACTGGAATGCATCTGTAGTCTTCTCAGCTTTTCTGGTTGGTCTGCTGCACAGACATTGACCGCTACACAACTGACCACTATCTACTGACTACTGACCACAGAACTGCTGACCACTGAATACTGGTGTAACAATCTCTAAATAACAGTGAGCTGGCCATGGAAGTAGTATGATGTTGCAGTGATACTGGTATGGTACTGGTATGGTGTTGCAGTGATACCGGTATGGTATTGGTATAGTGGTGCAGTGATACTGGTATGGTACTGGTATGGTGTTGCAGTGATACTGGTATGGTACTGGTATGGTGGTGCAGTGATACTGGTATGGTGGTGATACTGGTATAGTGGTGATACTGGTGATACTGGTATGGTACTGGTATACTGGTGCAGTGATACTGATATGGTAGTGATATGATAGTTGCATGCTAGTGGATGCTGTTCAGGTATGAATGTATCAGGCACAGCAATTCTGCCACCTAAACATTATCCAGCCATGAGTAAGTCCAGATCACAGAGAGGTGGATAGTGTTTGCCAGAAGATACACACTGCTCTAGATACTCGTGTTTTAACAGCAGTGTTTCTAATAAATATGCTTCTAAAGTTAAAACATTTCTAATAAAGTTGGAGCGTGGATGTAAATCACTTAATTACCACCGGCATTCTCCACTTTTACCTCCTTGACAATGTTTCATTAGAGTCCAGTGGGCATTGACTTTTAACGCAATAACTGTGGCGTCATTGTTTGGCTACATACAACCTACACTGAAAAGCCATGAGTCACACATGTATAGAACCTGAGGCGCTGGTTTTGTTTCTGGTGTGCTTGCATGTGGGCAGACAACCTCCAAAACTCCTCCAGTGTGCTCAGTTATTAATCAGGGCCGCAGTTCCCAGGCTGTAGCAGTGTGGTGCTGCATGTAGGTTTGTGTGGGCGTAGCGCTGTTGGACAGTGAGCTCAGCAGAACGTCCCCTGCGGGGGCGTTGAGCTTCAGCACGCTGTATTGTCTGCATGTTCCACCTGAGCTGGAGGTCTGGAGAGCCAGCACACTGCCTGTCAACACAGCTCCTGTGGTACAACTTCTCCGACCCTTTAAAACCACCGTTGAGATTATTGTGTGTGACTATATAGAGGTAGCAGAGGATATAAGGGAAAAAGAATATTACCTCTCTCTTTATACAGCCACTTTTATATGGGGGACATGAAGATTTCCATATGGTTCTCATTTCATACTACTTTCACATTATAATTTTTGTTTAAATGTGAAACAACTGATAATTGACAGGAAGCAAAAATAAGCAGTTTCCTAGAAAAATAGTTTAAAAAAGATTCATTCTAAACAACAGATTCATTTGACATCTATATGATTAGTAAAGTCTAGCACAAGCGCTGTAAAATTATTAGTCTTGCACAGGCTGTAGATGAAATTAGAACTCCTACACACTTCTCATCCGTGATCTTGTAAGGTGGTGCTTTATTAAACTATACTTTAATGAACTGCTAGTTTATTTATGATTCACAGGTTTATTATTATATCACACAATAAAGAAGTTACTGCAATCATAAATTCAAAAAGGATTTTAACTTCTTTTTTCAACATACAGTAGATTACTATAAGAGTCTCACTTATGATAATAGTTTTCATAACTATTCATATCAAGCAATTATTGCATGAACAAAACTTGAATTCAACTTTTAGCGAAGCTGTTCTTGTTCTTTTATTTAAATGTAACTCTTTTTTCGTTTCCAAGCACCAGCTGAATTTGAGTTCATAGGGACAGCAATTCCACAGTTAAAACAGTGTGAAGGCCCTGAAAAGCCAGAGACCTTCGCAAGGCTTCGTGCGGTAAATGTGTGTTCCAACAGACCTGCCTATAGACCTGCTTATAGACCTTCCTTTTATTCACACATTATTAACATGAGGATTCGATAGCAGATGGAGTAGAGTCTCCACAGGCTGAGATTAAAGGTCCTTATGGTTGTGTTCAGAGGGTGTTGATACCCTGCTGTCCTCCAGAGCTTTAGTTAGATCCACTAGATAAACCGAGACATTCATCATCCAAAAGAAAATACAGGTCTGGAGAGTTTCAATGTTTTTTCTTCTTTCTTTTTCCCCTCTCACATGAGCTAAAACAAACTTGATGTGAGGATGTGAGGATGTTAAAACACAGCTCAACCTGATTTGCCACTGCAGCATCTTGCCTATTTCAATAAAAAGCTTAGATTCTGCAGAAACTATGAACTGTAAACTATAAACATGCAGGTTCATGCAGGTGAAAAGCTGCATGAATCTGCGTTAATGAAAAGCAAAGTTTACAGCAGTGCCTGCTCGGGCACAAATGTTTATTCCCTCTTTTTGTCATTTTCAAAAAGATTAAAATTTTCAAAATTACCTACATAAATAATCTAATCAAAATTAGGTCTGTATTTGTATGGTTGCAGAAATAATCACATTCCAATGAGAATTGTGCATTGTAGCTCCTACATCCAAGATCCAGGCTTAATGTATGAAACAAGTCTTTAGCCTAAATCAATATGCTGACATTTAAGATAGAAAAGTGACTTTTCCTCTTGGTGTTCAGGGAGGTTCACTTTGACATGATAATGAAGCACTTTTCCACCACTTGTCAAATTGCTGGTTAGAAAAATAATTAAATAACATATTGAAAAATCCTTTCTAATATAAGAGAAATACAAAAGATCTCCTGGTGAGGCCAAATGAACAGTTAGCAAGAAGAAGATACCTATAAAAGATGAGATTATACCTAAAAACACCACCACCAAACACCACTCACCACCTCCCAACACCAACCATCACTCACCACCTCCAAACACCATTCACCACCTCCCAACACCAACCACCACTCACCACCTCCCAACATCAACCACCACTCACCACCTCCCAACACCAACCATCACTCACCACCTCCCAACACCAAACACCATTCACCACCTCCCAACACCAACCACCACTCACCACCTCCCAACACCAAACACCATTCACCACCTCTCAACACCAACCACAATTCACCACCTCCCAACACCAAACACCATTCACCACCTCCGAACACCAACCACCACTCACCACCTCCCAACACTAAACACCATTCACCACCTCCCAACACCAACCACCACTCACTACCTCCCAACACCAAACACCACTCACCACCTCCCAACACCAAATAACACTCATCACCTCCAAACACCAACCACCTCACAACACCAATCACTTCCCAGCACCCATCACCACCTAACACAAAACACCATTCACCACCACCCACTCTTCTGACACTATACACTTTGCTCGAGTGTAAAACGGTCTGCTTGATTAAAAAGTACTAATGGACATTCCTTCAAAAATAATAAAAATAATCTGCAGTGTTTGTAGTCTTTGATGCATATAGGGTATAGGGGTTTTGTTTCATAAATACATCAGTATAGGGGTTTCGTTTCATATAACTTTATGAATGTCAAGGCTGCTTATCTCATTTATTATTCATGAAAGAAACCATTTATGATGGATGCCTGAAATGGGGGACTGTCCAGTGCAACCAATAACTGCAACTGGCAAATTCATTAATCTCTACCACAGAGTTGAGTGTGCACATAATTTTAATTCTGGTGGTTTCTGTTCTTTAATAACTTCTGAATATATCCACTAGAGGGAATTGGTTGTAAAAAAAAAAAAAAGCTGAAAGTCCTGACTCCAGTGGAACTGTTACCATAGTACTGATGTAAGTGGATATGGCCTATTAGTTCCTACCCCTGTGAATGGGCCACTACTGAAAAACCTGACATGGTGATTAAGACCCTTTTTCCAAGCTCTCTGGAGTTGGTCCTGAGTAGTAATGACCTTGTGGACCGACGCAGCATTGATCCAGTGCAACCAATTAACCAGTTTAAAAGCCGATGTTTCATATGATCAATGGTTCACTGCAGGTAGACACTGCTGCCTTTCACCCTGCACTACCCCAGATAATGCAACTCTTCAGAGACCATTAGAAACCTGCATTCAGTATTTACTCAGCTGGTACATGCAACTTCACTGTGTTTAGAAAGGCATTCAAACATTTAAAAAACCTTTTTTTCAAATCGATCCTTAAACACTTTGTAATTGATGGAATCAATAGTTCGAAGACATTTCAGTGTTATTTATACAAATGGTGTTAAAACAAATAGAAATTCAACATTTCCCCCCATGCAGAAGCACCTTAGATTATCATCCATGCAATATTCAGATCTCAGATTTCTTATCAGTGAACTGGTAATTTAGCAGGTCATCCAACTACCTTAACACAACATGTCACTTTTTGCTATTTTCACCAAAAAGTCTGTGTTAGAGCCATTTCTCTGTAAGAGCAGTAAAAAGTAGACCTGTTTCTTCCAGGCCACAAAACCAGGCTGGATGCAAGTCTTTAATTAGCCCATGCTGTACTGACAGACAGCAGACAGGCTATGATCAATACACTCTTCCCATCCTTTCTCATGCAGGATGGCCAGTGTCAATAATTCAATTACAGCAGTCACAGGATACACTGTGTCTGGGAGAGAGGGTTGGTGACACGGAAACGTTGGACTGTAGACAGAATGGTGACATGGAAATGCAGGACTGTAGATAGAATTTTGACTTGGAAATGTTGGGTTGTAGATAGAATGGGGGCACAGCAACGTTTGACTAACTGGATAAGGTCAGTATGTGGCACTACTTCAGTCAGACTTAAAACATCTACAAGCTATACATCATATAATTCATCATGTTATGCTTGGTCTGACTCTCATTTACCAAGACACTGTTTAAAAAGCCATCAGTCACCAGTCTAACGAATTTAACCTTCAGAGTCAGCAATTTTGAACAAGCAAGGATATTAAGTGTGTTAACTGGCTCAACAACAACATCCTTCCAATATAGTCGGAACAGTTTTGAGTGCCAGCAGCAGTGTTTAATCTCACTTTAAGCCAGTGGGACTTTATATTATATGTGGGTACCAATATAGGTCAGGGAGGTGCAGTTGAAATAATGTCTCAGTCCTAAGTCCTACAGCTGGATGGATGGATGCATGGATGGATGGATGTCACAGAGTATGCAGATGTCCTAACTGTCCTTTATTATCATTACTTCTCATGTCAGGTGCAGTTTTCTTACTGCTCTTCCACTTTTCTCTTCTCTTCTGTTTCCCTTTTTTACTGAGGTCAGAAAAGTGAGGCTCACAAAAGGCGCTGTTATATACTGCACTATGGGGAAATCATTCAGACAATGCCTTTTAAATACGACACTCTCCGCATGACATGCAAAAAAAAAAGCTCTCGGCCAATTAGGATAAAGATTTTGCAATGCAAATGAGGTGCTGCTTCCACACCTCCTCGGTTAAATGATGACAGCCAATGGACTGGTCCTTCCTCCGAGGTCGACAGAGGGCTCATCAGTGGAATGCCAAGGGACTAACAACTCACGGCTCTCGCTTCTGCACCCCTTTTCTGCTCTGCACATTGGTGCTAATTTCAAATTTCTAAAATCATGACACATTCACGATATGTTCTCTTAATGAATTCACATTCTTTATTCAGTGCATCATTACTCAACGTGGATCATTATTATTTTACATGTACTACTATGGCTTGGTTGCCAGTACCCCTCATCTCTGCCTAAGGATTCAGTATTTACTTGTAATGTAATTGATTTCCATTTTTGTATTTTCATGTTGATATTAAGAAAAATGTCTTACAGACCTCAGACAAGGAAAACAAAAAACACATCTGGCTTTTTGTTTAAGTATGGTCTATTTGTATCTATTAAAGCTCAGAAATCTTTAAGTTTATCTTTAAGTTTAGTTTAATGGCATGTACAAATTTTACTGACATTTTAAAAACAGTCACCACTCTTTCCTCAAATATATGCAATTTATAACCCAAAACGGTTTGATCAGTAAAGCCCAGTGGAGTTCATCCTAAAGTCTGAGCAGAGCATGATGGTGCCTCACAAAGCAGAGGCTGTAGTAGACATGACCTGCATCTCCTCAAAAGACAGAGAGCTGAAATGAGGAGTCACAATTACAGATAGCCAAGGTTAGAAGGATTCACAGTTAGAGGGAGCCACAGTTAAAGGGAACCACAGTTAGAGGGATCCACAGTTAGAAGGAGCCACAGTTAGAAGCAAGGGTGAGGTGATGTATCAGGTAATGCCATCATACCCCTGCTTGTGAACTCTTGAAGTGACCACAGTGTGTGTATACATGTGTATTTGTTCCCTTCAATAACAGCAATCATGTTATTTTTACACTCCTAGGATTGCATGCATGAGTTGTCCACCATCTAATATCTTTTAAAATCCTATTCAGTTTTATATCTGTGCTGCTTTGTTCATCTTCTCAGGCCTCCGAACTCTGGTTTTTGTCCATTTGCTATGCTGAGTGCTTTCTGTAACACAGCAGCAGAACCACTTGAAGCTGGACAAAGAGACAGTCATGTTACTTTCATCTGATCATAATGACAGGAGATGCTTTTGTTATTGTTGTGATCATTTCTTTATGTGCTAGCAGCTGCAATGTGTGTGTGTGTGTGTGTGTGTATGCATACATGTACAAATATGCACTTGAAGATCCTAAAGGGCATGCTGTGCTGTGCAGTTAAATCGTTCATTAGCTGAATAAAACAGCCAATCAGCTGTGGTGGGCGGGACCTTGGTGGCTATGCTAAGCACAGTCACCCTGCCATTAGATCACCCTGGCCTCTTCACCAAGTCCTTTATCACTGCCTGCCATAATTAGACCCACTGAAAATTCAGATGCCCATACCCTACACTTCCACCAATGCACAAGTGGGACTGTAGAACAATATGAATGTGTATAAGGAGACTCAAATTACGCACCACCTTTCTGGCGCATTAAACATGCAAGCCACATAAAAATCTCTGTACCATGGCCAGAAATGATTCATTGTTACCAGCTATTTCCACTCCTGAGATCCTCACCTCGAACGCCACCCCCACCCCCACCTAAAACACATCTCTCATCGAGTCACAGAACAAAGCCTCTCTGGTCATTGAACAGCAGAAAGTAATAGATTGAGTTTTCCTGCCGGAAATTAGAAAAGGGCTTTATGTTTCAGTGCTTGCACATCTTCCACATCCCCCTGAACCATCATCCCTGCCCTCCAGCTGTCGGCCAGCACAGCATTCCCAGTTCTGGGTGCTCACCATGCTTGTTTGACACTCAACCAGAAGTGCCTCACGGGGTGAATATTTTTGGTGTTTCCTGAAGGTAAGGATGTAAGCTCTCAAAATGCATTTCCACTACATGGAAAACAGGAGAACTGCTGAAAATTTCTGGCAGGAAAATCTTCACATGGACAATGTGACCATAACTGTTGAAGTTCAAACCTGTTTATGATAAGTATGGAGATTACATGCTGCTTCAAAGGTAATGCTAATAATAAATGAAGCTAGATGACTGAATGAAGCTAGTCTGGTAGCACTATATAAAAGAGATCATTCTCACTAGCTATTATTCACTGACAGCCATGTTTTCACAGTAAAGTATTTTCAGGGCTTGAAAGGTCAATCAATAAATCTATTTTCCTTAAAGCAATGAGCATTTGGCATTTGTTTAAACAAACATGACATCTGACCTCATAAAGATTTATTGATGTTAAGGTGCTTGATTTTATAAGGTGCTTAGCTTACAAACGTCACCTGTTTGCCAGTGGAAATGCCATGTTACTCTGCTGTGTAATCAGCTAACAACTTCTGGAGGAAGACACACAGGAGCAGGAGTAACAACAGCACTGAAGTCCCCTGAGCCCTTCAAAGAGACACTGCTTTTCAGAATAGTTAAAGACCTTTTCTAACCAGTCTCGCTGCTGGATCAAAGGCACGGGTTTTGAAGCCCAACCGTACATCAAGTTCTCTGTCGTCAAACAGCCAATTGTGATGCAGGGTGCACCAGTGTGCCCAGTTCCACTTCCTGCTTCAGAGTCCTGCTTCAGCCCAAGCCGGCCCATTGCTATAGAGTGCCGGCGTTAATATTTAGCAGCGGAGCTGCTGGAAAGTGTTTACTTGCGAGCAAGTGCAAATCTCATGGAGAAATCACACACACTGTATTCTGAATATAGAATTGCTGTTTACATTGCATATAAATATATGAATTATGTTGAATTATCCTGTTTTATAATCTTAATTCCATTGAACGTTTCTGGTTTATATTGTGTATTAAATACAGTCTGTTGAATAGTTGCATCATATTGTATATAATTAAAATTCTGTTTCATTAGGGTTTGAGTTGCATTTTAGAGTAATTCTTATTGTGTTATAGGCTCACAGATTTGTTAGTAATTTAAGTGCATTTTTGCATTTCAAATCCATTATGTCTGTTTGGTGGAACCTCCAAACGGGGAGGGTGAGAGACTGTAGTTTTCTATTGGGTTTCCTCTACAGTGATCGTCCATGCCATCCTGACGCATGTGATACCAGGACTAAATCCTGATTCAGCTTTACTCCCACTAACCAGCCAATCACCCCAGATGGCAAAGTTACTGGAACTAAGGAACCTTGTAGGTAGTCTTTCAGCACATCTCTTCAAGGTTCAGAGCGGCCTACACCTACAACCGATTTGAGGAGAAGTTTACAGAAGTGAAAACTACTCTGCTCTATGCTATTGCTAACACAGCTAATCCTGTGTAAAGTCCTAGGGTTCATGCTACAGTAACTTCACTATTTCCTCTGCCAGGAAGGCAGGCTAACAGCCTTTTGGCAAACGGAGTTGCCAGAGGTTTCCTCTCATCTGCCCGACACTATTCTGGATGCTCTGTTGTGTTTTAGTCATGCCGACTTGATGCTCCAAAAAGAGTGTAATCAGTGCCAGACACCTTTATCCTTCTAAATGTCCTCTGATCAATACAAACTGGTTTATTGCAAATGTTTCCAAGTTTGAATGGATCTGCGGTTTAGGGAAAGCACCTGAGTTCTGAAATGCTGAAATGTGAATGGATTAATCTCAATGTCATTCACCTTTCTTGGGCTGAGCTACAGAAATGCACCTCACAAACTGCACAGCAGAACATCTGGATGAGTTAAACAAAGATACACACATCAGGAGAGGTGAGATTTGCATTGGTGATCTTGTTGTAGATATCTGTGTATCTGTCCTTTGATGATATGGGGACTTAGTGAGATTCCCGGTCAGGCAATTTCTGAATCCTTTCTCTAGCATGACTAGCATCTGCACACTGGTGGTATGTGTGTTTGTACCTCATTCCTTCCCTCCTGTACTACAGGAAGAAGAAAAAGAAAACTGGACAAAAAAAGAGAAGAATATATAAACAAATTACTGGAGGATTTGTGGTCTTAGGAGAGAAGCTCTAGAAAATGAATAGTTTTGGTTTAGCAGGAGGAAGGAGCTGTTTCATGTTTTCTGGGAGCTTTACTGGTCTTTCTGACTGGGTGTTTCTACTGAGATGGCTGCTACAAAAGTCAGCCAGCCTTTGAGAAAGACTTTAAAGCAGACAGACAGAATTTTTTAGGAGCATGTCTGTTGAGCATGTCTCTCTCTCTTTCTCTTTCTCCCTCTGCCTCTCCCTCCTTCTGTCTCTCTCTCTCCCTCTGCCTCTCTCTCTCTTCCTCTCTCCGTCTCCTTCGCTCTCTCTCTCTCTCTCTCACACACACACACACACACACAATACACCATAAAAAGGCATTTTAACTGACTGACAATTTAACTTGAGCCATACTGTACAGTGTCAGGTTGTGCGTCATGTGGTGAATGTAAATACCAAAATGTTCGAAACGGGAGCAAATTCCACGTTTCTGAGCCTCCGGTAGCTTGCTGCTCTTGCAGAAACGTAACCGTCTCACGGCTCAAAAAGAAAAGAATAAAACGAAGTGGGTTATAACACAGTGTCCTCTTTCACTAATACATATCAATATCCTGTTATAAACGTACCATTTCTTTTTCTCAAGCTGATTACAATTTGTGTAATTTGCACAACCTTCTCTGGACAAGAAGGGAAGTTAGAGGTTAACCGAGCTTCAAGTTTACTCCGTCTTAAAACTAGACAGCTGCTTGATGAGGGAGCGTGAAGATCAGGAGTATGTACTCGCCCAAGCGCTGTGGTGAATTAAAATAGGTCACGGGTCAAACTGAAGCCCTGGTCTCTATACAGATGGCCTTCTTTAATCAGAGCTGCACACACCTCAACCCCTGCAAATATACTCACTGTCAGCTCAGGAGAGACACAGATTTACATTAAGGCATTTGAATAATGAATGATTTAAATAATCCCCGCAGAGCCACCTAGATCAACAGGAATTGCAAATTGTAATGCCTGGGAAGGAATCTGAGGACGATGTTTTAACAAATGAAATTATCTTCTATTCTGGGTTTAGTAATAAAAGCTCATATATTTTGTTATTACTACTAATCATTCAATTTAGAAATGTCCCAGGATGGAAAAGTGTATTCCTTAGAGATTTTATAATATTTGAAGATTTTTTTTCCTGAGTGCAATAAACAGCCAACTACCATGTTAAAGCAGTAGTGGCAGCAGTGGCAGCAGTGGCAGTTGTGGCAGCTGTGCAGGCTGTTGTACATTTGATGGGCTGTTTACAAAAACAAAAGGTTCGCAATGTACAAACTCAGCTTTTCTGAATTGCTGAAACAAACTCCATTCAACTCTTAACTGCCATAACTCATTTATTGAGTTAATCAATATTAATCGCTCCTTTTACAAAAATTTCTGAGCTCCACTGTGACTTTCACAAAGGAGGAAGAAGATGAAGAGTATGTCAGAGGTGGTGGGCGAGGAGGAACATGACGACGACCAAGAACAAGATGTATTAAATGAAATTAGAGCAAGATCATGTTATAGACCATGTTATAGATCATGTTATAGATCATGTTATAGAGCATGTTATAGATCATGTTATAGATCGTGTTATAGATCGTGTTATAGATTGTGTTATAGATCATGTTGTAGATGAGGTTTTGGTCCATGGTCTGAACCCAAAGGATGCAGGAGAATGCATGCAGCCACATTTAAATAGACTCTCTGTGGCTTTCATAGTCAGGACATTCAGAGGAGGATGGAGGTATCAGTATATGTGTCTGACACCTGAAAGTTACAGTACAGTACAGTAATCGAGTAGGATAGCTCAGTGCGCTGCTTTAGCAAGTATTATACTCTATTATAGAGTATGCATACCTCTAATATTGAAAAATAACCTCTATTTGTAGAATTGAAAGACCACCACGCGAGGGTGGATGGTCATGTGTTCTCGTTCATGTGGTCTGTCAGAATAATGCAATTTGACTGTGTGAAATACAGCAGGTATTCTACATTTTGAAGGATCAACTGTGTGAGTCTTAGCACACATCTTAGACCACATTCTCCAGCATGACTGCCTACAGATGAAACAAGCACAGTGAGAACCATATGAGCACGAGTGAAAGAACAGCGATATCAGTATGTCCATGTGAATGTGGTTTTACATGCTAGTATTCATACTGTAGCGGATTTATGGTGCAATTACACTACATATTCTAATTCATACTGTGGATATAAAGTACACTACGTACTGGCATTCATACAACACGTGTGGATTTACAACACGGTTACACTACATATTAGCATTTATACTGTAGTGGATATACAGTACAGTTCCACTACATACTAGCATTTGTACTGTAGTGAATTTACAGTACTGTTACACTACGTACTCGCCTTTATACTGTAGTGGATATACAGTAGTTACACTACGTATTAGCATTTATACTGTAGTGGATTTAAAGTACTGTTACAATACATACTAGCATTCATACTGTAGTGGATTTACAGTACTGTTACACTACGTACTAACATTTATACTGTAGTGGATTTAAAGTACTGTTACACTACATACTAGCATTCATACTGTAGTGGATTTACAGTACTGTTACACTACGTACTAACATTTATACTGTAGTGGATTT
>JAOXYF010000016.1:11299549-11310464 GCA_028565775.1 Sternarchorhynchus goeldii
ATATATAATTGTTCACCCCTTTTTAAATGAGTTTGACTGTTTTTTGTAGCACTGTGATGTTGTTGACCCTCGTTGACCCTGTTTTGTGAGTGATTCAACCCAAACTACTGTACAATATTGAAGTAGATCAGATTGTATTCACACCCTGTCTTAATCCTTAGTAGGACTATATTTGCATCTCTCTCCACATTACGAAGCTCCATCAGTCCATCATGTAGGACAGGGATGACGTCTGAACAATTCCACAGGTGCAGACCTGTCGGATAGGTTACATGGTCAGATATCACCATCTCTTAGGCAGCTGCTCTGAGGGACTTATGGAAGCATTCTGTCCAGACAACAGGAGAAGCTCAGTGTCTAACTCTGAAATTATGTATAATTATTTCTAAGCATTTTTGTATTAATATTAAATAAGAAGCTAAATGCTTTTGCATTTCTAGGGGAGGAAGCATGAGTTTAAATGAGATTTTTAGATGTATATATTTTCATATGTATGTATGTATGTATGTATGTGTATATGTAATTCTCAAACATAGTCAATAAACAACTGATAGGGCAAAACTGACCTGAGACATGTGAGATTTGTGCAGGATCTGAGATCTGTTTGCAGACCAGAGGTCCTGATTGATGACTGTTTATCACTGAGGCAGAGATATCGGTGTTCATAGGATACAAGAGGCCGGGCCGACACCGAGCCGAACCAGGCCTAAATTGAGAGGTACCAAGCCGAGCCAGGCATAACCAGGCCGATACTGGGCCAAACAAGCAGCCAGGATTGAATGGACATTTTATCAAAAGTTCTGTTTACGTTGATGATTTCACTGCATCGGGGCACAAAAATAACAGGCAGGTTCTCCATCGACCCAATTTAGGACAGGCAATAAGGACTAGAGGCTGTGTCAAAACATTTGGCATCAGTGAGCAGGATAGCAAAAGCTGGATTTCACAGCAGGCCACTGCACCAGCGCATCTCCCCTTTTCAGGGAGTGAAGGTATGAGGGGTGAGCGTCCGGATGGATTCCAAACACACCTGCCTGAGCAGGGCCAAACAGGAGCGCTAACAGGCCGAAGTACGGGAATAAGCGTCTCTACATCCGTTAACGTGAAGTGAAAGGTTACGCTCGAGAGAATCAGTAATGAGTGTCTGCAAATTTATATCAAGACCCTATTAGCACACGGTTCAGTCCGACAAATGTGCAGCTCAGAGAAAAATGGCTTCAGAACAGCAGGGCTCCAGTGGCTTGTTAACGGATGGACTCTTCCCCCACTCGTGCCAGTGACTTTGTTTTGATCAAAATACCAACTCTGAAGCCCAGATGACATCGCAGGGTAATGAAGAGCAGGTTAAGGATACTCCGTGCGTGTGCAGAGCATGTTTTGATTAGCGCTGGTGCTGTCCATCGAGGCTAGCACGGCCCCGCCCCCAGAGCCACGCTCCGGCGGAAAACGCTCAGCTACAGAGCCACGCCGTCGCCCAGAAACGTAACGCACCGTTGCCATGGAAAGGTCACATCTCTCGGGCACAGGAGGCTGGCTAAAGGTTTTTTTTTTTGTTTGTTTTTTTTTTAAAGGCAGACAACTTCCTGCCAGACAAAGCTGTCTAAGAGAGCTCCAAGAGGCACAGTGATCTGCACTGTCGTCCATAAAGTTTCAACAAGGAAGCTTCGTTTAGCATGTTAATGAGAGGAGACAAAAGACTTCCGACTCGCTACTGCCCCTTACTCATCATGGTAAACGGCTGAGTCGGCAGCTTTAGTATCGCATTCAGCAGCCTGTGAATCACACACATGCACCTCTGACTGTACCGTGGTCCGTGGAGAGAAACTGGGGCTGTGGTCACTCCCCTGGCCCCGGTAACACCACGTACTTTCATGTCAGTAATTTATGAACTGTTTAGCAGAGCTTCATGGAACACTGCACCTAAATTAGACTATTGTTTAGCATTCATGACTTCATGGCTGGTGTGATCGCAAAACGGCTTTTGTCCTGAGTGGAGCTGGAGGAGCAGGGGAGTGGGGGAGGGGAGGGGAGGGAGGTGGGGTAGTTACAGCCTGGACTGCCTGTGTGCGTGACTCTACTGGAGCCCTCATCTATCACCAACACTCTCTCTGGCTCCTATAGGGCACTCCAGCTGTCCTGCCAGGCTATTGGACTCTTAAATCATCCAGTTATGAAGCACAACAGAGAAAATCAAAAAAAGAAAAAAAGAACTTCCCTTCATTCGCTTAAGAACCAATACCCCTGCAGAGAGAGCAGAAGGCCGCATCCAAGTGGATGTTTTCTCTTCTTATTCCTGTATGTTTGTTTTTCACCAGACTGGTGCAGTTTTTAAACATCTAACAATGTTTAGCAATTATATAATGAGCTCTGCAGATCCTACTAGGCCAGATGTAAGAGTGGTTGCATTCTAATTGAACGCTATGAACGTGATTCACAGCTGAGAAACTTTAATGACATGCTCTACAAAGCCTCTTCTGCATATCTGAGAGTTCCCTCCCTACCCCATTCCACCCCCCTCCAGCTCTAATGAGGGCCTTCACACAGGAAGTATTTCCTCACAAAGGAAGCACTTCCACACACAGGAAGCTGTTAGTACAGGGTCAAGAAAAGGACAAAACAGAGCAAAAAAACACATCTTTATGTCAAAGGTTTTTGTTTTATCCATCCACACTACGAAAAACTAAGAAGACGAAAATAATTGTTTTTTATAGACTAATTTATTTTCATCGAACGAAAACTCATTCAATATGAATTTGTATATGTGAAGTTATTTTGTATTTATATAAATATTTGGGTGAATTTGTGCTTCACAGATCACAATTTATTAATGAAAGTCACCAACATGATTTATGTACGGTGTCTTAGGTTGCACTAACAGTTTTGAAAATTCACAAAATTTTCACCTCTATTTACTTTAAAGAGGTTCATTTACTTTTTTTTACAAAACCACAAATAGTTGATCCAGTATTCCCGCGTATAACTGCGCCGTGCGGGTGACGGCCGTACGTCTGAAAATCTGAGAGATGCATGATATTTCCTGACAAAAACAAATTTTGCATAACACTGATGGTACTTATAATGTCACAGATCCCACATAGATCTCAGGTAAACCTCACCAAACAAAAATAAGAACAACAGAATACCTACTGAGTACAAAGAGAATCATTTATTCATTCAGACCAGAGGGTTAAAATCAGAGAAGCAGTGAGGGAGAAGGTCCAGTAACGTTACACACTACCGTGGGTTTGACATCCAGGACGGCTCTATAAATTACAAAAATAAATAATACTTATACAAGGACTGAATGATTAAAAGAGCAGCAATGTTATGGGTGATTGTTAAATAATCCCAACAGACGATATCTAGTGTCTTTGTAACACTCAACGGCTCAAAAATCACCCATATGCTGGACAATCTCAGATCCACGGTGACTAAAGTCTTGTGTGCACTTTTCTGCGTGTACCAGAGAGTCCGTCTCGTTCACCCGAGGCCGTGTCCAGGTGGCCTGCTGGAAGCGTCACATAACTTACACGGAGAGGCCACCTGCATGGGTCAGACCCCACGCGAGCGGCGTTGGGACAGACAGACACCGCATGTATCAAAAAAGAGAGAGAGTATATGGAGACAACAGACTCAAAAGAACAACTTATGGATTGGTCATTGATACAACTGAAGGCAGTTTCGTTGTGTTCAGGACGTGTGCTTTGGCTGGGTATTCACACAGCTGTGTTCGATTAGCCTCTACCAAACGTTCACAACAGGTTCGGGAGATTCTCAGTTACTAAATCTCTTTCTCTTTTAACGCTTTTACTTGACTGCTCGATTCCGAAAAAGAAGCATCTGTTGATCTCCTCTCCATCCCAGAAAAGCTCGTCTCATGTGAACTGAAGCATGGGATGGTCAGGCCTTTCTGCAAAGTTCAGGTCTGATATGAAAGTCCAGAGATTTTCACACGTGTCCTCTGTGTTTGGACACTCCTCACTGGAAATGTTCGCTTCAACGCAACTGAAGCTTCAATCTCCTCTGCCGAGGACAGCAAACCAAGCGCCGCTGAGAGAAACGGCGGAGGAACGAGGCCCGGAGGACCTTCACACCAGCTCCAGAACCTGCAAGGACAACGGACACCCAGAAACATCGGACGCAGGGCCAACCTTCACCACAAAGTTGATTCCTTCGTACAGCTGATGCCAGGACTGCAGAGAACTTTGGAGAACACAAAGGGGAAGTACATACCAGGAAACGTAATTTGGGAGCTGGGGTGGACACACAACATACCTTAATGGTCCCTTGACTGTTGGCTGCGATCAGCACATTTGACTCCTGAGGACAGAGAGAGATGATCATCAGAAGATTTCGCACCCATCTTTAACCACACTCTGTCCCACGAGGGCGGCTCGGAGAACGAAGGTTTGCGCTCCTTTCCCTATCGAATTATTTTGTTTATTTGCCGCATTTCAAATCTTTCATCCCATACGGCGTGAAAAGGTCTGGAAGAGCACGTGGGTTATATGAATCTCAGCCCAGAGAACAGCAGAGCTGTTTAATCCCCCTCTGTGCTCTCGTTGTGCACAGGAGGCAATTCCTTACTGGATAGTTTCTTTCCACGTCTCTATTTATCCCTCATTATGTTCTAGCTTAAAGGAAAGTTAAGGATGGCAGGTTTCACGGGCCTTTACGTAAACAAAAGGTCTCTGACATTTTCTTTCCGGTCAGGGTAATTTATGTAAAGCCGCGGAAGGGAATTAATTGAGCGAGACTAAGACACTGAGCAGAAATTCAGCTGAGCAGGCAACCTGGTCTCGCACGCAATTGTTGCTGCAAGAAAGAAGCTTGGTAGTCGCTCCAAAGAGAACAAGAGAAGAGAAAATAAATAATACGTGCACAATACTCTTCACGACAAATCATGTCAAAAATAATACAATCATTGCAAACCTTTTGTTCTCGTAGTTTAGGCTGGAAAGGTTTGAAGGCAGAGCGGAGACACTTCCCTTCAGCCTGAGAACGCCGTGATTATCCAGATTTGCTTTTGTTTTAAACAGAAGCGCTGCATGTTTAGCCCCTGTTCTAAGCTAAGCACAACTATGCAGTAGCATTTTTATTGATCTCCTTGGGGAAATTTTATCTCTGCTTTTAACACACACACACACACACACAGCACCAATTAGCACTGAACACACTAGGGACAGTGAAAACACATGCCCTAGTGTGGACCCAAGACCATCTCTCGAATTTAGGGAAAATATCGGCAAACTGTACATATGCAAAACCCACTTAAAGCACGAGGATTACAACAGCAGATTTAAGATGGTAGCAGCTCACGACAGAGAGAGCATTTCCTATCTGAACAGGAATGAGTGTCGGTCACTCCAACACTCGTGGAGTGAAAAGGTTGCGAGGTGATACCGATCAACCACCACCACACTGCGTTAACTGCTCACCACACACCCCATAACGTAAACTGTACGACGAATCTGGAACAGCAGCACGTCAGTGGAACAGTGCTCCCCTCGTTTTAAACTAGATGCCTTTAGCGCTGGTGCAAAAAAGCCTGAAGCTTGCAAAAAGTCTGACTGGAGCTTTAACACAAACATGGTTTATTCATGTCTGTTTTCAGAAATGGTTTGCAAGCTATTTCAGGCCATGAGGCTATTTCTGACCATATCTTCTCTAGTGTGTGTGTGTGTGTGTGTGTGTGCGCGCGTTGGCAGACAGACACCATTTCTGGAAGTAACTGAAATGCTTCTCTTGGTCATGAAATTTTAGCAAATGCGGTCACAGAGATACTCAAGAGGTCAAAGGTTAACATACAGCGTCACTGAAAAGCCTGACAAAAAGCGCAATGTGGAAAATAGTGGATAAACTAAAGATCCCTGATTCCGTTCTTCCCGAAGGAGATGAACGGACGGCCGTTGGGACGGACGCCACGCCCCCTCATCCCCTGCCTGCAAATAAATACCCATCCAACCGATTTTTGCTAGCTGTGCTTTCCTTGTTCTTAACTACCATTGTGTTGTAGTTTTCCAGAAGTTACTGTTGAAGCTCAGCAGAGCCCGCGTGGTCTCTGAGGACTCGGAGGTCTATTACACCATTTTCCTCACACAGCACGAGGTACTACAGGGCGATTGATATGCAACGCTCCTGCCTTTCCTGCGCCTTTAGGGCAAACTCCCTGCAGGGCTAATGCCTGCACGCAGGGGCGTCGGCGCCGGACACCTCGCTGCAGCGGATGGAATACCCGCAGGAAGGAGCTGACCCGCTTATACGGGGAGATTCTCCAGGAAAGAAAAGAAGAAGAAATAGAGAAAAAAGTATGAAAAACACCTCGGTGCATCACAGGCGAGCGTGAGGAGGTCCGCGCCTTAATAAGAACAACCTCCCTGGAAGTATCGCCTCAAACCAGCTGCTGTGAGCATCCTCCCGTGTCCTACTGTCCTAACTTTGATAAGCTCACGAACAGCGGCATAGTTTCAGGCAGCAACCTTCCTCAGCTTTACAAGTGCTTAAAATGAAAGAGATATATATGTGTGTGTGTGTGTGTGTGTAAGAGAGAGAGAGGATCTGGGGGAGCTGGAGCTCTGTCCTCACCCCGTCTGGTAGTGCTCTCCAGCACACGGCACTAACAAACTCGTTAGTATCATCCTCTTTCTTGTCCTTGTCCAGAACGCTCTTCACGGTGTCGAACTTGAAGGTGAGCAGCGTTTTGGACAAACCCTTGTAGTACAGATACAGGGAGTTGTTTTCGCTTCCTGTTTGCAACAAATGACAGTCACATCAAAGATCTATAAAACAACAGCCATTATTTATATGTACTTAGTGACATTTAAAATCGACATACTTCGACCCCCCCACGAGGGCCACCCCTCCCACTCACCGCAGGCCACGTAGTCGCCGTTGGACGCCAAACCCACAAAGTTCTTCTCGTTGATGTGACCCTTGAAGGAGCGGAGACAGTGAGGCTTGCTGACGTTCCACAGCTTCAGCTGGCTGTCTGTGGATCTGGGAGACATGCAGGCGTTTGTTCGGACCTTCACGAGAGCAGCTCGGCCCAGAAGTAACGGTAGCAGGAAGCAGGCGTGTGCAGCCCAAGCCCGGGTGAGTGAAGCAGAGCTGCCTACTTACGCGGACACGATCTCCTCGCCGTTGACGAACTTGGCGTAAGACACCGCCTTCCGGTGACCTTTGAAAACCATGATGGGCTGTTTAGTGTTCCTCAGATCATAGTAATGGACACAGTGGTCTGGATGGGAAGAAAACGTGGCAAACTGGAGTCGCGAATGACCGGAACGGATTCGTTTACGTTAGGAAACACAAAACAGGCTAGTTCTGCTTCAAGCGGCGTGCTGCCGCCAAACCTCCTCCTCTGGAGGAAGGAGATCACTTGGACAGGAGCAGAACGTCCGTGTGTGTGGGCCAGTCGACTGGTACCTGCGCAACCGAAGGCCAGGTGGTAGCGGGAGGTGGGGCTGAACTTCACGCAGCACACGTTGGCCTTCGCTTCGATGCTGGCCACAGAGTTGTCCAGATTGGTCGACCACAGCTTGACTGCAGAGAGGAAGAAGAAAAAAATAAAATGAAATATAAAGAGAGGTGGAGTTCTCCGTCCTGGTTCAGGTGGAGGTGCACAGCCTCCACCTGAACCAGGACGTGGAGGTGCACAGCGATCCATTAACTGACCTTTTGCGTCGTCTGATCCCGAAGCCAAGAGTTTGGGATCCATCAGGTTGAAATCGACACTCCAACATCTCTTCTCATGCTCCTAGGAGAAAATCAACAAGAGTGAAACAAACACAGATCCTGGACAGAATGATGGCGAAACTTTAGCATATAAAAATAAACAATAACTGATGCCGATACTGCACTCGCATTACAGGAAAGATCCCGAGGTGGAAAGGAAAGCGTCAAACCATGAGAGACGTTTCCTTAATATGCCATGATACCTGATAAACCTTTGACCTTTGCCCTGTGAACCCATCCCACAGGATGACCGTCCCTTCATAGTCGCTACTCGCCAGCAGGTTCTTATGATAACTGCTCCAGCTGATACAGCTGAGGAATGGGTAGAGGGATACCGAGAGAGAGTGGAGGAAGGGGGAGAGAGAGAGAGAGAGAGAGAGAGAGAGAGAGAGAGAGAGGGAGAGAGAATGAGGTAATTTTTTTTTACTATTGATAGCATGCTTGTACATCTTGTCACAAGCATCTTTCTCTGAACCAGGGGGTGTTTTGGCACCTAATTTTGGAGTTGCACGTCATCTCGTTGACAGGATAATGAATGTCCACGGCGTCCTGGATCACCGTGCCGTATTCGAACACTTTTATTTTCTTGGTGACGCCGGCGATGGCGAAGTAATCACAGTCACGGTCAAACTCTATGCTGTGAGGACCGAAAGAGCGAAAAGAAGCATCACAAACACGCGCGTCTCGTCTACTCCGGTGCTGAAACACCTGCAGCTCACCAGCATCTGACCTCTCGGCTATATAAATCAACAGCAAGCCAGGGCAAAAAAGAGGATAGCTTCTGTTTACCCTCGCACCATCAGATAAACAACTTATAATGGCTTTGACTAAGCAGACGGGTCCCTAGAAAAGTGCCTGAACTGATCAGCTGTCAAGAGAAAGCAGCGATAACCTGTAGGTAATGAGGTAATGTCATTTCGAGTCATTCCTTGAACACTGCAGCCCAAGTCCCTCAGCATCATTACAGTTATACCACAGCTCCCTCTGCTGGTGAGCTCATGAGATGACAACGGATATCATAAATTCATAATCCCTGGGTCACTGGTACGTCGGTTAATGCTGCCGATGGAAAACTGCTCGTGAATAAGGGCGAAACCTTACCTAGAAACGATGCTGGAGCCGTTGTACAGGTCACTCGCGTAGGACAGTGTGGCCAGGGGGCGAACAGAGTTGTAACGCGTGAATTTGGAGAGACATTCCATGAAGTCGTCCAGCTGGTTAACCGTCCTACCGTCATCTGGAATACGACAAAGGCTTTGAGTTCAAAAGGTATCGGATATTACAGAACTAGGGTGAGGACCCTAACCACCTTAACAGGCATTAATAGGTAATGAGTGACATCTACAGCATGCCAACTTCTTGGCTCTGCTAATCACAGGTCCCAGGTCTGTACTACTGCTACAACAAGGGTGTCACTCTCAGAAAGGCCATGGCTGGCCAGTACCAGACAGCTGAGCATAACCCAGCAGGATAAAACCCCGGACACACGTCCCGCATGTAGAGGAGCAGTCGGAGGACACGTGGAGGGGTGGGGGTGCTCAAATTAAATGTCCTGCGCCCGACCCGCAGCACCGGAACCACGCGGGCCTCGTGAGAGCACCAAGGAAGAGCAGCGCCAACCAACCCGTGATGCGAGACATGCGGTTGGAGAAGTAGCAGTGCTCCAAGTCTTCGAAGTGTGCAGTCAGCCTCTTCCGCCGTGAGGCCAGAGTGCTGTTGTACCACGTCTGCCTCTTGCCCTGGGGGACACATTTTAGAAGGGGGGGGGGCGTTCAATACTCCTCATAAAACTGTGGGTTTTATTATCTAAATAATGTTAACGCTGAAAACGCAAACAAGAGGGTAGCATGTTTACCTGCGAACCTCCACCAAACTGAGGAGGTTGGATGCACTCGGTGTGTTCCAGAATGCAAACACTGCAGGCAGACGAAGCAGGAACATATTTTCTCAGAAATACTCCAGGCTTAAGATCTCGTTTCTCTTCAAACTATAACATAACATTTCTCACTACACTACTAACTGAAAACGCACCCACATCACAAATGTGAAACCATCATTTCTAAACAGCATGAATATTACCCGAGATATACACCACATCTCTCATATACTATAGGCATATCACATTTGTGTATAACACATCCCACATTCTATAGTACAAATGTCACAAAAAGTCAGAGGGTTTTTTTTCTTTTTTTTAAGTTATGTTTTCAAGAATAAAGACCTTTCCAAGAAAGAATTCTAAGAAATTCCAAGAAAGAAGCTTTTCTCCTGCTGCTGAGGTTCACCTGGTCGCTGGAGAACTCTCTTCGCCGACCTGGGGCACAGTGCTATCCAGATTGTGGTCCATGTCACTGTCTGGCGAGTACAGCCTACTCATTTCCTAAAGAAAGCAGAAAGACCCTCCACTACGAGCTTGTGACCCACACGAAGACCTTAAAACATATAAGGGCCGTGTTCTCCAGCTCTCTCTTCAGTTACCTCAACATGCTTTATGTCTTCTTCCAAAAAGTTGAGCTCTTTCTGTAACTGCTCCAGTTGCTGTGAAAGAAAAGAATCGTTTCATAGTCTCACAGACGTTAGCGCTCTCTACTCTGCATTTCGACCCTTTAAGGAAGTCCCCGTGTGTTAATGTGCACAACCTCTCTTTTATTCCTTCGTGCTTCTTTCAAGAACTCCATCAGGATCTGCCGCTGGGCTGCTTGAGATTCCTGTGGAAACGGGGACCAACAGGTGACGCCCACAAGCGGCACACACAAAACGTTTCTACAGCAGCTGTCAGAAAAGGCACTACCAACCGCTTCGAGCTGTTTCTTCTTCTGAACCAACAGATCCAGCATGTAGTTGACGTTTGCTAAATCCAGATTCTCTTGGTCAGTGCCAAGAACATCTTGGAAAAACTGCCACTTTGTCCCGTTCTATACGCGCCGCACATTAAAACAGAGAGCAATGCATTATCTGCCACAAAGCATCACACCATGCAGTTTGTGTGTGTGTGTGTGTGTGTGTGCACGTTTCCTTTAGCTGTCGGCATTGTTTGATTCAGGACACTAGGTAGATGATTCCAGAGAGGAACTGCAGAGTACTGCAGTAATGAAACAGAGGTAGTAAACACTTGTGTAAAACACAAGGCTTTCACAGAAAGACTGTGTGTGTATCTCTCTCTCTCTCTGTCTCATATATA
>JAOXYF010000016.1:11310686-11322127 GCA_028565775.1 Sternarchorhynchus goeldii
GAGAGAGAGAGAGAGAGAGAGAGAGAGAGAGAGAGAGAGAGAGATAGTATACATGCTCAGCACTTGTCACTAACAATGCATATGATACATAGTCAGTGCAGGTGTTTAAAGTGGCTCTGGGAAAGGCAGTGAGGCAGAGGGAATGCACACGTGTGCACGCTTACGGGGTGGTCCCGCTTCATCCGCTTCTCCTCTGACCTCTGCTTCTGCTTCAGGATCAGCTCGTTCACTGCAAAACAGCAGAACAGAACCATGCAACACTACCACACAGCTTCTACGAGCCAAGTTCAGGGCAACCTGCTCATGCAAACCCAGACGTCATGCATTATTCAGTGAGCTCACGACAAACTGCAAAACTGTCTAGGAATTGCTCACCTAAGAAGTTGGGGTAGAGCTGGTCAACGTTATCAATTATGTAATTACACTTTGGACATCTGTTGCTGTCTTCCAAACTCTGTCGTATACATTTGTAACTGAAGACAGAATACAAGAATGAACTTCACAGAACGAAATCATGTTAAAATTTATTAACATATTTCAGAAAAAAAAGTGAATGTGAAACTATGGGCTTGTCAATCTCACCAGAAACTGTGGCCACACTTTGTCATATGGGCCTCCTCTATCATTTCAAAACATATGGGACTGGAAAAAAAGGATGAGGTAATCAACTTATGCTTCCCACCACACATGCAAAAGACTTTTAAACAAAATCATGACTGGTCGTGAATATTCTCGCTCTTTACCATCAAAGCCAAATTAAAAACTGGGGCTTTAATGATGTCACTCTCCTATTCCACTGAATATTCTGTCATAGTTTAATTTGTAGATGTCATCACTGTATTCTGCTAAACAAGTCGTAAAGAACATAAACTGTCCTACAGCAAGACTGTAATCCATGTTAAACAGCTATACAGCTATCTAATGCGTTGACTAATGTTTACATAAACATTTCATAATTTACATGTGGTTGAGTTTTACTGAGCTGTACATAAAGTTAGTCAATAAAGCTGGCGTGCCGGAGCATTAATCGACTCGAAACCAACTCAGTGTGAACGGAACGAAAACTTTTGAAACGGTATGAATGAACTAACTAGCTAATATTGTCAGATATGTTCAACCACCCAGTCAAGGATAGCCAGCTAGCTAGCTGGTCGGTCTATGGGTTTAGCTAACTAGCTAATTCAGCTAGGTAGCTTGCTAGCTGTGTAGCTAATATCACAATATTCGCCGGGATCTTACTATCTAACGAGCTAGCTAGAGTGGGTGTTCCCACCTAACTTGGGTTGTGTTATACTACGTAAAACTACTCTAGGTAATAATCCCGGCCGAATAACCAGTCACGAATCGAAGTAACCAGTTAGCTAGTTAGTTAGCAACTGCATCTTACGAGCGCGCTAGCTAGCTAACTAATTGAGCTAATGATATGTATGTTAGGTAACGATAGCTGGCTATTAAGAATGGATTTTAACGGCCCTAACCAAACACCATCAAGCTTAGCTAGTCGGGAAGCTGCTTACCAAACGAAATCATTACTCTTATCTTCGTATGGGTTAATAAGACCGTTATATAGAGGTCGTTTTCTGCTATAGCCTCCACCAGATGAGCCAGGTCTGCCACTCTGTGTGCCCAGAAGCGGTCCGTCGGCTCCTGATCCAAGTGTTCGTGAAGAAACCCCATTACCAGGGTTATTCCCATTTGTGGTACCACTGCTGTTTCCACTGTTGGCACCGTTGGCATTCGTAGTGCCCCCGGAGCTTGTCCCAGGAACAGATCCTGGTCCGCCACCAGTCTGCTGTTGTTGACGACCACTGGACATTTTTCGCTGCTAAACTTCCCTCTAAAGGCCGTGTGTCCGTAGCTAGTAGCTGAGGTAGCGTAGCTTTACCAAAAGTGCATCCGGGCGGCTATTCAAGCTAGCTAGCTAGCTTGCTACTTAAGCTACCAAGCTAAAACACAAAGACTAGGAAGAGTTGTCAAATAAGTACGCTCTAACTGTCAAATTGCGCTTCTGTTAAGACATTTAGTGGAATTCCTTTACAGGAAGCAGTCCCGACTATGAATCGTCTGACCAAAATAACAGTTTGCTACTTCAGCGATATTTGTTGACAAATCTGGAGGGTTTTTTTAAAACAAATTTTAATACACTGCAGAAGAACATCCTTACAGGAAAGCAACAGAAAGTTGGATCCACTGCCACCGTGTGTTTTGGAGCTGGACTGCCCATATTTGTGACCTATTACTATTTTTTTTCGGAAATTACTGTTTATTTTCCCATGACCATAAATTGAGTGAATGAATCATAAAAGAAAATTCAAACACGCCGTTTATATTAACTGCGTTCATTGGTACCTATGGAGAATCTGCACTATTTTTAGGAAAGCGTCTTTATTAGTCTGTCACATAATAGTTTGCTGTTCAGGTATCAAAAAAAGAACACTTCGAAATTTAAATTACAATTGCATCTGCTGACTCAGACTAGTTTTCAGCAATCATAAGATTCATTATTATAGAAATCAGGATTTGTTATAAACATGTGAACATTTAATGGATTTTGCCCTTAGCTGTAACAGAACTGCAGTGCTTGTTCTTCACTCTTCTATTCTTGACCGAAGTTCTCTGCTGGAACAGCAGGGGGCGACATAATCTGTAGAAATTCTGTAGTTGCTCATTCATTCTTTCAAGGTTGCCGGACCCTGTCTCTGTGCGCCTTAGTTCTTTATCGACATAAACACATAGGGATAGCTCATTCTAATTAGTGCTGCTGTCTGGCTTCTACAATTTTCTTTATCTAGAAAAATCTTGAGTTGTGGCATGGTGTGCCCAGGGATTACTGGTCAGCGATTGGTCCAAACAATGAAACAATTAAAGGGGAATGAAATGAAAATGTTTAATAATCCATTCCCTTGTGTATGAAGCCTCTTTTTCTTGGCTACTAAACTCTTCTTAACTCCAACATAGTGTATTTTTCTGACGGTGAGTCATAACAGAAATGAACCTCTATCAGAGTTAATAGTCGCTCTGTGACGTTTATTTTGAAGAGTGGCTTTTGGCATTCCCACCATGTTTCTTGTCCTGCGGTGAGTTAACTTCTCGCTCGACTACCCCCCTGCTTGATTACAGCGAGCGACTATCATTTCAAAGGCTTCCAATGTTCACCTTTTGTTGATTCAGCTGCTCATCGCTTATATCCCATTTAAATTTGAGCTCTATTGACTGGAGTTGTTCACCTGGATAGCCGTGCTCGAGTCTTTACGGCTGGCTTGAGTTCCAAGAGGATCAGACCTCACGAGAATCGTTCGAAATGTCTGGATGAGTTGTGCTTATGCTCCGAGCCAGACAGTTCTGCATCAATTTCGCCATTTCATATATATATATATGAAATTTATATATATATTGTATATATTTATATATATATAAATATATATATTGTATTGCTTCTGTTGTATCTGCTTCTGTCCTAACAGAAGCAATACAAGATATATATATATATCAGGAGGCCGATAAACTCAAAGGGCTTGCCGTGTTAATGTGCGGAGTGGCGGGACAATGGAGTGCAGGCCTCCTTCCTCAGTAATAGGGCAGAATGGGTCTCTCGAGCAAACAAATCTTTTTGCTCACACTTGTGTAAGCAAAAATGACTTACTCTTGCTAATCACGAAAGACATGATGTGAATGTGCACTAAAGATGACAGTGTACAATATAAATATATATACATTTATTTATTTATTTATGAATATGAATGCATGTATATTTTGCAGTTTTGCAAGAAAAGCGTTACATTTTATCTTAGTTCTTTTGGAATTGTTATAACTATCAGCAGAAGTCTAACAGGCATTTAAGCAACTTATGTCAGGAAAAGTGACCACATGGAATTCTATAACTTACATACCACTGGTACCAAGTGGAAAAAGAGAAGCAGCACGTTTTCCCCCCACGTATCCGCGATCGCTGGCAAAGTGCTGCGCCCAGTGGCACAGGCCAGCCAGGGCAAGGGCTTGTGGGAGTTTGAGTTTATTGAAGAAAAAGGGTGAACGTTCATACCAAACCTAACAATAGTGCCATAAATAGTGTGAACGGAAGAGAGAGAGCGCACAGAAGTGGGACGTGTTTTCTTCAGTTACTGATTGCCGCTCGTAGCCCCAGTCTTTCATGATTAAATAGGGAAGGGAGCTAAGAGTCTTTCTACACACCTGCTTCTCTCAGTGTGTCTCTTCAAACACCAACACGACCCAAAGTGCCTCGCAGCAGGCTGTGATTCCACTTCCTCTCCGCTGTCTCTCTCCTCTGCTGCTGTCTATAAGAACACTGGAAATATTACAGAAAACTGCTTTCTTTACCACGCGCATTCACGAGGCTTACCATCCCTGCTCACGCCCGCCAAAAATGAAATGCACCCTCTGCTTTTCCTAGCGTTGGGTCCAGAACTTGCTGTAGGATTTTCCCATTGCATTTTCTGGTCGCTTAAAATTGGATTGGATCTGGGTCGCCTCAAATGAAGGATAATCTCCTGGAGGTTCTTTACAGTTGGGGGCGGGGCCTAGGGCTTTTTTTTTTTGTTGCAGCTGGATCTCAAAGCACTTTTATTCTAAAAAAAAAAAAAAACTCTGAATGTTTTGCAGGCAGCCCCTGGCCTCTGTTGCCTCCCACTGTTCGAAGTCTTTCTCTCCCAGAAGGGGCCCCTGAGTTGGGCCCGTCTGCAAATTGAGCCTGACAAAACCAGCAAAAAACCTGCCTCATGTGGGATTGAACCAGTGTTCCCGCCAGCTCTCAGATCTCGCTTCTGTGCAGTCAGTCGTGGAGTCCTGTCTTTGCTTTTCTTTTATTTATCATAATTTCATTTTTAAATATGTTATTTTTATATTTTGTTTTTCTGTTAAATAGGGCTTAGTCAAGTCATCCCATGCCATACGCACCAGCTGAACACTGTTTCAGAGCTGTTACTGCAGGAATCATCCACTTCTGCTATTGTGTAGGTCTTGTGCAAGAGAGACATCCGCCTTATTCAACGTGCTGGTAGCACAGCTCAGAACGACAGGTTGAGGTCATTAATAATGCACCGGGTTCAGTGGTTTAGTGTCTAACAGACCTACTGTGTTTGTCGTTTCAGTCGTGCCATGGCAGTTGTGAAGACCCTGACCTCAAAGACATCCTGCTGCTCCTGACTAACTTCAGTCTACAGTTCAAACAATACTGTGATACTTTGAAAAAATTCAGCGGTTACTATAAGCCAGTCCAAAGACCAAAAAAATTAAAATATGCACACATATGCAAGTGTAGCTGTCGTTCTTTTAAAAGCGCCTCATCAATGTAGGTTGCTATATGTATAAAATAACTGAGCTTAACTCAGGGTGTCATCTGAATCACACCAATGTACTGCATTTGATATCCATATTTTTTGCCCATCTCAGAAGACGCCTGCAGACCTAAACTACCATACTGACCAAATACGCCTCCCAGATTACAGTCAGTGCAAGTACATGCAGTGTGTTCAGACACAGGGTGGGGATGGTGAATCAAAAACAATCCCCATAATGAACTCTGTCCCCTCTCCTGTCCTTGTACCATGTATTCTATGCTATAATTGGTCCTTGTTGTTGGTCTAATGCAACGGTATTAAAATGCCAGTCCTACAGGTCCAGTCCTACAGGTCCAGTCTTCCAGGTCTTCCACCTTTCCTTTGCTAGGAGTCAGGTGTGATGACCAACCAGCCACAAAAACCACTGAATCAACAAAAAGTGATTACGAAATGCAGGAATAGATCTGGATTTAAGGTCTGTTGTATGCTCAGGTGACACTCTCTCGGGGACTGGTTTACACGGCACCTTCCAGTAACACTTGCTGTGGGCTCAGAGGGCTTGGATGTTGCACATCACATTGCTCTGTATCAGGATGAGAGTGGCGTGTGCTGCATGTTAAATTCACCTCCTCGAGGGTGTACACACAGGTGCACCCTTACACACACTAACGCAGACTAATACAGGCTAACACACGCTTACACACAGTAACACACATTAACACACTAACACGCCAACACAAGCATACACATGCGTACACACGCTAACATACGCTAACACATGCTAACACGCTTACACATACTAACACGCTTATACTAGCATTACACACGCTTACACACACATGCTAACATACTCTAACACAAGGTAATACATGCTAACACATGCTAACGCACTCACACTACTGCGGAGACTGATGCTGCAATTTATGATGATGTCATAAAACTGAACTCACAATGTATCACAGTAAACATGGAATAATAGGCATCTAAAACAAATGTGTATCACTGTAAACATTTGATAATGGGCATCTAAAACAAAAAAGTACAAAGATATATGCTGCTACATTTATAAAAATAGCTATTATATCACGTAGCTATTATATCACGTAGCTATTACATCACGTAGCTCTTTAGTATGTTTGAGATAACTATACTTCCCTCAGTTTGTACTTATATTAAAATTAGAGGAGATTTCTTGGCAAGTCATTGGGATTGTTGTTATTCCAGAAACAATCATAACTATTCCAGAGAAAAGTTCTGTGGTATTGCACCTACAACATATATGTTACACTATGCAGAAACACACACAGAGGATTTAGTAACACATGTGTTCTTCATTAATTAAAATCCTGGTTCCAACTGACATTACTCTATATATATATATATATATATATATATATATATAAAATGTCCCTTAATGATTTACAGTAACATAACATTAATGATATATTACCTTAATATTATTAATTATATATGTTCAGTTTAAAGAAGCCGTAAAGAGGCTACCCACAGGCAGAACTGCGTGGCTGGTAGTGCCAGTCTTTCCTGTGATCTATCTGAACTGTTGTAATCATTACTTTAGTTCTTGTCCACAAACTTCAGCAAAGTCTGCACACCGACTCCACTAGCTGAATGCAGGTATGTATTCAATTTTGTTGTCTCATGTTTACTCAAATACACCCCTGATTTGTTAAAAAAATAAAGGGAGAAGCCATTTATCTAAATGATGCATGGCATTTAGTAAAGCCTTTTTTAAACCTTTGATTCTCAGTATTTTCTTTCCTTCCGACAAGTCTAACAGATGTGGCGTCCCCTCTATAAGGCATCCCAGCGACGGGACGTCACTGTGAATCTGCTCTGGAAGCCGGACTAACTGCATCCTATGGACGACGGCGGGATACGCGCTCAGGAGTCAGGGCTTCCCCGCTGATGCCTGGACAGGGGGCTGGGTCTGTGATGTCAGCCTGGGAGAAACAGATAAAACGTTTAGCGCGTGAGTTTGATCTTCAAAACTCCTGAGGAAGAGCGGCTGGCGGCACAAGAGGGAATATAGGAATACGGAAGATAAGAGGAGTTTACGCACAAACTGGTGATCTAAAAAGTCTTTTCAATGGAAGGTGCCTCGAGACCTCATATTTTCAAGTTGAATGCCTTTTGCTAGCTGCAAATCATGCGCGTGATTTCATCACCAGCAAAGGATAGATCCGTTATGACAAAAACAAAACAAAACAAATATTTCCAGTATTTCCACGTGCTGGAATCCAATTCATGTAATAAAATCTTGAGTGGATTTTCAGTTTTCTGTGCTGTCAAATAAAACCTCAAGAGACATTCACTTACTCTTTGTGTGGTGAACACTTCGGACGAACAATAACCACGGGAGGCTACCAAGTGCACCGTTAAAAGTGGCAAGACCTCAAATAACCTTTACCGAACCGATCTCAGAAATAACGTTTACTGAATCGATCTCAGAAATAACATTTACCGAGCTCATCTCAGAAAGCGGACGTATTAGAATAAGTGTATTTTTTTTTCAAAGCTGATCGCCAGCGCGCGCTGAGTTCAAAGAAACAACACTATGGATTCATTCTTATATATGATTCAGGTGATGCACTTTAGCCGGTTACATTATTTCGCGCGCAACTGCGCGTAAAAGGTTTGGTTCTTTTTGGTGACTGTGGAGCAAATTCCCCCTCAAACATGGGGTACGACAATCAAAACAGTTTTTTTCTTTAGTCTGCAAGATGAATTAAGAAGATGCGCCCTAGAGAGGAAGCGATGGGACACGCGGATATCCCAGTAAAATAGGAACTGCTCTGTTTTAACTTGTGCACTCCAGGGGAGGGAGGAGATTAAACAAAATTTAAGTCATTGAACCGACTGGTTGGGAAATCAACTGGCAGACTGTATATGTTCAAGACGTATTATCTTTTGTGCACTGATAATTGCTATTTGATTGCTTTTTATTAACTAAGAACGGAGAAAAACAAAACGATACACACGATTTATGACTAAAATCTATTAAAAACATATTGTGCAGTTTCCTCGCCGTAGCAATATTAAAATTCCCACGGTCATTACCAACAGCCACAGACCCTTCACGCACAGTTACAGCTCTTTTACAGTTTTACTGGAAATATGTCGAAGGACGTTAGTGCCTGTACTACATTTTATTCACTTTACTGCTGCTAGTGTTTTTTTCTTCAAAAACAAAAACCGTGAAACAATTCTCAGACTAATCTCTACATATCGAAGGATTACGTTGCCGTGGCTAATCAATATAATGATGTTTCTCAGACTACTGGCTATTATTATTGTAATACTCCACACGTGGCTGCTAAATACCGCTAAATCAGATCACATTCAGCGGTATAAACGGACTCTCGCGCAGAGAGCGGACAGGTTACAGACTGCCACGGGGCAAGAACAGTGCGGCTCCATCAGCAGAAATCGGCCGGCGCGTTCGGTAGCCCAACACTACCTCCTAGCGGCCTTGCCGGGGCGTTACACCCGACTGACAGACCTGCATCATAGGATAGCGCAAACTAAGAGGTCCTGTTCAGGTGGGTGCGACTCTGACGGAACTAATGCCTCTGGACTGCGTGACGGACTTCTGCGAGGGAAAAATGCCCGGAAAAGACAAAGTGGCAACTCACCAAACAGGCCCAAAAAACGGAAGAGCAGAGAAAGAAGACGCTCCAAACACAGAACTCTGAACATCATTCACTCAGACTCTCCCATTACATTCTCCACTGCAATGAGAGTGACAAGCACGGCCAGTCAACTCTCCGAATCGATGTGGGACGTAACGGACATCTCCGCGCCGTCCAGCCGGACGGGAGACGGTGGCGTGTCGTCCTCGGCGAGAAGGACTCCTCGAAGCCTGCCGGAGTTCCAGAGCGGAAGAGGAGAGGGTTCGGAGCGGGGCTCCCTTCCCGGCCCCGTCTCTGAGGGTAACCAGGATGACCCGGATGAGCTGGAGGGGCAGGGGGACGGTCCTCCACAGCCGTGGGGTACCGAGCTCCGGGACGTCCCCCCGCAATGGATGACGGCACTGTACTTCAGCGGCAAAGGCGAGAGGCTGAAGCTCCACCCCGCAGCCGGGGTGGAGCTTCCCCGAGTTGCCTTCACCGCCGAGCTGTGGGTGCGGCCCGAAGGAGGCCAACACACCCCAGCCATCATAGCAGGTCAGTGCCCATCAAGCACATGAGCAGTTCGTGCAAGTCCCTCTCGCTCCATTTGTCAGAATGCTATGAGAAAATAATCATTTAGCAATCAGTATTGTCTTGGGGGGAGGTTAGGTAATGATTTGTTTTTATCATTGTAAACTTTGAAAAACCAGCAGGTCTTGGTGATGCTTGCTGTGCTCTGTGCTGTGCTGTGGTTTGCTGTGCTGTGCTGTGGTTTGCTGTGCTGTGCTCAGTACTCTGTGTTGTGCTGTGTTTTTCCTGCCCTGTGCTGTGTTTTGTGCTGATGTGCTCTGTGCTGTGTTCTGTGCTCTGTCCTGTGTTCCGTGTTGTGTTCTGTGCTATGTGCCATGTGCTGTGTTTTTTCAGTGCTGTGTTCTGTGCGCGGTGATGCACCTTGTGCTGCGTGCTGTGATGTGCTCTGTGCTGTGATGTACCCTGTGCTGTGATGTCCTCTGTGCTGTGATGCACCCTGTGCTGTGATGTGCTCTGTGCTGGACCACAGCGAAGGTTGAAGAAGCTAAGTTGGAGTGATTGGGAAGGTGAACTGTAGAGCTTATGAGGTGCAAACGACAAGGGCAAATCAGGGCAGGATGCCCCGGGACTGGCTCTCCGTCTAACAGATTGTTTCCACTGAATGTGTAATGTGCGTTCCCCCAGACAGCTCAAGGGGTGTTCTCAGAGCATGAGTTCTTAAACCGGCTGCCAGCACAGTGCTGCTGAGCTCAGACTGTAATCACTTGATTTACATGAAAAATTGATTCTTTTTATTACATCTCTTGCTGTCACCAGAGATAAATAAATAAATAAATATGTTCTTGTTGAACCATGGCCCAGGAACATAGAGGAATGTGCTGGAACTCGCTGGGAAGCATTTATAATCAGGTAAAAGCGCGTTTGGTATGGCCGCCACAGGGTTCAATGTGGAAAAGATTATATCTGGAAAAGCTTCTGAAAAGAGATGGAGGAGAAGGCCAGAATGCAATAGCTATAGCCAGGGTTCTGTAATTGTAGCCAGAGTTCTATGATTGTAGCTGGGTTTTTATGGTTGTACACCAGGATTCTATGACTGTGGCTGAAATTCTATGGTTGTAAACATGGTTTTATGATTGTAACCAGGGTTCTATGGATGTAGCTGGGGTTCTACGGTTGTAACCAGGGTTTTACAGATGTAGCTGGGGTTCTATGGTTGTAGCCAGGGTTCTACGGAGGTAGCTAGCACTTCAATTGTCGTAGCCAGAATGTCATGGTTATAGCCAAGGTTCTATGGTTACTATGTGCTTAGGATATACCAGTGAGAACACTTTGGAAGGGAGGAAGTAGATCAATGGTTAAGGCACTCACCTAGTGATCAGAAGGTTACTGGCTCAAACCCCACCTCAGCCCATTTGCCACTGGTGGGCACTTGAGCAAGGTCCTAAAACCCTCAATTGCTCAAGATGTACCAAGTCTCTTTGCATAAAAGCATCCGCTGAACATTCAAACAGAAAATTGCTTCTTCTATTTAAGTAAACAACATATTTAAGAACTTATGCCATCCTGATTTCTGTCTGGCAGTAAGGGCTAAATAATCAACTATGTCATTTGAAATATAGGGTTATTAGTTGTTTTGATCGTCCAGTGCTAGTCTCACAGCGTTCCACACGTCAGAACTAATGCAGTAAGTAATTTGTCACCCCAACCACTACAGAAAAGAAAGACATTTTCTCAGAGGATCCTTCCTTTATCAAGGTAAACACATTCCATATGTTGTACCATCAAAGTCTGAAAGAGTCCGAAAGTGTTTGTGAACGGCCTCTGTAAGACTCTATGTGAGCAATAATGGCTGCTGTATGTAACCATTTTAAATGTAGCTAACATAGCCCAGGAGGAGAGAGACTGAAACACACACACACACACACACACACACACACACACAGACACACACACACACACACACACACACACACAGACACACACA
>JAOXYF010000016.1:11328029-11340445 GCA_028565775.1 Sternarchorhynchus goeldii
ACACACACACACACACACACACACACACACACACACACACACACACACACACACACACACACACACACACAGCTCTTGGATTGGCCTGACAGGGCCATGGTAGCTCACTGGTTAAGACACTTGACTAGTAATCAGGTTGCAGGTTTAAACCCCACCTCTGCCAAATTGCCACTGTTTGGCCCTTAACCCTGAACTGCTCAAGATGTACTCAGTCAAAATTGTAAGTCACTTTGGATAAAAGCATCAGCCAAATGCTGTAAATGTAATGTAATAACTGTCCAATAGTCAATTAAAAAAGGTATACATTGGCCTCATGTCCAGAACATCTATCAAATAATGACAGTATCAGAGCTAATTACTTTCTAAAACCAGACTTAAAACTACCCTTTGAGAAGTGTGTAAACTATTTTTACCTGTCACAAAGTTTTAAGCAACCGCTTTCATTGGAAAACATTTGTGCTGTAAAAATGAACATGTCAAAGAAACTGAGTTAACACCCATTCAGATATATTCATTCATCTATATTCATAACCTGCACATAAGTGTAAAAAGTGAATATTAATATTAATATTAATTACCGTATTTAGTTCTTTAGCATGTAAATATTAAAAACATCCTAGTATATTGCACTTCTCATGATATATCTGGGTAACTGCAGAGGAATCTCACTTAGTTTCCCTGGAAGCATTTCATTTTTATTTACATTTTTTTGGTATATTCTGCTATTTTCCACCCAAGATTTTTCTCCCTAATTTAGTCATTTCCAGATCCCACCCATAAGGTGAGTCACATGGCCACCAACCAGGGAGTCACATGCAGGAAATCACCACATCTTTCATCACATCGTGCAATGTCTGGGGGCAGAGTAACACACTCAGAGACTGGCACTATCCACCCCTATCCACAGCATGAGCTCAGAGACACCTGTGATTGGCCAGTGGCACTGTAACTGACAAGGGAGAGCAAGTATGTCACCCCTCCCTCCCTCTCCCCCCTCCATCCCTCCTGATGATAGGTCGAATGCTATTCTGTCATTTTTTTTGTTTGTTTTGTTTGTTTGTTTGTTTGTTTGTTTTCTCATGAGAGATTATTTGGCTCTAATTGAGTATTTCTGCTACAGGGCATATCTGAGCATCAAAGAAATGAAGGAGCTTCTTCACCTGAGCAGCTCGGACATGCTCAATGTGTTCTTCGCCAGCTCAGCTCGAGAAGAGCTCGCCGGTGCAGCCACGTGGCCCTGGGCCAAGGAGGCCCTTACCCATCAAGGTGAGAACCTAGTCTTCCCTTACAAATCAGGGTCAGAACCTGGTCTCTCCTTACAAATCAGGATCAGAACCTGGTCTTCCATTACAAATCAGGGTCAGAACCCATTCTCCCCTTACAAATCAGGGTCAGAACCCAGTCTTCCCTTACAAATCAGAGTCAGAACCTCGTCTCACCTTACAAATCAGGGTCAGAACCCGGTCTCTCCTTACAAATCAGGGTCAGACCCTGGTCTCTCCTTACAAATCAGGGTCAGAACCCAGTTCCCCTCCTTATCAGTATTAACCTGATAAACATGGACTACTAATACACCTTTAAACTGTTAAGATAAAAACAACTCCTAGTCCAGTGTTTCCCAGTCAGTGCCCTAAATTCACCCAATCAGTTATGTGCATCATTCTCGACTGAGGTATGTTAAGGAAGGCTGTCTCCAAAAAAAAAAAAGAGCAAATCCAAAGCATACTGTGCACCCTCCTGTGGACCGAGGTTGGTATATTTCACCTGTCAACATATTCAGCCATCCAAGTTGTCCCCAAGCACTAAACAGACAGTATTTGCCCTACGGTTGCCATAGGTATTTCTCATTAAGACAGTGAAGGTGTATGCCACCCCTCCCCTTCTCTTCCTCCTCGTTCTTAACACTCACATGCACGAGATTAATGGACCCTAATCCCGGGCATGAAAAGGAGACGCTTGCAATGCACGTAGACTTCCCCCCGCTGATTGGCCCCCGACCACTGAATGAGCGCATGAGAAAGAGAAGGAGGAAAGATCCCAACAAAAAGCAAACAGGCACAATAGAGGCCGAAGCTCTGCCGCCGTCTCCTTTCACCTGCCAGCTGATTTTATGCGTTCATTGTTCCTGTGTTTCCAAGCTCATTAAAGAAGATTGAGCTTGGTTAGGTCCAGCTGGTCGAATGCAAAGATCTTTCCCAAACTATGAGCTTTTCTTGTGTAAGTCCACCTCCCAATGGTCTGGGTGCTAAATCAGACAGATTTAAGCTTGGCTACTTAACTTATAGCATTAGTTAATGAGATCATTCTGGCAGCTGTTGGAAGCTGGGAGCTGTTAAAAATTACCCTGGAATTATCAATTTGTAACAACCATCTCTCGGTTTATCTGGATTTAATTTGGAAACTGTTTTTTCACGGTTTGGTTTATATATTTGTATTCTGAATGCAAATAACCTTTTTGCATTTTGAAGTAAAATGGTTTGCAGTAAAATGGAAATAGTTTGGAATATGTTTAGACGCTGCATGACATTTAAAGATCCTTAAGTTGTCACGGCCGCATGTGTACATCAGAGTACACCTGCTAAAGAGAGAAGTTACAAATCAACCTAGCAGGCATACCTCTCCTGGCCCATTCATTACACAGCTCTGGGAGTGTGAACATTCCACATGTGTGCAGTGCTTCCTCTTCAGAGCTGATCTGAGCACAGTCGATCTGAACTCACAGACCCGTCGTCTTGGCTGAGTGTCCGGTTGCTGTCTGAGGCACCACGGATCTGCTTCCTTCCCAGCACCCCTCAAAACACACAAACACACACACACACTCTTATTCTGTCTCATCTTCTTCGTTCTCGCACACTTTTATTCTCTTTCTCACAGACACACGCTTGCTCCCTTTCACACACACTCTCCCTCCCTATCTCTCACTTTCTCATACACCACATATACACACACACATACAAGTAAGCAAACAGACATATATACACACAGACACAAAAGCACAGATCGTTACACACATTCTCTTGCTCTGTCTTGTCTTCTCTCTCACACAAACTCACAATCTCTGTCACACACTCTCTTTCTTACCCAAACACACACTTGCAACCACTTGAATTCTCTTTTGCTCTTTCTCTCTCTCTCTCTCTCTCACACACACACACACACCGTTTTTAAATATTTTGGTATCAGACAACATAGGAAACTCAGCTCCTAAAGAAGTTATTATTGTTCACCTTAAATGTAGTCAGTCATTTAAGGTTTGCTTGATGTCCACATTGTGTTTCAAAAAAGATAAAATTATATTCCCTTGGTAATTTAATTGGTAATTATATTACCAATTAAACATGGGTTTAATTCCCATGGAGTACATGCACAGTCATCCTGGATAAGTGTCTCTGCCAAATGATATAAATATTCATATACATGCTAATGTGAATTAGCATATAAATGAAGCACAGTAACGTTTACATCTCCACGCCCCTCTGTATAGGTAAGGGTGGAGCTAGTCAAGGCTTAGAGGCCTAATATTAAACAAACTGGTGAGCTATCAGTTCCACAACTGTAACAGCACCCATATCAATCTGCAGAGTTTTGTTTCCACAACGTTTTCCAGTTCCACAAAAATGCCAATGACACTTCTTTTACTCCTGTTTTTTAAATTTTATTATTTTTTTTGTGTGTGCCAACCCGCACCGTGTCTGCTGACGGTCATGTGTTCTAGGTTCCAAGTACCAAGATACCGTTATGTTGTCCATAGAAAACAGGGTTCATAACCTACTGAAAAAAGGGCTTTTGGAAATCACAGAGTGACTTTATTCAATCAAGTATTAAGCAATAGTAAGACAATAGCCGGCTTCAAATTCAGTTGATACAAGGCTAACATTAATACCCACAAAACTGACCCGCGGAGTGTTCAACCATGGGATGCGTGAGGATGAAAAAATAGCATGAAAACGCGGAACACGGCCAAGCCGTGGCTTTATGTTCAGGCTCGTTTGGACTCCGACCTTGAATTTCAGAGGTGGTCCCGCTTTCTGTAAGGTGGTGTCCATATGTGATTGACTGCACGCTTTTAAATCATTTTTCTTTTTTCCTGCACGTGTTTTGCATTGATACGTCTTCGCGCTCATTACACCCGTAATCTCCGTCTGTTTTGATTTACTGTCGCCTAAGAAGCGGCCCTTCAGCGAACCAAAAAAAAGACCTCGGCAAGGCGATCTTCAGGTAGACCTGTGGTAAAAAAAAACTACGCAGAGGTTAAAGAGCGCGATTACATTCTCGTAAACTGGCGGCTTGGGGTTCACGGGCTTGGCGAGCGCCACACTCAGTTTTGAATCCAAATAAATCACTAGATTATTCGCAAAAATAGTTGATGTCCAGTATGGGGGAACGAAATCAAGTTTAATGCCCCGAACAGTTTAGGTGAAATCATAGCACAGTACAGATGCACTGACCTGCAGATGAAACCCCGAATTACGTGTTTGTGTCGGACTAGTCTGCCAAGCTTGGTCTTTCTCGAACATGGAGATTTCTTAAATATCTATTTTCTCTTAACCTCAAAAGCGACAATGTATTTATTTATTTTATTTATTTTTTATTTTATTTTATTTTCCTTCCGAATTCGCATGCACGAACCTTTGAGGTTTTATACAGCAACTATATGAAATCCTCTTTGCCTAAATTGTGGTTGTACCGACTCTAGATTGTAGCCTTCCGAAAGCGCTTTAACTGTTGTCTATGCAATCCAAACCCTGTTTTAAATTAGTCAACAAATATCTCCTCACTCTCCTCACTCCAGCCACTGAAGTCAAAACAACAGGCAATAACAACACCTTCCATATCACATAAAATACTTCAAAGAAATTAGGCTATGCAAAAATATTTCAGAGGTCAAACGCAACACTAATTTTAAATGGCACAATGCCTGCAATTTAATCGGTTATAAATGTCACATCGTTACTGCACTTTATTGCATTTGTTGGTTATAAACTCCAGTGCCAGTGCAGTGTGTTGCACACCTATCTTTCAGAGTTTTGGTGGAACCCACGCATTAGGGAAGGACTTGGTTCCTTCTGCTTAGAGATGATGTCTCTGAATGATGTATTGGTTGGAAGAGTCCCCAGTTTAAGCAACTGTATTAAGCAAGTAATATGTCTGCCTAATTTACCGGTGAAGCATATGTTTTTGTTCCATATTATTGATTTTTTTAATGGTGTTGTTTGAAGGTGGAATGATCCTGAATCCATCGTACTTCGGCACCGTTGGACACAACAACACCATGATCCACGAGCTGGGCCACATTTTTGGACTGTACCATGTCTTCAAGGGGGTGAGTGAGCGGGAGTCATGTGACGACCCGTGTCAGGAGACCACCGCATCCATGGAAACGGGAGACTTCTGTGCTGACACGGCCCCCACTCCGAAATCCAAAGCCTGCCGAGACCCCGATCCGGAGAACGACACCTGTGGACTCACCCGATATCATGACACACCCTATAGTAATTACATGAGTTACACAGGTAAAACACTACCCTTCAACACACTGTACAGTATGTAATTACATGATTTATACAGGTAAAATCCACCAAACCTTCAACACACCGAAGCATTAAAAGCTATTAAACACCTTGTTTACAGATGATAACTGCACCAACCACTTCACACCAAACCAGGTAGCTCGTATGCACTGCTATATTGATTTGGTGTACAAGAACTGGGTGCAGGACAGAAGGCCCACCCCCATTCCTCTTGCACCAATGGTGATTGGCCAAGATGAGGACTCCGTCTCCATTCATTGGCTACATCCAGTCAGTGGTCCCCTTATGCAAAGGTAATGTGAAAGAATCACATGAGGTATTGTCAGCATGTATTCAGTAATTCAGTAACACTTCATTAACTGTTGTGGTTTTGTAATTGTTGTGGGCAGAGAGATCGATGTAAGCAGGTCAGTCTGAATCTGGTTTCACATTTACATCTAAATTCAGCCAACCTGTGTCAGGTTTTGTTCTAGATCATTCTCTCAGTATATATACTTAGGCAACAGTTTAGAGAAAGTGTTTGTATGTGTGTATATATATATATGTGTGCGTGTTTGTGTGTGTATTTGTATGTCTCTGTGTATGTTTTTGTGTGTGTCTGTGTGCTTATGTGCATTTGTATGTTTGCATGTATGTGTGTGTGCATTTGTGCGTACTTGAGTTTGTATGTCTGTATAGTTGTGTGTGTGTGTGTGCACATCTGTATAATTACATTTGCATATATGTGTATGTTTACATCTGCATGTATGTGTGTGTTTGTGTGTATGTGTGTGATGTGTATGTGTGTGTATGTATGTGATGTGTGTGTTTGTGTATGTGTGTGATGTGTGTGTGTGTGTGTGTAGAGAGGAGGGGGTGAGTTGTCAGCTGTGTGATGTGTATGGAGTTCTCCATCAGTATGCCTCAGAAGCCAGCTCACCCCACGCCTGTGACACCAGTGGCTACTGGAGCCCCGAGGAGGCTGTGGGTCAGTATCTCTAATCCCCCAACACCACCCTGAATCACCCCACCCTTCAACCCCACCCAACCCCAACCTTCAAACTCACAGCTAACAATGGCCTTTAATCCCTCTTTCAACATCACCACCATTTCAACCTCCAACACCACCACTCTTTCAACCCCACCCTTTCAATACCACCCCCATCACCACCACCTTTTTAAGACGTCATCCTGCAGACCGTATGAGCGCATGCCACAAACCGCCCTTTCCCGGTTCAGTCTTGTGTCATCCTTCTTGGGTGCGGGCGTATGATTGAAACCCAGCTCGCACGCGAATAACCTGCCGTTTGACATCACTCAGTTCGATGGTGTGCGGTCAGCGGCTTCAAACGCACTACCAGCTTTTTGATTAATGAGAATCTGAAACGCAGACTCTCCTTTCGGATTCGCTTCTCTCCCGTGGATATCTCCCTCACTACGAGGTACCTCCACGCTCCTGTAGGCCAGGTGTGTGCAAATCTCAAGAAGTCTGGAAAAACTTAAGGGATAAATCATTAAACGATAATTGCCAGAATAAAGAACTCTCATGTCTTTGCCATTGAAGGGAGAGAGAGAGAGAGAGAGAGAGAGAGAGAAAGAAAGAAAGAGAGGCAGAGAGAGGGAGGGGCTGGTGGAAATAAAGAGGTTCTTGGCACGCCTACAAGTTTTGGTACTGTTGGCCCATATCCAGACCTGGCGTTGTGTATCGCTACATCGCTTTTGAACTTAATTCCTTGTGTAACAGATGTTACTGATTATTGCAATCATTGAGCGTTGAGCTGTCAGAGCAGCGCGCACACACACACACACACACACACACACACCAGTCTGCACTGTCAGCCGTGGACGACAGATGCGTGGACAGACACTCGGGGTTGCGCGCACACGAACGGCTCGAAAACCTCCCCACAGCGTGAAGGAGGTGAAACGTGAAATTGTAGGTTTTACGCGCGGTGGGGAGTGATTCTTGGACTCCCGTTTTGTTTGGAAAAACAGATTGATGAGATATGCAGCATTAATTTCTGAGGAGGAAAAAAAAAACGAACAATAACAAAACCGCTACAGTGTCTCTGAGATACAGCAAAGTGAGATTAGAGGCTGTGCATCAACTCTGCAATGAATTAAACAGAAACTATTGTTTTTGCTTTATTTTTAGATCGGTGTTAATCCCCGTGGTGACGACTGAATTTGAATTATTTTGCCACTCAGTTTAGAACCTCAGAAAGACTTTTAAATGAAAATGACGATGTTGTTTTTGTAACATGAAATAAGGCTTGTGTTGATACCACATTAAACCACATTTGATAGCTTCACGTGATTCTACACTGTCCAATTTAAACAGCTCAAATGCATTTGGTTTAGGTGCTGATATTTAAAAAGCTCAGCTCCAGCGCCCCCTTCTGGCTGGCTGTAGCAGACGTGACGTCCTGGAAGGTGTTGCTTTTGTACACGTAGAAGTCTGGTGCACAGTTGCAGAGAGCAAGGAGACGGTGGAAAGTTACTGATCGTGCCTCGCACGCTTACAGATCTCACAGATCCCACACATCTCAGATCTCTGAGATCTCGCAAATGTCTCAGATCTCTCAGGTCTCACAGATGTCTCAGATATCTCAGATCTTACAGATCTCACAGATGTCTCAGATCTCACAGATGTCTCAGATTTTTCAGATCTCGCAGCACTGCAGTTTCCAACCCAGGGGCTAGTGCTGCATCTGATACAGTCGTTAATCCCAGCCTGTGTGGAGCACAACGCTGTGTTTCTCTGACCATTTGACTTTTATGGATTGCCTTGGGTTGCCGCAGTTTACCCTGCACACGCCAGGATAGGTGCAAAGCAGGGCTCGTCGACCAGAGACACCCGTTTCTCTCTCTCTCTCTCCCTCTAGCTGTCTGCTGGCCTGTCTGTCTTGCCTGTTGTAAAGTTGCAGTCTGTAGCCTTGCTGACAGAGGTCAGTGTGCTGCCACATGGATGGAAGACAGCGTTTTTATTGATTGGTTGTAAGAGTTATTTGTCTTTTGAGTTTTTATGGGCCCAGAACAGCTTTGTGTAACAGCTCTCCCCCCTTCCTCTGTCTCTCTCTCTTTCTCTCACCATGGATGACATTAGCTCCCACTTTAATAAATTATTTTTTGTAGTTCTGTCCTTCCCAATTAAGGTGCCAATCCATCTCTTGTGCCAGGCGCACCTGGGCTACAGGGGTAACTGAGGATTGGGGAATGGTTCTTCCTGTCCACTGCCAGCACGTGTGCTTTTCCCTGACTTTCCGAAGACTTCTACAACACCCCCCTCCCCTCCCCACCCCACCCGCTTTTCTCTGCAGTTCCTGCTTCCATGTGTGAATACATGCTAATATGACATTTCATTCACCGATTGATTAAAGTAGCACCAATCCAACTCAGTCAAGAAACATTTTATGACATAAAAATAAAGTTTCTGGTTAAGACAGCAGGTTTGAAATGCTTTGCTATGCCTGTGAGAGAGAGGCCACCATTTTGGGCACTGACGTACTTTATCTGAGGGATGTGTAAGTGTGTGCCATTTTGCTGGCGCTCATTGGGACAAACGCAAATTGAACCGAACTGTTACAAAGAGGCAACAATCTTTATGCTTACGGTCTTTCCGTGTGTGTCCGTATGTATATCTGTGTGTTTCTTCGTGTAGGTCCACCTGACGTGTTCCTACCCTGCGAGCCCAGCATGCATTCTTGGAGCCCTGAGTTCAGTTTGTACGAAGCCAACGTGAGCTCACCGTGTCCCCAGAATGAAGGCTGCATTCTGCAGTTATATTTCCAGCACCCTGTGGTTCCAGACACCCTGACAGTGTGGATCACCTACATCTCTACCAGTAAGTAATGCACAGCGGAGCAAGAAACTCCTTCACTTCTCTTTTACTGAACATTATCCCTATTCTACTCTATTCTATTCTATTCTATTCTATTCTATTCTATGTACCATTGAATTGGAATGGTTTGGGATGTCCCTGTCTGTGCTCCAGATAATCAAGCCATCTCCAACCTGGAGTTTATTTTGGAGTCGGGCGAGTTGGTCAGCGCTGGGTCCTTCCACTCCTTCTGTGACGTGCCTCTGACAGTGCGGGCAGGCATCAGCAGCCGGGTGAGGGGCCTCAAAATCTGTACCTTTGACAAGAAGCTGGAGATCGACGCCGTGTTGCTGACATCACGGCCCGGCGAGCCCCTCTGCTCTGGCTGCCGGCCCCTCGTCTACCGGGTGCTCCGGGATCCACCCATCAGGGAGGACTGGGGGCCCTTCGTGCTCACAGGGACCATGTTCACAGACAGGTAGGAGGGAAATCGCCCACATTCTACCCTACCTCCAGCCCCGCCCCTACCCCGCCCCCTGTCTAGCGCTGCCCCGCCCCTACCCTGCCCCCTGTCCAACGCTGCCCCGCCCCACCAAAAATTAGCCACTCAAACTGCTACTACTCACTCCTGTTCAAGTCAGTATATGAACATTAAAAATAATATGCCATTTTTAATTAAAATACATAACTAACAAGATATTAAATTGCTTTCTGAATACTAAATTGCTCTGAATACTTGAATAATGAGTGTTATACCCTATTTATTATTATTCATGAAATTTTAATGAATTCACCCTTCTGGGCTCTTCATTGAACAAAATTTTATCTTCTGCTTGTTTGCTCATGACGACGTCAACAGGGCGCTGGTTTATTTCTCCTCAAGTGCTCGCAGTAGGTCAAAACGTTCAAACATTAATGGCGTGGAGAGAAGCCTGTTTCATCTCCAAAAGTTCCTTCCACTGGCCCTGTAAGTGCAAAAAGATGGAAAAACCAAAGGGAATAAAGTTATGCAGCCAGGCTGAGGAGGGAGTGAGGGATCGGGCATGTGAGACAAGAACGAGTCTCTGCAATATGAACCAAATGTGACCGTTTTACCAGCAAAAACAGTAAAACACCTGAGGCTGTGTTCAGCTGCTTCCATTTGCGCTCTCTCTCTCTCTCTCTCTCTCTCTCTCTCTCTCTCTCTCTCTGTTTTCTCTCTGTTTTCTCTCTTTCTTCCTTTCTCTCTCTTTCTCTCTTTCTCAGTCATTTTCTCTCTCCCACTTATTCTCCTCTAACCCCTTTATCCTGCCTCGTTCTCTCTCTCTCTCTCTCTCTCTCTCTCTCTCTCTCTCTCTCTCTCTCTCTCTCTCTCATTCTCGCTCTGTCTGTCTAGCTGAAGAAACAGTGGCCGTCATAAATAGTGCAAGTGAGTGTGGGATCTGTCATTGGGAACTGGGGAGGAACCCTGATGGAGAAGCACTGCTGAAGGTCAGTGGTTTGCCTGCTGGGGTCTTAGCCTACACTGCCACCAAGAGGTGCAAAATAAAAACAAGTGCTCATCCCTGAGCTGCACACTGATACCAAACAGCGGCTTCGACTTCCCTCTGTTTTACAGAGGTTTTTCACCACAGTGCCAAACACCATTTCTGCCTCTGTGGCTTTTAATAGGTCAAAGGTCAAAGGTAATGACGGATGAGAAGACGACGTCGTAGAGGAGGCCGTTAGCCGCGTGGTGTAGAATCTCCGTCTTGCAGCGTTCGCAGGCTGGGAGGTGGAGAGCCTCCTCCCTCTCGCTCTCTTATCAGTGACACAGAATCCTGTGGGGCACAGAGGAATCGCTGTCCTCCTCCCTCCTGCTCTCTCCTGCTCCTGGATGCTGTCCATAATTAATGAAGACAGTTTGGTGAGGGGGTAACGGGAGCTTCCCTTCCCGCCGGCCGGAAAAGGCATCTGAAATTCAGCAGAGGAGCAGCCAGTTGAAACGAGGAGGTTTTTTTTTTCATAGCCGTCTCAGGGCAGGACACCCCCCCCGCCCCCACCTCCCTCCGGAACAGGAACAATAAGAACGGAGCTCTGATACCTGTGCTCTGGGGAGGGCAGTTACGTCCGGAGTCTAGAACAGCGCAGTGGGAAATGCAAAGCGGTGCAGCTGTGCCCTCTCAATGTCATTAATACTCGTGTGTGTGTGTGTGTGTGTGTGTGTGTGTGTGTGTGCGCGGGGGGGGTCTGCTATGACCTACTTGCAGTGACGTCCGGACAGGGGAGCAGTATGAGTATCGGATCCAGGTGGAGGCAGAGGGGTTGCTGAGCGCGGTGTCCCCTGCCCTGCGCTACACCCATGGCCAGTCTTACTGCGGAGACGGCCAACGGCAGGGGTACCTTCAGTCTCACCACACACACACACACACACACACACACACACACAGGTGGCATCGGTACTGGCTAGACATTTTCTACGGTTGTGTAACATTTAGCTGGTGTGATTCAGTGTCTTCATGCATAAGACATTTGATTTATTACCATTGTTGGAAATCATAGGCAAATATCGTCACTAGCACATATTTGAAAAATTTCACAAAGGGTTTTTGGTTGCTTGAGTGTATTTTTTGGAAGTTTATTTGTTGTGTCTGTGTATGTGTGTTTGAGTCGACGTGTATGTGCTGTTTTTAGCAGGTAAAGTGTTTGAGACTAATGAGTTTAGATGAATGTGTCTGTATGCTGATCACTAAGGGCAACCCAGGGTCTGCTCTCTCTCCCCTGACAGAAACGAGGAGTGTGATGATGGAAACCTCTTAGACGGAGACGGCTGCTCTAAGAAATGTCACGTGGAGCCGCGCTTCAATTGCGCGGGTGAGTGGAGAGCGCACCACCTGCCCCAATGCACCACCCACACCTCACAGTCCCCAAAACTCTTCCACCCCTGCGATAAACGGAATTTCACCAGCAGTTCTGGACGGTTTGGAAGTGGGTTCTGTAAGGTCACCAGGAACAGCTGTATGACCCAGTTTCTCCATCACTACTGCAAGGCATCTACACAGTGTTTTCTTAAGTGTTTTTTTTTAGGATGGCGTTTTTTAGAATGACTCCTTTACCCCCCCACCCTC
>JAOXYF010000016.1:11355225-11368458 GCA_028565775.1 Sternarchorhynchus goeldii
GTAGTGTATTTAATTAAGACCATCAAGTGAAGTGATATTTAGGCTTACATATAACATCTTTTTGTATGTTCTATATAGATCCTTTAAATATGCTCCATATAGCTAATGCTGAAATGAACATTAGCTATGTTAAGAAGCATAGAGAAGACGCTTATAGTAGGGAAAAAGGAGATCTAGAGAACAGCTGGTTTGCCAAATATGTCAATAGAGGTTGACAGATAGTTAGGTCCCTAGGGACCTTTCTATAGTTAGGTCCCTATTTTAAACAGATAATGAGTCTCCTTGTAGGGGACTTAGGTTGACACCAACTGGCAATATGTTGTGGTCCTATTTTCCTATTTTAAACAGGCAAAGAGTTTCCTTGTATGGAACTTGAGTTAATAAGTATATATTGTGGGAGGTTTGGTGGAAGCATCAGAGGAATTTCATACTGGCCCGAAGCCTCTCTCAAGCCGACCCGGGTGCTTGAAAAGATACTGGTCTACTGTGTAATAAACATCATATGTTCAAACAAGACGGTGTCAGCGGAGTCTTCTTCAACAGCATCGTTACTGCATCGCTACGAAATACACCACAAGAGCTTATGGGTGCAGGAGAGAAACTCTAGACATTGGTTACAAAAACTGCAGAAAGCTTACGTTAACCAAATACATAAAACCTTACATGTAACCACAGTAAAAATAATGTGCAAATCTGAATCTTTCAGTAAACATTATTGCTACTTTATAAAAAAGTTGGTATATGAATGTTAATGTGTTTATTTCATTCTGGTGTTACAAAAATGTATTTATTGCGATAACAGGCAATAGTTGAACGTGTTTAACGTGTCCGGTTTCTGAGCGGCTCTCGAAAATGTGCTGAATGATTCCATGGAAAGTAGAGCGGTTGAGACGTTGAACGCAGCACATTTGCAGTTGTTTGTACTCTTTGAAAAGTGAAAGTAGGAATGAAAACGACCCATTTCTTAAACATAAAACGCTAAGTTCTGATTTTAAAAATACTGCTTTGTGGAGGCTTCTCTGTAATAGTTGGCCACAGGTGCACTCTACCTCCAACACCAATTCACTCTCCACTATAGATGCCCACCAAACCACCTTTCTGGGAATGTGGCCAAATACATTCTTCATGCTTTGGTTTAGAAATTTCAAACTGCGTACATAGAAGGTTCCACTCAAATCTTGGGGAGTAGTTCTGATGTAGACGAGACTCCCCTCCCCTCTAGATTTCTCAGAGCGGAACATGATTCAGCGGCACCTCAACCTCCCCTGAGGTGGAGACACATCTTCCTAACGCAAAACTTAAATGATGCACCAACGTGTGGAAAAAAAAAAGGTGTTCCTCTCTCGCTCTCCTGCCGAGAGTGTGGTGTAAAGTGAGAAGCTGAAAATGTTGAAATTGTTGAACTGTTGAAAATGTGTCGAGCAGCAGAGCAGTGAGAAAGAGGAAGAGAGCCAGCGCTGGATTGGCGAAGACGTTTTTTGGCAGGGCGTCACCGTGCGCGGTGCTGTCGTCTGCGGCAACGGCTACGCCAGTCCCTCTACAGAGAACCGTTTAACATGTCGTCCTGCAGCTTGAACACACACCTTTCATCCCTCTTTCCGAGTCACTCAGGATTAGCTTCTGGGTCACTGCAGTTACTCTCTGCCAAGCAGTGTTGGCTTGACATCTCACCCACCTTCATGCATTTAAAGACTTTGTGTCTTAAATGATTGATGTACCACCACAGTTTACCAAAGAGAACACAGTAAAGTAAAATACATGCTACTGTGTTGTAAAATGAAGTGCCAAAACATATTTTTAAAGTGTTTATTTGCTTGATTGCTTTTGTTTTCCAGCTGATTGAAGCCTTTTCATATTTACATTTGTAGCATTTGGCTGATGCTTTTATCCAAAGTGACTTACAACTGCTGCAGGTTAAGAGCCTTGCAATTGGCCACTTAGCAGAAGTGGGGTCTGAAGCAGCAATCTTCTGGTTACTAGTCAAGTGCCTTAACCACTGCACACTAGAGTTTAATATATTTTTTACAAACAGAAGGCTATGTTTCCTTTGAACAGAGAATACTTTACAGTGCACCATAATTCACAGTCACTGGCTAAACATGAAGGCTTTAAACAGAACAATGAGGAATGATATTTGTTCGTGGTTTGGCGTTCAGGACAGGGCAGGAAACCCATTTTAGATTAAGTGTACTTCAAAAGGGATGAAGCACCACACGTGGCTGTTTCTGTGATGGACTGTGCATTCAGATACAACCTGGACTCCTGCAAACATCTCAGCTCAGGACTGTGTAACGTGGACTCCTGCAAACATCTCAGCTCAGGACTGTGTAACGTGGACTCCTGCAAACATCTCAGTTCAGGACTGTGTAACCTATACTCCTGCAAACATCTCAGCTCAGGACTGTCTAACCTGGACTCCTGCAAACATCTCAGCTCCGGACTGTGTAACCTGGACTCAGGACTGTGTAATCTGGATCCAGGACTGTGTAACCTGGACTCCTGCAAACATCTCTACTTGAGGAAAGTCAAAAGTGGACTTGCTTTTTTTCTTTTTTGGTGCCAAAATTTGAAGGTTAAGTTGAGGGGGCTGTCATTACGACACATGATTCTATTTGATAATTGTACACCATTCCAGATCAAATGCATTATAAAAAGGTATAATAGTGTTTTCTCTCTTGCACAGGTAAAGTAATGGTTCTGGACCATAACATCTGGGGCATTAGGAAGTTGTCTCATGATTATCAATCAGTGCAGATGCCCAGACCAATCCAGCATCTTTTTTTGATCATATGAATGAATGAGACTTTTGGCACGGTCCTTTGTATTTGAATACCCCTGGGGTGTATTCAGGGAGGCTCGGTTTCTTCTGTTATTCAGAGATGAGTGGTGATCTCCCCTTGTGCCAAAGGGAAAAAAGTGTCCACGCATGAAATCCATTAGAGCACTGGGGTATTTGGAGAATCAAATTGCTAATTCAATTTTCCAATTTAGTGATATTTTTAATGATAGAAATCATTTGGAATTCGAAAGATGGGGATGTCGACATTTTTGGAAGGTTTTGTTTAGCAAAACTCGCACACAAACATTTCTTGAAAACCGTTTTTGTTGGCAGGCGAGTTACAAATGAAACTTGTTATTGTTGGTGGGTTGTGTAGTTGATGACAGGCTCTAAACCTTAATTCTCTCTCCCCTAAGCCGTTTGGAGGAGATGGCTGGTGTGACACCATCAATAACAGAGCGTACTGCCAGTATGATGGAGGAGACTGCTGCTCGTCCACACTTCCCACTGGAAAGGTACATTTAGACCCTCCTTTAAGGGCCAATTCATGTTTTAAACACACTGGTTTACAATGAAGTCTAAGCAGTTTTCTCTTCAGCACGGGTTATTGTGCGATATTCCTTCTCTCCTCCCTATGTTATTCCAGCCTTTCTGGATGCTTTCTTACCCAATACAACTGCTAGTTCTACCACAAGTGCGTTCTACCACATTGTGTTCTATCACATTGTGTTCTACCACATTGTGTTCTACCACATTGTGTTCTACCACATTGTGTTCTATCACAGTGTGTTCTACCGCATTGTGTTCTACCGCATTGTGTTCTACCGCATTGTGTTCTACCGCATTGTGTTCTGTCACATTGTGTTCTACCACAGGCACTGAACTCAGGGGAACAGAGTGCCTGGCTTACATAAACAACAGGAACATCTTTCATCAGGCTGAAATGGGTGACAGCCCTTGGTTGTGATGGCACTACCTGGTGGCAGTGCTCGTGGTCAGATTGGGTGGGGGGTGTTGGGTGTGGCATATCCTGCCAGTGTAGGTCCAGCAATGCCCACGATGCTGCCACTTAGGCATTCAAACTGCCCTCCAGAAAGTGTCCGCCTCACCATGGGTGCGTTGATGAGGGCAGTCCTGTTTATGAGCATCAAGGATTACTAGTAATAGTGCAGGCTGATAGAGGTTAGAGCGATCTTCACTGCTCTGTTCTGAGGGGGACTCCTGGTCTCCTCTCTATATGCTTCCGTGCTGCTCTGTTTGTTCTGTGTTCAATAGGATTCTCTACTTTTTCTGCTCTTGAAGGTCCACAGAGAAATAAATATAAATTTCACTTTGTAAAACCTGACCTCATACATTACTGTGCTAGTAACTGTTTAGCTTGTCTTGTAACTGCTTTCTAACTGACACTTGGCTTGATGCCTGTTGCTCTTCCACCCTTTCCGTACTGCTCAGTGCCTCAGCAATGATTTCATGGCTCAGGCTAACTGATTGGGTAACTCACACTGACGTGTGTGACTTGGCGGCTCACGCTACCGCATGATTGGGCGGCTCACCTTGGCGTGTGATTGGATGGCTCATGCTGGTGCGTGTGATTGGGCGAACAGGTCATCCAGTTTGGAGTGGACTGTGACATCGAGGAGTGCACCTGCCGCGACCCCGAGGCAGAGGAAAACCGCAGCGGGATGGAGCAGGCCAAGACGGCACCTCCTTGAGTGAGACGGCAGATGCCTTCACCAGGCGGCACCAGCGTCTGGCTTCAGACACAAGAGCGCAGGAGCAGCCACCCCCTGAATGCGGCTGTCGTCAAGCACCCTGGGTAACAGAAACCCAGAGAAGCCCTCTTCACACTTTCACCTACAAAACATTTACTAATATATTCCAAATGTCTCTAACATAGTGTAGATATGCCATGCATTAACATTTAATCTCACAAGCATTTATATACACCATATGAACAACAAGAGTTCAATGTTTATTCCATATTGATAAAAAGTTTTATACAAATTATGTATCAGTATTGTTAGCTTGTGTTGTGCTATTATAACCTTGGACAAGTCAAGGACTCTCCCAAACTTTCCCCAAGGCTGTTGTAGGTACTTGAGCTACAGGTGCATGCATGACCGCTCAGAGAAAAAAAACAAATCCACACGTGTATGATGTCCTGTTCTTCTGTGCCACCGTCTGGTCCAAGTGTAGATTTACTGTGGTATCAATAAAATGAACATAAGCATAAAACTACATTTTGTGATTAATTTAAATTTATAATCATCAATGCTGTATATCGTCTTTATCCTCCAAATGGTGCAGGGGTGATGCACAAAAAGAATGAATATTTATTATAATTATACCGTTTTCTTTTATGATTTGGAATTTAAAATGATTTCTGAGGGTCTTGCACAGTTTGACCAGATAAATGACTCAGATCAGAGATCTCAGTGTAATCACGTACTCATTAATGGCAGGAAAAAAATAGTTTTGGGCACCTTTACTTGGAATAACAAATAATTAGAAACATTAACAAGACACTTTACTGTAAACATTTTGGAATCAGTCATCCAGCATCTTCCAACCCAGCTTACTTAGAAAAGATCTGTACAATTTCATTACATCAGTTATTTCATTACCAGTATTAGGTTCAGTACATTAGGAAATTCAGTCAGTTTTCATCAACATATATGTTTGCTATTTATCATCAATTACATAATTCTTTGCATTTTTCCATACCTATATGTACTACAGACAGACAGACATTTTTTTTGCACAACAAAAAAGTATAGATTCAGTTCCTGTGGGGGAAAAAAATGTAAGACTTCCTACATTTATACGCCAGTGTGTTCTCTATCTGTGGAAATCCACACTGCTATATCTAAATGCTGCACTGAAAACATCTAGCCGTTTGACTGTACATATATCCAGCTCGAGAACTGCAGACACGTGGCGTCGTAGCAGATGCAAAAGACAAGAGTCCCAAAACAAAGCTGCTCGTGAAACAGGGACAACGGAGCAGTTTCCCACAATCCCATAACCCCAAAGAAACAGTTCCACTGCTGAAAACAAATTCACTTCCGTCCCTCACTTACCCAGCAGATCAAGCGAGACGTGTGTGGAGGTCAGATGTGGTGCCTGCAGGTGTACACTGGCGCTACAAAGCTAACATCTCTTGTGGGAAATGGGAGATCCTCTGTTTGTCACTACACAAATTATCTGCCAAAATCAACAAGTCTTCCTCCAAACCATAATGTTTGGTAACGCACATTTAAAGGTAAACACCAGGATTGTGTCAGGATGGAGATAATCAGGCGTGAGTCACAGCGAGGCAGGTTTCTGTACACAAACGAGGTTTAGTTCAGGAAAAGCCTGCTTCACATGCCAGCCAAAGGGACACTGAGGACACTGCATGTGGAAATGCACGAGGAAACTTCGTCTGTCTGTCCGAGAGTCTGTCCGAGAGTCCATTTATTATTTGTTGATTTAAATGTACTTGTTTTGAAGTGACTGAATTAGGACATCCCAGTGCAGTGGCACAAAACACATCAATGCAACGGCGAAGTCTTTTGTTTACACAGCACAGCTTGTGCAAAGATGGCAATGCAATGTGCTCTTCTGTCGATTAAAAGTGAACAAATAACTGAATGCAGGTGAATGAACATGGACCAAACAAAGGTGACTGAACATGGACCAAACACAGGTGAATGAACATGGACCAAACACAGGTGACTGAACATGGACCAAACACAGGTGAATGAACATGGACCAAACACAGGTGACTGAACATGGACCAAACACAGGTGAATGAACACGGACTGAACACAGGTAAATCAACATGGACTGAACACAGGTGAATGAACATGGACTGAACACAGGTGAATCAACACAGACTGAACACAGGTGAATGAACACGGACTGAACACAGGTAAGTGAACAGAACCAAGCACAGATAAATGAACATGAACAATTAATTAACACAGTCAAACACTGTTAAATTAAAGAATAATTAAAGAACAGGCAAATAAACAAAACCTAACAGCAATTTCAGAGGAGCAAGTAGGAAATTGTTGAGTAGGAAGAGAAATCAAATGGTAAATTAAAAAGTGACAGAAATATTTACTTTTCCTTCTGAGCGTTGTGTTTGTAAATATTTTTACAAACTTACTTTTACTGTTTGTGTCTTGTACTGATGCACCAATGTCTTTTTCTGACTTATATGTATGTATATTTAAATCAAAACTGATGACCAACCTTCAGTCTTTACAGAACTCATTCAAAGTTGAATCATCTATACATTCTATTAGATGGAAGGGATGCTAAATGATATAATTTCCATTCTTCAAAAAGGTCCTAGTAGTCCTACAAATCAATCCCTTACTACCACAGAAAATTACAAATGTGTTTTTGCCGTCACCTTACCTGATGGGTTCACAGTCACAGAGAAATGTAAACAGAAACTTCATAATGTGATTAGACTCTCCCCCACTGGGCCTGATACGTATCTACATGCAATTATGCTGTCCACAACTTCTTACACAAGTATCCTGGAATCTGCTCTTTTCTTTATTGAACTGGTAGGGAGAGCTATGTAACTGAGCTTTCAATGGTCATGTTACTGCTGAGTTAACGACTCCAGCGCCTCGCTTCACAAGCACTTCAGCCAGAAAATTCCGTTTTCAGCACCTACTTTATGTCCTGATATAATCCGTATCTTGAACCAAGGCTAACTCAAGAAATCTCAACCATGGTGTCCACAGACGAACTTGTATCTCTTTTGCTTGTCTTAAATGTGTAAACAAACATCGTAAGCTTCGAGACGGATTTGTGATCAGTGAGTCATTACAACAAATATCATATCTGTGACATTTAAAACCTACACGATACATGATCTCCCCATCCCACTGGAGACCCTTGTCTTCTCTTCTCTACATTATTGTATTTTTTTCCCCAATTAATTTGCTACTATTTTTGCTCTGCCATGTGACTTTACTTTTTGAATGTACAACAAAACAGAAAACCTGAAAACCATGTGTTAACAGGGTCACGGCAGTAGAAAACACCTTTTTTTTTGTTCGATATAATTTTTTTTTTAATGTAAGTGAAACAACGTAAACCTATTCTTAGTTTCTCATCAAATATCTTTTTAGGCTATATGTAAATATGTTAATCTCACGGTTCAGGTGTGGAGATTTATTGGTTGGCTCCATTTTAGCATGTCATATTGAGATATTGTTAACTTTGTAGCTCCAGTGTAAAATGCAGAAGCTAGAAGTGAACCCTGATAGAGCAGCTAATAAAAGGAATGAAAGTAGGAGAAGCATTGAAAAGAAACACTGCAGAACACAAGGGCAACGTGTTGTGGAGAGGGAGTCAACAAAGCCAGACAGGAGGCAGATACTCTTGCTGTGGACCACATGGACCAGGTGCAGTGCCCTTATGATCCAGGAGTTCAGAATTCTTTAGGTTCTCCATAGTCGTTGTACATCACAGGGAGAGTTTGCTCATCACAGGCTTTGCGCAAGTCTTGGCCAAGCTCCGCCCAGTTGAAACCAAAGGCCTTGGTATCTGTGTAGCGGCAGGACAGGTACTTGAGAGATGCTCTGCGCAGGCCGATTTTAGGCCCCTGCAGGAGACCCCGACACCAGCCACTGAGGTCATCAAGTTGAGACAGAATCAGGCCTGCTTTCCTGTAATCACACACACACACACACACACACACACACACACACACACACACACACACACACATATATTTAATAACACAAGTTAACCTGTACTCTCAGACAGGCCACATGTTGCTCTCTCAAACCATGAAACATAAACTGGAACTAAGCTGGGTTGGGGATCCAAAAGTATTTGCCACAAATCATAACTTTGATGATGCAGTTCCCAGCCTATACTATGGACAGAGCTTTGATAGGTGTGCTCCATCTGGTCCTCTAGTAGTAGTGGAAAACACAACATGTCTTCAACTACCCTAAGATTTTCCAAACATTGGAGTCCCGATACTGGAGAGAGATCAAGAGTGAAAGATTAAAGGGAAGCCCTGATACACTAAATATGAAATACAGTAGAAGGCTGGAAACAGCTGAAAGAACAGGTACATGCTGCTCTCACCTTCAGTAGTGCACTTCAAGGTCTGGCCTGATATGATCACTATTTAACACCAAGTTGTAAAGTAATGGTCTACCATCATTCTACCTCGTTCAGGAAGAATTCAGAAGAGACAAAACACACAAATAATAATGGCCTGGGGAGGGTGGAAGGAGTGTTTTAGGTTGAAGAGGAGGGATTATTTTGAACTGGGGAAGAGGGATTGTATTGGGTTGGGGAGGAGAGAGGTTTGGTTTGGGGAGGAGGGTGGTATTCGAGTTGGGGAGTAGGCACTGTATTGTGCTGAGGAGGAGGGATTGTATTGGGTTGGGAGGAGGGTCTCCATCAGGTTGGGGAGGAGGAGTGTATTGGGTTAGGGAGGAGGGTGGGTTGAGTTGTGGAAGAAGGTGGGTTGAGTTGGGGAGGAGGGTAGGTTGAGTTGGGAGAAGGGTGGATGGGTTGGGTTGGGGAGGAGGGTAGGTTGAGTTGGGGAGGAGGTTGGATGGGTTGGGGAGGAGGGTGGGTTGAGTTGGGGAGGAGAGCAGGTTGGGTTGGGTTGGGGAGGAGGGCGGGTTTGTGTCCGAGAGCATTTGGAGGTGCTGTGGCTATGAGCAGCTGCGAGATCCCTCTCAAAAACAAGTGGCTGAAACCTGATAGCGGAGGCACGGAAAGAACGTTTCATTCCACAGTCATAGTTTCATTTCATCTGCTCGCCAAAACCAGAAGTTATAGTGTAAATAGTGAAACTCAAAGGGACAGGGACAGGAGAGGTCTCAAGCTCCTCTTAGGAACAGTCCAGCTGGGCTGGAAAGAGTGGGGAGGGCGGTGGGGTGGGGCTTTATTTGTCTGCTTTCGTTAGACGATCACAGTCCAGGCACATCTATGGGACATCCGACCAAGAATATGGTCTCGAGTGCTTTTATCTTCACACACACGATCAACACGACCAAAGTCCAAATATTAATCATTTACCTTGGCTACCACCTCACAGAATATTATGATGGAATTATAATGATATCAGAAATCGCTAGCACATTAAATGAAAAATATCCCTGTCTGGTACTGTGATGCTGTCATCTGTTTCATTCTTCTGAACGTATTTATGTTTCTAATATCTTGCCACATTTCAGTGGTTGCAGGAATTTGGATGTTTATTTGCTTAAAAGAAAAACCCTGTGGTTTGTTATGCTTTAATTTTTCAAGTGAATTTGGTTTGGTCTCCAAATAGCAACGGTTGTCACTATAAATCCTAGCATATATGGAAGTGGAAAATGGCCTCTCGTTTCCAAGGTATGTTTTCAACCTCTTGCACTTAGCCATGGCTTCTCTCTCCCTCTCTCACCTTTCTTTCTCTCTCCCTCTCTCACCTTTCTTTCTCTCTCTCTCTCTCTCTCATCCTCTATTTGCAGTCTTCTCACACCGCGCTGCCTCACCCTTTGCGTTGTACTACTGGCCGAGACTGTTTCCTCCCGGGGAATATTCCCGCCACCTCAGCCTGCACTGGAAGCCATATTTACCTCGTCTTCCAGAAAAATCCTGCCAGTACCAGTTCACCAGTTGGACCAGCTCCCTGCAGACCCAAGTTGGAGTTCTCCTCCCTGTGCTGAGCTTGGGTGGGAAAACAGTCTCTATAGCCATTCATGACATTAGCAAGATACGGTTCTGAAGGGCCAACAGAGAGGGATGCAGAACTCTGTTCTGAGGTGGAAAGATACATTTGATGAGATTGTTTAGCACAGCGTTTGGTGAGACTGTGTTTCGCTCAGTGTTTGGTGAGACTGTGTTTAGCACAGCGTTTGGTGAGACTGTGTTTCGCTCAGTGTTTGGTAAGACTATGTCTGGCAGATTTTTTGGTGAGACCATGTCTGTACAGTATTTGGTTAGACTGTGTTTAGCTCAGTGTTTGGTGAGACTGTATTTAGCACAATGTTTGAATTTGGTTGCACTTCTCCCCTAAAAAGACATCCACTGCCTCATTGCCTTCACATCTCTGACATCAGTTATCAGTGTAGAGGCCCACTAGTTGGCTTTTAGCTTTGCATTATGACTAGCTAATGCAAATGACATTTAAATGCATTATGATTAGCTAACACAAATTACATTTAAAAGCATTATGATTAGCTAATGCAAATTACACTTAAATGATGTTCACATGGTGTGCAACGAGGAGCCGTGAGCAAATCTGAGAACTTCGAGACAAATCTGAGAACTTCAAGACAAGGCAATTCTCTTGTCCTTTGGGGAAGCGAGTTTTGCTCTTAAGCCAAGTGCGCAGGGAGGTCGACCCCAGACGGTTGCTCTCCGGCACGGTGACGTATCCGGTGGTGTGTCCGACGGCAAACGAATGGCTCGGCCCCGACCGGCGAACAGGCCTCAGACCGTCAGTGCCGCTTGTCTCCTGAACCCTGCTACGTCACTGAGGCGTGAGGTCTTCTCCAAGCTCTGCAGCATCTTGAGCAATTCTCCACCTGTCAACGGAGGCTTAGGAAGTCCTCTACCTCCATTAAACTCCTATGAGTCACTGGACTGTTGGCACGATGCAAGCTAGGAATAAATCACTGATAAGATATCTCGAATCAAGGATTTGGGTATGACAGAATGAAACTTACTTTGTATCCCTCCAAGGTCAGCCCGTTTATCATGTTGTATGAGACATGAGTGGTTTTTAAATTACGCACCTCGAGAACCTTGAGACTAACGAGATAAACTGTTCCAGCCTAAGTACTATCAAAAACAGCCTCTTAATTCACGCTGAGGCCACCGGTGTGTGTGTGTGTGTGTGTGTGTGTGTGTGTGTGTGTGTGTGTCCAAATGTTACTAATTGAAGTCACCTGCTTCTACTGTGCATTTCCATGGCAATATGCAAGCCTTACTTCAAACACACGGCTATGTTTAGAAAACATTTAACTACAATTCTAAAATCGCAGGCCAGAGATTGTATTGTGGTTTTGGATGGTAGCAAGGTCAACGCCAGACTGTCTGAAACCAGAGTGGTGAAATGTGCTCCAATCAGTGGGACTGCATTCAATTATATTAATTAGCACATATAATCCAATTGCAACGATGCCTTTGGGATCAGTTATAAAAGCGATTTGGTGTTTGCCGTACAGAATTTGTAGTTGGAAAGAATGGAATTTTATAGACACGACAGCTATAAATTATAAATTCTCTCACCTTCCTCTTGAGGTTTTAACATACTCTGAGAGAGCATATCTGCTTTAGATTTCACAACAACAAAATGACTTAGCAGTGTGAGGAAATAAGAGAGCTTGTAGAGAAAAATTCAGGAGAGTGAGAGAGGAAAATGAAGAAGAGAATGAATGAGTGAGAGAAGAGATATGGAGTGAGAAAGGAAGAGGGAGACTGAATAGGGAGACAGAAAAAGAAAGACTGGGTGAGGAAGAGAGAGGGAGACTGGGTGAGGGAGAGAGACAGGGTGAGGGAGAGAGAGGGAGACAGGGTGAGGGAGAGAGACAGGGTGAGGGAGAGAGACAGGGTGAGGGAGAGATACAGTATGAGGGAGAGAGACAGGGTGAGTTAGAGAGACTGGGTGAGGAAGAGAGAGGGAGACTGGGTGAGGGGGCAGTCAAACCTGGGTCCCAGCTCATCCTCGCAACGCCAGGTGAACTCGCCAAAGCTCTCATAGCGCTGGTTGTAGTGGTGAAGTACACGGTGTAGGGTGGGGGCGCCCACATCCATCAGCGTGTTGTAGGCTGTCTGCTGTTCCTTGCCACTCGTGTAGCCGTTAAACAGGTTGTAAATTTTGTCCGCGATTTCTGGGCAGACATGGGGAATGTTCCAGATTAGCCCTCGTGAAGATCTGAACTTTCTCTGCATTCACTCTGCGGACCTCGGATCACCAAGTCCGAGGACACGGCGGTTTGAAAGGGCTTAACTGGTGTTGCTGGGGCACCCTGGGACGTGGTTTCACCACTACTGAAAACAAGAAGCCAGGATCATGTCTGACCCAGGCATCAGACCTGATGGGAGACTAGTGGTTCAGACCTGTGAGGGAGACTAGAGGTTCTGGAACTAAAGAGCTTTGTTGAACTCTGACCAGGAGCTGTAGAGATCGTACCCTGTGCTTTAACGTCATCGACGGCTGGACACGGAGTCTTGATGGTGATCTCGCTGGGGGTGGAGCGCCGGCCGGTGTTGTCCACTGCCCACAGCCTGAACCTGTAACAACACACAGGGCTGCTTCACCAGCTCCACCCTCCCATGGGAATCTGCACGAACAGGATACGCCGACGCAGATAGGACAGACAGGACATGCCCACACTCACAAGACAGACAGGACACGCTACACACAAACAGGACAGACAGGATACACTACACGCAAAACACTTTCGGGGATTCCACTTTAAATCATC
>JAOXYF010000016.1:11453959-11465053 GCA_028565775.1 Sternarchorhynchus goeldii
TGTGTGTGTGTGTGTGTGTGTGTGTGAGAGAGAGAGAGAGAGAGAGAGAGAGAGAGAGAGAGAGAGAGAGAGAGAGACCTGGCTTGAATATGCTTTGATGCTTTCAAGGCACAGCTGTTGGGTTTTCATAAGAGACACTCCTAGGGGGCATTTCCCTCCACACCATAGCAGAGAGCATGGAGCAGAGAGAGGAGAGAGGAGGTGAGAGGAGGGGAGCATTAAAGAGAGGAGGAGGAGTGAAGAAAACAGAAGGAGACAGGAGGAGACAGAGAGCAGTGCTTACCATCGGCAATGAGATGCTCTGGAACGTGCAGGATGACTCGTACGTTGAGACCACAGGAGAGGTGAGAGGAAAAGACTAAACCAATCAAACAGCTCACCACACTGATCAAGGTCAGGGTGGTCTTACTGATGGGGCTACGGGGGGAACCTGGGGAGAGAGAGGGGGAGAGAGAGAGGAGGAGAGAGAGGAAGGGAGAAAAAGAGGACGACAGGGAGAAAGTGGGAGAGAAGGAAAGAGATACAGAGAGAGAGGGAGGTGAGAGAAAGAGAGGAAAGAAAGAGATACAAAGAGAGAGAGAAAGAGAGAGGGAGAGAGAAACAGGGAGAGAGAGAGAGAGAGAGACAGTGAGAGAGACGGAGAGAGAGAAAGAGATGAAAAGAGAGAGAGAGATGGGGAGAGAGAGAGACAGAGAGAGAGAGACAGAGAGAGAGACAGGGGCACAAAGAGACACAGAGGAAACATTAGAGACTGGTATAAAGAGACCAAACAAGCAGCTAAGCTGTGAAGCTGGACAGCACCTTAGGTGGCCCTGCATAGCACTTACAAACCCATGGAGAAATCAAAGTGCATGAAGAGGCACAGCTGGGCAGAGACCAGGACTAGGGAGAACAGGTGTGTGTATAACCAGGACTGTGGAGGGCAGGCTTTGGCTGTGGAAGGTGACCACTACACACAGGAAACTGATTAAAAAACAAACAGAACTGAATAGGGAGTCTGGTTTTGACCTCCACCTCACCCTCGCACAGCACAACGAGACACGACTGACAACCACTGTAGTCAAATCAACGGAGACCGCTTGTATTAATGAACCAACAAAACACACACAGACACACACACACACACACACAGACTGGGGGTGGAAGAACGAACAACTATGGTACACACAAACAAGCCACAGGCTCGAACAGGGAGATGCACAGCTGGGCGATTTGATCCCCTGTTCCAGCAGAATAAGCGCGGTTGATGCCAGCCAGCTTTTAAAGGGCTTTGGCCTCTCTCTCTCTCTCCCCTCTGCCTCCCCTCGGTTCTCCCAGCCCCGAAGAACCTCAGCTTGCTCTAAACCCTGGACACGGGTCAATTCAATCAAATAAGATCTGTGGTAGTCAACAAATAAATAAAGCTCTGAGAAATGCTCTGGACTGGCATTTCGGCTTTGCTCTAGTGCATATCTGACATTCTTTGTTATAGCGGTTTGACTGTCAGTAGTTTTAAAAGCGTTTCTGTGAATTTATAGATATGGTACAAAAACGCTTTTAACCAGCACATTCTTGCCTGGATGCTGAGAACATCCAAGTTTAGTCAAGCATGTCAAGGCTTAAACTGGTGAGGCTATAAAAACCAAACTATAAAATTAAAATATCAGCCTTAACGTTATATTATTAAACACTGGACAAAAATACCAACAAGCTGCTGAATTTTTTTTAACATTCAAACAGTCATCACATTCATTATCCTGAGAAAAATGTGCTCTGCTCTGTGACCTCTCTGAAACGGCATCCGATAGATGAAAAACTCAGGGTGCGCTGTGCCGTTGTAAAACGTAACGGACGTTTACAGCGCCGGTGAGCACCCGCTCGATGGTCAGGTGGAACTCCCGGGTTTCCGCGGCGATCCCGCACGAGTTACGGGACTGCCGCAGGCATCACGTTTGGTGTAGCCACGCCCCTCTGCGCAGCCTTCACCTGGAGCGAGAGCATGAGGCATTACTCACCGTTGTTAAAGACTAAACTGTGTGTGTGTGTGTGTGTGCGTGTTAGGCGCTGCCAGAAGACTGGAGCTTTTCCCCAAAGAGGCAGCCAGACACACTCAGCATTCTGCTGCTCAAGGACCCTTCTGCTCTGAGGAGCTCAGTTCATGCAAAACGAATAAACAAACAAATAAACAAACAAATATATAAATAAATAAATAAACAACATAAAGAGATGAAAGTCTCACTAAAGGCTCAAAAATAATTTTTTCACCAGATCCACAGAAAAGAGGGCTACACACACACACACACACACACACACACACACGATACACACAAACGCACGCAGACGGAGACAGAGCGAGGGATGTCGCTGCTGGCTCTGCGTCCAGAGACTTTAAAAACAAACATGATCAACCACAGGCAGAACATTCACTTGGAGTCACAACTGCGTTTTTCCGTAAGTGTAGGATACAGGGACGCGGATCGTGGTTCGAATCGTACCCTAAGGGCCGCCATTTTTAGGTCTAATATTTATGCTGGAAGACCTTTCATTTGTTTGATAAACTGTGACTACAGATTTAAAACAAATGTACATTTAGAGTAAATTTCATGTAAGAGCAAATGTAATGTTCACTTAGAGTGCATTTACTCTACTGTTAGAGAAAACATAATGCAAGTACTGAGGAACTGTAATGTGCTTTAGGAGGAACTGTAATGTGCTTCTGGAGGAACTGTAATGTGCTTCTGGAGGAACTGTAATGTGCTTTAGGAGGAACTATAAGGTGCTTCTGGAGTATAAACAAGGCTGTGCAGCTTCACATCATTCAGGAGCACCACCATGTGTCTACACCTTTCATCACAGGGCAAAATATAAACATCACACATCACGCAAACACGTTTTTAAAATCAACACAACGTCAAGGGCAAATTATCGGTTCGTGGGTGGCAATGTAAATGAAGAACAATATAAATAAATAAAACGAAACGTGCCATCATGTCTGACTTAAGTCGAGTCCAATTAGAGGTGTCTCTGGTGTCGTTGACGCTGTTCTTCGTCGCGCAGGAGTAGATAATTGGGAGGCGACGCTGTTTGAGGAGGACATGACTGGGCTAGGAGCGGCCTGCGAGCAGACAGTTCGGAGGTGAGGCGTCCAGGCAGGCCTGGCACCTTTCCTTAAGCACGAGGCCGCGCTTCGGAGGCGACAGAGGAACACGTACCGTCGCCACGGCGATCCACGCACATTTCCTGCGCTTTTCACAACCGTCAAAAGTTCCGACAGCAGCTGCCTTCTTCCAATTAGGACGCGGCCCGACCGGCGTTTCCCGGGGAGGCCGGCAGCCCGCCGGGTTGGACGGCATTTTAACGCCTGCCTGTGACTCTCTGACATCCTCTCAAACCTCAGGCAGATGAGTCGAAGGCCAATGTGCACACACAGCAAAACTGGAATGAACGTCATCCATAAATGAAAATGTCATCACAGAGGGTGGAGGTGGTGGAGACACACACTGGGCATCACCATCATTTTTCTTTAGCCGTTGAAAACAAAACACCAACATTCAATAAATGGAGAATTTCACCCATGACGTAAAGAGCCCACCCTCCAACCAACGTGGGACACGCCCCCGCATGAACAGGAACGTTAACGGCCCACCGTGTAGTTGTGCGTTTGTGTGCCGACTCGGATCACAACTACAGCTTTGCTCAGGCACCGAGCAAAGTCCCGCAACACACACAACACACACACGCGCGCTCGTGCACGCACGACGACCGTGGCCGCAGGCAGACGCGGCGGAGCAGCTGGGTGGAGTCATGCGACGGGTTTACGGTGTGGAAGTCCTCCTTACCCCCAGAGCCCCAGGCTGGAGTGGTGTTACCGTTTCTCACACCTCGGCCCCGGCGTCGGCTACGGTTGGGGTCGGTGTAGAAGGTGAGCTGCGGCTCGCTGTCCGCTTCCGTTCCTGAGTCCCCGTCAGGGTTCAGGAAGGCTGAACCCGCTGTAGAATTCACACAGAAAAAAAAAACCCACCGTGAACAACGCCCCCACCCGGCCCCCACCCGACCGGGCCACCGAAGTGGAACTCATCAGCAGGACGTGGAGACCCTGCTTTAGTGCAGTGTTTCTCAACCCCAACCAGGAAGACCATTCCCATCTCCCAGCTTAGCTGAACCGAGCCCTGCTGAACTTTGCGCACCTTTGACTAGGTTAAGAAACACTGCTTCTGTTTTGAGAGAAAAAAAAACACACTACTGAGCAATTGGTTTAGTACGATTCAGCGTTTGAACTGAAGTCTCCGGAAGCTCGGCTGAACATAACGTACCCAGAATGCACCTCTGTTCTCTGCAGGGGAGTCCTTATGAGCTATTCTATACAAACTGCCATGTTAAATAGATTAAACAAGACAAATATCTCAAATAATCACTTGACCTTGGCTGCTGAAATGCCAAATCTGCCAACACCTATCAACATTAATTAAAATCTGAGTGACAGGATAATAAACACTAATATCCTGGATTGTTCTCTGTATGTTAATAAAACAAAAAAACCCACAAGAATTAGAATATCACTTTCTATACAAATGCACTGGCAAACATCACCCAGCACCTCAGTTTGGGGCTAGAAATGAACTGTTTTGATAGTGTGTGACAATGTGGCTGATCTTTGTCTAACTGGCAGTCATTGGTTTAATCATCCTCCTTAATTATGATGCTGAGAGTATGGGAAGAGCTGCAAACCCCAGAACAACAGGCCCTTCGCCAGAGATTCACATGAGAAAGTCCTAATGACCCTCCTCTAACACAGCAGAAAGCTGGGGGCCACTTCACCATTCACTCGCTCTGCTGTGAGACCATTAGCAGGGGGCTAAAACAGAATCAAACATCTCCTGGGTTTTACTCTTTACACTTTAGCATTTCCGCTAAAACCGCTAAATAAACCAAGTGAGAATGAGATGTTGGTCTGGTTATTCGGTATTTACCAGGTAAGTTATGCTGTGGGTTACGTGTTTGAACGTCTGGCAGGCTGACGGGTATTACAACCTGACTGACGGCGCTACACTCTCACATCAGCCAGACAGCGGTGGGAATCTCCATGTGCCTCACGATTCTGAATGACTAAAAATACACATAAAGCATGATCGCACATACATTCATATATTAATTCCTTACTTCACAAGTTTTGTTGTTTTAATCTGATAAGGCGTCTTTTGTTTCTCAGATTTTCAGTAGCAGGAAGAGAGCGTGCAGATTGCTGTAGACGTGAAGCGCCACTCCAGCGCCCCCTGGTGCTCAGCTAATGCTCCTGTCCGTCTTCCACTGGATCGCTGGCACTGGGCCAAGCCCCCAGACCGGGGGCCAGACATGTATCAGTCAATTATCCTCACTTGACAATTAACACTGACATTGGGAAAGAGGCTATTGTTGTGCTTCCTGAAAATGTCCTGTCCCAGCTGGAGAGAGAGCAGAACGCCGGTCAGTTAAACTGCGCTTTTACTGCGATGTACTGCACGATAAAAGAACCTGTTTTTAGATAATAAACAGCAATCTGTAAAAGCGATCTGATGGCAAATTAACGAGGTTTAATTAAAAAGGAGGGAAGGATTTGGAATGGTAAGAATAATGACCATCCAACAGACAGCAGACAGCTGCACGTGAATAAATTACCAGCCAGCAACTACGAGGGTTCACATCAAACATCTTAAGAGATTTGTTCATACACCCAGCCCACAAAACGCCTGACCACTGAGCTGTGTGCATCGAAGCAAGATCATTCAAGAGAGAACCACACTACTAAGAAAACATGCTCTTTTCCTGTGTCTCTGTTCCTACTGTGAGATTTTAAGCGATGTCTAGAGAGCTTCACTTCCATCTGACTGGAATTCTCTCTTCCCATAAAGGGGAAAACCCGCATTAGCTCGGCTTCACAGTACACCGGCCATATCGTGTGGAAAACACGGGTCACGACCCCCGACCTCCGACCCTTTAACTGTATTCATGAGCAAATGAGCTAAACAGGAGGGCAGTTGGTGTTACTGTGGGTGCGCATGCACCCAGATTTAATGTGGAAACATCAGATACATGAATCATGAGCCAACTGACAGTGAAAAGTGAGAAAGCGAGACAGGCCCTAACAGAGAGACTAGAAGAGAGACAAGTCCTACAGAGAGGAGGAGAGAGACAGGCTCTGCGGAGAGGAGGAGAGAGACAGGCTCTGCAGAGAGGAGAAGAGAGACAGGCCCTGGCAGAGAGGAGAAGAGAGACAGGCTCTGCAGAGAGGTGAAGAGAGACAGGCTCAGCAGAGAGGAGGAGAGAGACAGGCCCTGGCAGAGAGGAAGAGAGAGACAGGCCCTGGCAGAGAGGAGAAGAGAGACAGGCTCTGCAGAGAGGTGAAGAGAGACAGGCTCTGCAGAGAGGAGGAGAGAGACAGGCCCTGGCAGAGAGGAAGAGAGAGACAGGCCCTGGCAGAGAGGAGGAAAGACAGGCTCTGCAGAGAGAAGAGAGACAGGCTCTGCAGAGAGGAGGAGAGAGACAGGCTCTGACAGAATGTTGGAAGTGCTCAGAACAGACACCACAAAGAAAAAATATTAGATAAAAACCAATGTTCCAAAAAATATAAATCATAAAAAATTGCAAAAAGTCTGTTTTCCAGTACTGCAATGTTGACATAATCCGTGAGAGTCACAGCTGCTATGACACACTCGTCTTTTGACACCACATGACAGAAAATACACACAAAAGTAATAACAATAACAATAGAAAATACACACAAAAGAAATGACAACAATGGAAAATACACACAACAGAAATGACAACAATGGAAAATACACACAACAGAAATGACAATAACAATAGCAAACGCACGCGAAAGTAATAACAATTACTGATTACACAGTTCATCACAGCATGGTGTCATCAGCCTCTGCTCCCCATCAGCCAAACCCCAAAAAACACGGGCATGTGACCTGCGTTTGAGGCTCCGCGTCTCTCCGCAGCAAGTAGTGAGTAAACACAAGTCCCGGGCGACAAGAAGCGCGTCTTCTGGTGTCAAAGGCTCTATTTCCTCCGGCGGAGGAGCACGTTCCGCCGCGTACAAAGAGAGACGACCAGCAGCGCTTTTTCAAACAAATGACTAAAATGTGGGGGGAAAAAAATCTCTCTTTGGAATTCGCTGTCTTTAGTCAGTACTGTGAGCTTAAGTGGCAAAAACCTGACCGTTCTGAACCCTTTAAAGCCCTGAGGCACGATGGCCAGGACTGTTCCAGAGGCCCTGAAGCAGAGCGGGGGGGGGGGAGGGACCCGGTCCGTGCCTGCCAGTCTCCGCCGTGGCTCTGTGCCAGCGTGCGCCGCAGCCTTGAAGGGTCGTACGTAGGAGCAGAGCTGCACTCTGGCCTTGTACACACCGACACACACGACCAGAAGAAGGAGGACCGCCCACCTCACATCACAGAGATCTACAGGCAACGAAACAGTCCACGTGCACAACACTAAAATCTAAGACCAACAAGACTGACCTCTCCTGCATATCTCCATATACAAAACGCCTGACTACTGTTGGGAGGGAAAAAAAAAACCCATCTAAAAAAAACCCACAATAACAGGAAGAATCCTGAATTGAAAAGCAAACACCTTTTTGAAAAAGCACAATAAATGTTTGAAGGATGGCTGAAAGCAGCCCTTCAACCAACTGCTCGTTGCTTGCGTTGATGGTTTAGACCAAGCAGCCTCTGAAAACGTCGTTCAGGTTATATCAAGATGTTTACAGCGACTAATGAAAGGCAACTAATCAAAGAAAAGAAAAAAGACAGGGTAGCAATTCTTCACAAGACCTTCACTGGGGTTCGAATAAAAGCAGACTCGACAAAAGAGGCGGGTAAGGACGCTTTTCTCAGCCCTCAGACATTAGCACACTGCGTTTTTTTTTTTGTTCCCCCCAGACGACCACGGCTAGCGCAACGATCCGACTCGCGCTGTCGGGAGTAACAAAAGACGAACAAAAAAAAAAAAACCCCCCCAAAAAAAAGCACCTTCAAAGGAATTAGCCGGGAACCTTACAGAACCGGCTGTGCAATTAGCAAGGGGCCAAAAGGAGCATCTCTCCACGGGGGAGGAACAGACGATGAGCTCGTTTAAATATTCAATGCCCAGTGTTAGCTACAGGCAGGTTTTTGTTCTGCAGGCCCGGGTGAAGCGAGACAAATCTTTGGAAGGTCTCTGGAATCGGAATGTCGGCGGAATTACAATCTGAAGAAGGTGTGGTGGAGAAGCTTGTGCCAGTGGCTCCTGCCCACCGAAATCGGAAAGCCGGCAGCGAGCCATGGAACGGCGGCGGTCTGGAGTCGGAGCCGAGGAGTATAAATAGAGGAAAGCGGGTGGGGGGAAAAAGGAGGTGTCACGCCAGGACAGAGGACAGATCTCCTCCGGTAAACGTTGCGTTCCCACATCGATGCCGGAAATGACGCACAGAGCGACCAAAAGATCAGCAGTCAGGGCGCACACACACCCTGAGACTGAGACACACACACACCCTGAGACTGAGACACACACACACACACTGAGACTGAGACACATACACATACTGAGACTGAGACACACACACACACACACACACACACACACACTGAGACTGAGAGACACACACACCCTGAGGCTGAGCGCACACACACCCTGAGACTGAGACACACACACCCTGAGACTGAGCGCACACACAACCTGAGACTGAGCGCACACACACACCCTGAGACTGAGCGCACACACACACCCTGAGACTGAGCGCACACACACCCTGAGACTGAGCACACACACACCCTGAGACTGAGCGCACACACAACCTGAGATGATTTTGCTGGTCTGGTCTTTGGTTAGAGTCGTTCACAAAGGTAATCATAGCAGAGTAAAAAAAAATTAATAAAACACACAGAACAAAGCCACTGGTGTTACATGCCGAGAGATAAGGCAGGCTTGATGAAACGGCCGATATTCCTCTCTCTTCTGGTGCGAGCAGATAAACGAGGAAGGAGGAGTGGGACTTGTGGTGGGATGTTTACGTCACAGGGGCTGTCAGAGGAAGTGCTTAAAGATCCGAAAGACCGCAGGAGGCTGGAACGCACAGCCAAGCCTGCCCAGCACACGCTGGACGGGCGACACACTCTCTAGATCATCCCAACTAATGGGCAAAGTGCCCTAGCGTTCCCTGAAAGAAAAACAAAAACGCATAAGCCTTTCCCTTTTAAAGGCCAGTCCATTATTTTAGAAAAACAGCAACTGGCTGTTTACTGTTTCAAAACTCTCCGTTTGCTTTGGCTGCTTTGCTAATTCAATCTCATGTGGCAAATTTTTTAAAAGAAAACCACTGGTAAAGTCAAGCAGCATCAGAATGACTGTGCTGTCCTCAGGACGTCAGCAAACAGAAGACGAAAATCCGGTTAATCCAAAAACAATAATTATTGGACTGCTGTTCCTGGGGTGAGCAAAAACAAATCTGAGAGGAGGACAAAAACCACCTTGAATCAAAAATGGTTTCCGTAAATCTGAGGGTCCGTGGCTTCAGTCGTCCGTGAAGCTTCTGCAAAGCGGCCAAGTGGTCTTCTCATTGTGGCCCCACCCACACACGTGTCCCTGCCGGCATATGTGGCCCCGCCCATATGTGTGGCCCCGCCTCTCTCGCGCTCGTGGCCCCGCACACACTAGTAAGCCTGCGTGATGAAGAGCTGCGGAAACATCATTACTTGGTTGGAGTGTTTGGAGGTCTACAGACTAAACTGTGGTCTACTGAAGTGGAGGCCCGGTGACTGATGTGACAGGTGTGAACTCCAGCCTGGGGATAACTGTGTAAGCTGTCATGAAGGATTATAGCTGAGATAATGCCAGCTGACATCTGGAACTATTGTCTGGCATTATAAAAGGCTGGTCTGCTACTATAATTGTTTCTAAAATTTGAAATTTGAAAGTGGAATTTTTGCTCCTGTACCCACAATCCACCACACACCAAAATAAAAAAAAATAAAGACAAGAGTTAGAAAAAAATACTACAAAAAAAATTTACTACAATGACAAAGTGTTTAGGGGTGTAGTTACATATGAAATTTGGTTCAGACCACAAACGCATGAGCAGGGACACAGACAGGAGTGATGGACAGACCACAGCAACAGTGAAACAGAGGCAGTGGATGGAGACGCTTAGCAACGCGTGAAAGTCACTGACAGAATGTGGCAGTGGGCGTGTCTATGCAAATGTGGCCGACCACTCACCGCGCGTTTTGCTGGACAGGCGCTTGCGCTGGTTGGTGGAGGTGGTGTGTGGGAGGAGCGTGTTTTGCTGGTGATTGCTGTCAACAGGACTGGTTGCTATGACGTTATCCTTGTACTTGCTCATTAGGGACAGTTTTGTATTGTCATTCCCTGATGACAAAAAGGTTAACATTAGGCAAAGAGAGAGAGAAAGAAGAGAGAAAGAGAGATAGAGATGTACAACACATAACTAAATAAACGCATGCCATTTAGAAGGAAGTCCAGCGATGGTGTTTCCTGTCACCATCACAAGCTCGTAAACAATGCCACCCCCCACCCCCCCCAGGGCCCCGTCCCTCAGTACTGAGCAACTCCCCTCGGACCACATCTGTGCTGCGGAAAGCTCCGGCACGTACGGGTTCTGCCATCCTGGGACAGAGGAGTCTCGCTACGGTGGCCTGGCAGTGATGCCACACTTGACATACACTACTTAATGCAGAGGTAACGAGCTTCACTAGCCCTGATCTTTCCTGTGAGTGGCCTTTCTCCAGCAGGTCTAGTACATCCTGTAATATCTGAGCAGACTTCTCCATGGCAACTTCATGAGTGCACTTCATCACCCCCCCCCCAAAGATTTTGCGCGTGACTCTGCTAGAGAACATTAGAAACAAGAGGAAAAAAAAAGAAAATGGAAGCCAGAGTTGGACTTCACTAAACAAGAAAGTAATCACACCAGGCAGAAAGCCATATGCTGTTCTACTACGGGGTTTATAGCTCTTCCTAATGTGAGAGAGTTTGTGTGTGTGAGGGGTGTGTGAGGGGTGTGTGAGGGGGAGTGTGAGGGGCGTGTGAGGGGGAGTGTGAGAGGGTGTGTGAGAGGGTGTGTGAGAGGGTGTG
>JAOXYF010000016.1:11468556-11487149 GCA_028565775.1 Sternarchorhynchus goeldii
GGGTGGACCAACGTCATATTGAACCCTATGGATTAGGAATGGGATGTCACTTAAGCTCATATGTGAGTCAAGGAAGGGGAGCGAATACTTTTGGCAATATAGTATATGTATATGAGTAATGGGAAGATCTTGTAAAGGCTTCTGAGAATGAAGTAAGAAGCTCACGATTGACAAAATTGCCTTGTTGTTAATATTAACTAATGGGAATTTTGATGTCAGATGTTTTCCTGTACAGCATATCTGCTTAAACCAATGTACACCAGTTTAAGACATGCAGAAACTGGGACTAGAACCATCTGGAAAAGCAAATGTCTGCTGTTACCAGTATTCTAATTTGATTTATTTTGTGCTGTTTACGATGCAAAAGTAGGGTAATTTATAGGCTCTTCACAATATAAAGGAAATATATACAGACCAAAAATTTCAACTGAAAATGGAAAGTAAAAAACGAAGGAAACGTAATGCTCTCCAGTCTTTTCCAGCGCCTTATGTGATCGTTCATTCAAAATGTCAGTCGCTCTGCGTTGTGCTGTGCGGTGGTTCGCGTCGCGCTACACAGTGAGTCTCTGGTTCGCGCTGCAAGGTTCTGAGCACCTCTGGATGCTCTGGATGGAGGTGTAGAGCTTTTGAGGTGCAGGGTTTCCTAAAATAGAGCAGCTGTGTGCGGCCCCGGTGTCAAGAGCTGATCATTTTTCTAATTCGATTTCCTTCAGATCAGTCAATCTGCTTTAGCCAAATGAGCAGTTTACAGCTTTATGGAGGAGGAAAATTAGGTAACGCTACAGGCGGGCGTTACTGGAGACCTGAAATAGCAGTGGACAGGAAGGCACTTTATGAAGGGTCGCTATTAAAACCGAAACATGTGAGCCTCGCAGCACGAGTGCCTTGTAATACAATTAGCCGAAGATCGAAGACACGAGCTGCCACATCCGTTATCAGCTGTAATGATGAATTTGGCAGGTCTTCGGCGCTTGAGCCGAATGATGTGATATTGCTGTACATCGGTCAAAGACTTCAGCAACACGCGAAACAAGTTAGCTCCATGCGTCATAGCACACCGCTTGTTGGTTCTCATTACCACAGTGATAAACGTTAAAGCCGAGCAAAACCGACTTGCACAGGGACGCGCTCATCCCTGAGAGCCCCCTCATGCGAGCGTCTCTCGCCGCAGGCTTTTCGGCAAACTCTTCACTTGCTCTTGAAAGTCGCACATGTTCTCCCGTTCGCCTTGTGTGTTTTTGAGGGACAGAGAGATCATAGTACCTGAAATCATTCGAGCTTTGCTACTCAACATATACATTCTGCTAGGTTTCTGAAAGAAACGATCTCAACACTCAAAAAAAGACTTATCAAAACTCTGGCCATTGCCTAGTATTAATCTATACAGTATCTCCAGTGACCGTATGCAGCAGCTGTTTTAGCATATGCGAACATCACAAGCTGTACCACATTCGGTGTGTGAAGCAGGTGTTTTGTTTTTTTTGTTGTTTTTTGTTTGAGGGTTTGAAGGGGGGGGGTTTGTTTTGTGTTTTTTGTTTCAGGTTGTAACCTATGGGATGAATACAGAAATAACTGCCTTGAAGAACATCACAAGACCTGCACAGACAATTACCTCCTTCCATTACAGTAAAATCCAAAAGGGCTATGCTGCGAAGTTTAAGTACGGCCAGCTAATAACACTTTTAGCAGCATAAAAAAGTAATTAAGACTATAGTATTCTCCATTTCTAAGGATATTTAGCTTTTCTTCAGACCAAAAAAAGAGGTGTTTTATGCAGATAAGCTAATCACGTAGAGGATTCTTGGATATTTCTGTTAAGTATTTTATTCAAGTGTGCACTAAAACCTGGCCATTATACCACTGTGGGAAGCAGACAAAGCTCTACATTAGCCTGTAATATTTGAAGAGAGTAAAGGTTTCTTTTGTGTCTATAAAAACACGGAGAGTTCATTTAGAATTTATGTGATGTTCTCTCACACTCTCACACTCATTGTGACAATAATCAATATGTAATATATTTTCTAATATCTCAAGTGATCCCTGGTCCTGACTAATTTAAGAAGGATTTTAAAACATTCACAACCTCAGGGTATGTCATACGTTTTTTTATTTGTTTAAAGTCTTTGTGAATGGACTTTGTAGGTTCAGATATTAGGAGAGGTGGGAGGTGGGATTTTTTTTTCATTCAACATTACTTAATACTTCTGTCAATTTTATCTGAACAGAACTGCAAAACCAAGGACTGAATAAAGAAGTTAGAGGCAACCAGAGTGTTAAGGCGTATTATTCAATTTACATTCAAATACTCCACCACAACCTTTTAAAAACAGTGTTATTTTATAGCTAATGTTAATGTTTTTGTTTTGAATGTAATGCATCACAGAGTGATTTCACTAAATAGAGAACAAGAACAATTTTATTTATTTATTTTTTTTGCTGTTATGAAGTCACAGTTGGAAACAACATGGTTAACAGTGAACATCCAGGCTTAACAGTCACATAGCTATTAGGAACATATGTAATCTTAACCTATTTTGTTACCCATCAACACAGTGACTGCTGCTGACCCAGGACCAGCTTATTCTACAGTTTCCCTTTCCAACACAGTGACTGGTGCTGTCCCAGGACCAGCTTATTCTACAGTTTCTCTTTCCAACACTCCTTTCCTTACACATTCCAAATGTTCTCTTCCTTTAAGAGAGGTTATCTGCCAATTCCATTAGTCCTGAGACTGAACTGAACGATGTCCAAATCGATCACGCTCTACCAGCACGTCGCTGGACACACAGGGGCTGTGACGGCCATTTGCGAGAGCAGCAGATGGATACAGTCGATCTACGTTGCTGCACTGTGAAGAATCAGATGCTGGATTCATGCAAAACTGGCACCACCTCTCTTGGAGATATTCCTATGCTGTTCCAAAACTGGGTTCTGAGCCAAAAATTCAGCCCAAATGAAGTGGAAATGTGTCTAAATGAACCAGAACCACAAAGACGCTGTCCTGTCAAGTGGTAAAAGCCTGCAGTAATGTCTCATCAATCAGAGGCAGTTTTCCCCCGAAGAACAGAAAGAGGCAGAGAATGCTAAGTTGCGATTAGTGACTCTCCTGTGACTCTTTTTGGAGGACTCTTTGATAAAAAGCAGCGGTGGCTTATGAAGTGAAAACGATGACGTGGTTATAATCATCTCGGGGACTCGTCTTAAGAGCCGCCACACTGAAGATCGTTCCAGCAGGGGAGAGTGGGGCTTCCATAGTGCCTGTAGAGCAGCGTCTCAATGATGAATTAATGAAGCGGTTAAATAATCACTGGCTACAAACAAAAGCTCATGTGAGAATAGCTTGTGTGTGGATGTGTGTGAGCTCGTGTGTGTGTGTGTGTGTGTGTGTCATATATTCAGAGGCTTTCACTATTAATGAGCTGGTCCTTGCAGTCTATTTTTCCATATGGCCCGTTATCTAATCTGGATGCGATCATTAGACTGGGTGCACATAGGAAGAGGAAATGGCCTTTCCATTTCAGGGTGGGCACTGCCATAAAACAAGGTATTATCAGACACTTAAGCTCTGAGTGCCTGGCCCACAGGGAGAGTAAAGCTCAGGCAGCTCATACATGCCTGGATGATGCATTTCCTGGAGTGTTTAGGACCCTGATCCAATCTAAGGACATGAAAGCCAAATCAGGCCTGATGCTAATAATTCCTGGTAGTTGAAAAAAGCCAAAGGTTTGCTCAGTCTAAGGCCCAGTGTTTCCCCGTTTTCTCCTGCTGAATCTTGACGTGGACCATTTGATTCATCGCAAAGGTGTTTTAATGTGGGAAAAGAGTGATGGAAAAGAAAAGAAAAAAAACAAACAAACCACCCATTTGGTCACATTTGTTCCTTGCAAGAGTACAACTGTACTGAGGCTCCACCCCTGGGCAGATGAGGTCCTGCTCCCCAGACAGCTGAGGCCACTCCTCCCTGGGGAACTATGAGGGACAATGTTGATGGAATGAGGACTTTGCGACCCCAGTCCCCCAAAAGCAATGCAGTTTGGCCTTATTGATTTTCTTCCTCTTCTAATAATGCGTTGTGGAGCTGATGCTGGAAGCTTTGTATTTCCTAAAATGAGTGTATTTGAGCAGGAATTCAGTGTATTTGAGCAGGAAATCAGTGTATTTGAGCAGGAAATTCAATAATTTAATATGAGGAAACTCAGACCAAACAAGAAGATAAAACAAGAAATGAATATGACACAAAGAGGGACACTTGTAGTAAAAAAAACACTAAAACAGAAGCACTCTGACTGAGAGAAGAAAAACGGACTGAGAGAATGGGTTTTCAAAATGTTCCTTTTATACCACCATGTGGTTCTCGACCGATGTGAAATGCAGGAGGGAGCCATGCATCCCCACACTGAGGAGACGCAGGAGGGAGTCACTGAGGAGACACAAGGCAAACATGCTTTAACTACTGCGCATCAATCAAACTGGCCATGTTACCTACATCTAAGCAATAGTACACATGCGCACCTTTCCAGGTGGACCCTGGAATACCGCTGGGACTCACCTCTCACTGGCTTTAACCTTGCTCGCCATGTTTTCCGACGTTCTTAGACATAGGTCACATTCTTGCTTCTTGGGACCCCAGGAGGAAAGACCAACCCAAAGATCTATTACTCTTCAGCCTACAGAACTGTTCCGGAAATATCTCCTGCTCTCTCTGAATGTTTAAAGCTCAGTTTCCCTGCCTAACCAGAACACACTAGTAAAGAAGAGACCAGAAGGACAACACCATAAAAGTCACCCAACTGGTTTGGAAGAAGTAGTTTTTTGAGAGACCAGCAAACCATCAAGCAAACCTTCTTCAGTATTCTCTTCACAACCTAAACTCGGCAAAACAGAAGTTCCACAGAACCATGTTAGAACCCGTTTGTGTGCATCGAAGTCTTTGCTCACAGAGTTACCCGTCAATGAATTCCTGAGTTTATTGGCTCTTAACCAATAAGAAAGTCATCGATTGCTCCTTTATTGCCTCTGCTGTTCTCCGTATCCAATTCCTTAATGCCACCCTGTCCGTTTCCTCCGAAACGCCATCCTGTCTAATTCCCAGAAGAGGTGGAAATCATAAACACTGGCTGCATAAAGCGGAGGCTGGGGGTTGCTGAGTGTTTACCGAGGGCAAAGCCATCTCAGCTGGCACCGGCTGCTATGTGCCATTTTGTAGGCGGTGAGAAATTAAAAAAAAAGAAAGAAAGAAAGAAAAATAAAGACTTTAATTACATCGTAAAGTTTGAATTTATTAGCTCAGGCCAAAAGAAGAAGCTTCTAGAAACGTTCATCCAAAAGTGAGAGAAAGATGGACCACAAGAATCAGTACTAGACTCCTAGTTACTGCAGGCACAACCGGTACATTTCAGTTCAAAATTGAATTCAGAGGATTAATGCGGATTAATTAAGGGGGCACACGGCTAACAATAATATTTATAGTGAGGAAATTGTATTGCAGGATGGCATAATCGAGTTAAAGCAGAAGCTGAAAATCTTGGAGGATGCATTAGCGGAATCGATACAGTAATCTCATTGGCCTCACTCTTCTGGGTTAGTACATAACAGATACGGCAGATGAGAACCGATATAGACTGATCTCGGCCATATGCAAAGACAGCGAGAAATCGCTCGGTAGATTAATGACAACAAACGGTCATAAAAATTCAACAGTGTATCAAAGAAACTTCTGGAACTTTTTTAACAGATGCAAAAACAAAAACAAAAACAAACCAGAATAAGATGCAATATTCTAATATTAATAGGTAATCAATACATTCCCATGGAGATACGGTGCCTCAAATATACTAAGACTCAGTTATGAATTATGAGAGGAGGCACTAATCAGTGGTACTCATTTACTGTTACTGGTTACATGGACAGGTCTTCTCCATAAACCAAGATGCCTGCTGGATTATGTCCATACTTCCACAGCCACGTGTCTCAACACGGGAAACGTAACACGGGCGTGCGGGAACGCTGAACAGGAACGCCGCAGAGACGTTAGCCAAGGAGTGCAGTGTGCCGGTTGCAAGACTGTCAATGGAAATGTGAAATGTTGGGGACCGGGTGGAGGAACGAGATGGCCAGGTCCGGAAACGGGGGGAGGGGGACGGGACTCCTGCCTGTGGAGACAGCAGTCACCACTGAGAGAGCACAGGCGCTAAAACGGTCAGTCGGTCTCGAGCTTGTTACACAGCAAGAAGGTCCCCTAAGGGCCACTAGAGCTGCGAGGAATGAAGAAGAGCTGAGATCAAACCTGCAGATCAGCACCCACTATAACAGTAATGTACTGTATACTGAGTGTTTTTTACAGAAGCCAGTTAACTGTAATCTCCCCTTACTATGTATGACAATGAATACAGTGTACCTTCTTACATTAATAATACATAGGTGCTTCTTCATCATACAGTGTTAGGGTGTGTCATACTGTAATGGATTACTTGGAATATTTATAAAGAGACTGTGGTGACACTGCAGTGCCGTGGTGATACTACAGGACAAACAGAAGCACTTGGAATAAACAAACAAAACAAGCATAAAAACAAAGATTTATGTGAGAAAATGGAGGTCCACATGACACTCCTATTATACCACACTAAAGCTACGCCTCATAGTGACACTCCTACACCACCACGCTACAGCTACACCTCATAATGACACTCCTACACCACCACGCTACAGCTACGCCTCATAAGGACACTCCTACAACCCCACATTACAGCTACACCTCGTAGCGAAGCATTGCCTGCATGTGGCACAAGCACCGTGGGTTTAAAGTCACAGCACGCCTGGCCTTCGTTCAAACCAAACGCGCAGGCCAACGTCTCTGCAAGCCTGCTAGCATGGTGCCTAAACCGCCTCGACTCGGCCAAGAGTCCAGCCCAGCTGCCCTGCCACTCCTGTGCTACACCCTAAACAACAGCCATGGACCGATGACAGGTGGCCTCCACCGCGCCACCGCCGTTGCCAGGGCCCAGCGTCGCCAAGGGAAGCTCCAGAACGCAGCGGGGACCTCAGAAAAAGGGGCGGGGCCCACCGGCCGAGGCCCAAGCCGCAGTCGGACTGCGCCAGAGACCATCTGCCACCGGGGCGAGCCGCCCCGCCGCCCACGCTAATCTCTCTTTCTCCCGACACGCACGCACACGCGGCCGCGCTCCGTGGGCCAATCACGGCTCCTGCAGAGGAGACAGAGGGACGGTGGGTGGAACGAGAAAATGTCGGAGAAGAGGGTCATGGCAGGGTCCTGCTATACCCATACGCTCCTTCCTCCTGCCCCCGGTTTCTCTTGGGTGTGCATGAACAGTGATCGACGTGGTCTGCTTGAACAACCAGAAGTGTCTAGAATTCAAGGTCATTCTTCCATTGTCCATTCACCAGGCATCTGGGCACGTACAGCAGAGCAGGTGAACACTGTACTACTCGGACCTCAGAAATAGAAATGACACGTCACTTTGGAATTTAAACTTCTTTGTCTTTGAACAGCTGAGAAACTGGACAGGGAAAAAATAGCATCATTGAGGAAAACGGACATTTACAAAGGCAGTTGGACTATATTATGGTTGGAGAGACTGGCATGTATTTCACAAAACCCCCCCCATTCTCATCACAAAGATCTTCATAGAAAAAAAAAATCTGATATTTATACCAACACCATATTATTATTGAGAAAATATCAGCATAAAACAGCTCCATGTAAAGAATTACACACTTGACGGCAACACTAACACAGTGTCTTAAACCCTTTTAACAATCAAACATTAGTTTAAACACTGAACTGGCACCATTAGATACACCTACTCAGTAGCTCTATCTGTAGGACGCTTTACCAATACTTTCATTTCCACTTAATAACTCAGCTCGTTTACTGCACAAATGTTTCATATGGCATCTTTTAACAAACGACATATTTAAAAAAATTAAGTATGTTTACTCTGAACTGTAAGTGTTGGATTAACAGAATTTGCAAGTGCATTTATTGTGCTAATGCTGTTTAAAAGCATCCAGCCAACATTTGACCTGTGGTCCAAACCAGAACACTCATGAAAAAGACCCACACAGCGACTAGCCAGCCAACGGACTGTAGGATGAGGTGCCAAAATGTTGAATATCCACTTATAATTGACTATAAAATCGGTTAGTAGTTAGCTATAGATGAACATGTTTTATAATAATTAAAATGTAAAATCTAGCTCAGAATTCTTTAGATTTGTTTATTTGGGTTTAGTAAATGAATTTGAGATAAGAGGAGCCAGAAAAACCACAACAAAGGACTCAGAGATGAGTCCTAACAAGATGAGTCCTAACAAGATGAGTCACAACAAGCTCTCATATATTTTGTCTGAGGCTGGAATGGTCTAGTGCCCTTCTGAAGTGCCAATCCTTCTGTGCAGAGATAGGAGCAAGACTCCGGTCTCGTTCCTCACTTCGGTGGAGTTGTGTCAGACGCTGACTTGCCACGCGCCCTCCCCTCTAGGAATGCTCATAACTACCTCTTTTGTGTGGATATCGGTGTCAGAGACCGTTTGAGATATGCAGCTCAATCTCTCCCTGCTGCTGGAGGATCGTGCAGGGGGGAGCTCCAGGAGAGAAGCTTTGCCCAAGGCTCAGTGAAATCATTTTTCCAATCGACGTCTTTCTCTAATCGCAGCATTACAAAATGGGATAAATCGCTTTCAATAGCCTAGCCAGCACTCTCCAATTACAGAATCACTCTCTGGGACACAATATCCAAGATCTCAAAATCTGTATATGTTTATTAATACAGACAACTGTGCGAGTCCATTCTATCCTCAAAAGCACTGGTACTGCCTCTGGTAGATGCTGCAGTCAATAGAAGGCTATATCTCTACAGTTACCTTTGCCCATGTCAGCACCAGCCTACATTTGTTTTAAAAGCATCAGGAAACACCTCTGCTGAGCTGAAGATTCTCCTCTCAAAACCATTCCCCTCTACTCTCTGAAAATCTCAGAATGAAACATTCCTCTTTCCTCCCCTCTAAAAATGGAACATTCCCCTGTCCTTCTCTCCCTAACCACAACAGTGTTTCTGGGCATTCAAGGCATCCCCAGCAAGGCCAAGAGTCCACCCCAGAACCCCAGCCATGGACCGGTGACAGGTGGTGCACACGACTCCTGCCCCCGACGCCCCCACCTCCATGGGCCGCGCTTCCCTCCCACCCAGCACACGCAGCCCTGGCTAAGTGTGGCTAATCGTGGCCAGGCCCTGGCTAAGTGCGGCTAAGTCCTGGCTAATTGTGGACAGGGCCTGTCTAAGCATGGATGGGCCCTGGGGAAGTTCAGCTAGGCCATGGTAAGGATGACTGGGCACTGGCTAATCACGGCTAGGCTCTGGCTAAATGCTGCTAGCCAGGGCCAAACAATGCTAAGTGTGGATAAGTACAGCTAGGCCCTGGTTAGGTGCATCGAGGCAGTAGCTAATGGCTGATGGCTACGACAGTGATGATTGCGTTACCATGACGGAGATATGCAGGATGCGTAGCTCTTCCTCCGCGGCGTCGCTGGCCGGATCTTCGGTGGCTGCCAGTCCCGGCACGTTGATGTTCCCGTCCTGGTGGTGGATGTGGAAGAGCAGAGTGCCGTTCTCCAGCCACTGCTGCCTCCAACGCACCAGCGGGATGTCCTCCGAGCTCCCCGAGATCTCTGCAGAAACATGAGAAGCTCCGTCAGCTCGCCAGCGTGTGTCCACCACACGACCTCATCATAGCAAACGCAGTTAGCTTCAAACAAAGAAACGTGGACAGACGCCCCCCCCTCCCGAACCCGTGGGGGACAGACGCTGAAGACACGTGAAACCCACCGTGTCCCTTCTACTCCTGTACATATGGTGCGAGTCAACCATGAATTATTCATTAGATTCTCAGCAAGTCGGGGACTATCAAAGCAGTCCCTAGGCGCTCAAACTCTCAGGTGCACTTCAAGCACTTGGGTTAGTGCCCGTTTGGTCCAACGGAAGAAGAAAGAAGCTCATGACCAAATGCGGTGAAGGCGTATAATTACACAGGATCAATGGTTAGAAGTCAGAGACAGCAGAATTTCCAACCTCTCGATGTATAAAAGGGTTTTGCTGCTCTGAGGGCACAGACCTAAACTACAGCGCAGCCCTGCTACATGAACATGTTTCTAAACAGTTGGGCCGGTGCCAAGCAAACTGTCACCAGGGCGTGACACACCAAGAGTGCAAAGCGTTTTGAAGCACTGAGAGGCACTTTTGATAGTGTTGTGATGAGAGGCTTGGTGCAGTTTTGTATTTATGAATGCTGAGCTTTTGACAGGTGACAAAAACGTAATATGCCATTTTACTACATTGTTGCCTGAAAAACAATGACTTACAGTCAGGATTTGGAGACAACTCAGTGGAGAGATGGGTGTTAAAATCCTTTCAGGTCCTTTGGAACCTTGTTAATGGTGTTTATATTAACTTGTTTACTTACAGCTAATTTATAATGTTCCTTTGAAGTGTTTACTCACAGGGAGGTCCAAAACAATCAATAATGTGATGAAGTTTGTGATAACTGTTACCTTTATACTCATGAGTAATTATGTCATATTAAAAACATTTTAATACTAAAAACTACCCAAGATAACAAGCGTATGAATTATTAGCTAGCTAGGTCCTGACAACTTCAACTAAACTAAATCAGTGGGTGTGTGTCTCCGGAATATGCAAATCAGCATATAGAAATGTCACAGGAGTATTATGACATATGTGAAATCCAACCAAAATCTAATTTCCATTAAAATCTAACTATTATAGCTACTGGAATGCCTTCTACTGTATTTCTTGGAAAGTCCTTCGACTTGTTCACACATGTCACCACGTGCTTTCCATGTGCCATGTTACGCCTGGACAGGAGCTGGAAAAACACTTTTGGAACTGAAACATTTGTGGACTGAACGTTCACATTACTAATTACTTTACAGAATTGCATTTTTTGTCAACAACTACTTGTTGTTACTGGAAAACCTTGCAAACATCGTAGTTCAGAGCGATTTATCAGCTTCCAGCACATTAAAAGTATAGTTTTTTAATATTATGGATCTCCCTCATTGTGAAAGGTTATATATTATTAGTTATTATGATTTTTTTTAAAAAATGCTATGAATAGAAACCCAAGAAAGCTAATTTGATGGTAATGTTATTTAGTGTTGCCCTACAACATTTCATTCCCAAGAATATTAGCATATGAATATTATTCAAATTTTGCTCATATTCTGTGTGAATTGTCTCCTTAAACATTCGTGAAAATGAGGTTAAACAAGTGTTTACATTTCCACGCGGCAAAGAAACGCTTGCTGTGTTCCGATTGGCTGGAGGGAAAGCCTCTCTTTGAATTGAATTGAGGCAGCACCCGGCTCAAACCATGCAAGCAGTGGCACTAATGTGACTGTGCAAACACCCCCTTCCCTCCACCCCCCCCAATCCTGCTTCGCCATGACACCTTTATTAATGAAGCAACATGCGGGGAAATGCTCGAACAAAGCCATACTGCAGAGAACAATTATCACCGGTTCTCGTCATGGCAAGGCCATTTGCTTACAAGCTGCCTGAGATTTGAGAATTAATCAGACATCCCCTTTTCCAGTTTTGTGGAGAAATAATTATTTCATTAGCACTTGAATTAATAAACCTAATTCAGGAATACAGCAGACAGATTTTAATTACTGTTGGCAGAATGGTTTTATGCCTCTAGTCCTAAATGCCGCTACAACGCTGTACATTTACCACAGAAATATCACAGCTTCAGGATGAAAATATTGGTGTTTCACAGACCAGATTAAAACACAAATCTTTTTCATGCAGTTCTGTGTACAGTAACACATTCTGCCTGCATTGATTCACAACAGCAGAGCTCTGTGCTACAGAGCGGTTCAGACCAGATTCCACCCCTCCCTCAAGCAGAGCGGTTCAGACCAGACTCCACCCCTCCCCCAAGCAGCAATGACGCTTTGGAAGTATGGGTCACGGCACCAGGTCACGTACTCTGCAGGCGCTACAGCACCTCCTAAAGGTCGGTCTGTGTCTCAGCAACAGAACAACGGTGCATAAATCCCCCTCCTTACAGCCCTTGGACCAACAACAGAAATGTTTCTGTTCTCACTTAATGGCCGTTTATTGTTTCTGAGTCTCGGTGTTCATAACACAAATAAGCACTTTTTTTTTTTAAAACTTGTGCATCCTTTCCTGACCTCATGATTACGTCCTCCGTTACTCTTCGGACCTGACAGAAGAAACAGCGGAGCTACAGCAGAGCTGGCATTTCCATCACCCCCGACAGGCTTAACCCCGTGACCCAGCTGCGGGATGCAGCACGCCAGGAGGCCCATGCCGCTTTCTGTGCACAACCAGAAGTCGAAGAACAAAGCAAAAAATGTCTCTAAGTGCTTCAATTACAGTTAGAATGATCTGCCTCGGCAAAAATCAACAACATTCTGAGGAGCTGAATGGAAAGATTATGAAGTTAGTTCTTAAAGAGCAGCTGAAGAAAAGTCTTGGCATTTGCCTTTGGATCTGCAAGATGTGGCAGGAAAAAAAAAATCTGGCTCACTGCGGAAAAATCACAGAGCAATAACAAGCTTTAAAAAAAGCACCACTGGAGTCTCCTTTTGTTCTCCCGTCTGGATTTGGAGATTGTTCCAAAGAGAGGGCTGGTTCACAGCACGACAAACACCAGCACATGGTAAGAGATGGTGAGAGAGCTAGAGAGAGAGAGAGAGAGAAAGAGAGAGAGAGACTGAGTGTGAAAGTGAGTGAGAGAGACTGTGTGTGTGTGTGAGTGAGTGTGAATGTGCGAGAGAGAGTGTGTGTGTGTGTGTGTGTGTGTGTGTGAGAGAGTGAGAGAGAGAGAGAGAGAAAAAGAAAGTATGTGTGAGAAATTTGTGTGTACATGTGCGTGCATCTTGTGAGTGTGCGTGCGTGCGTGTGTGTGTGTGTCGGAGTTAGAGTAAAAGCTGAGTCGAAGCAGAGAATTCCTCTCACATCCTAACGCAGTGTCAGAGGTTTCCCGTGTTGTCCCGAGCTGAAGATAACCACCCTTTAAAAAAGACGCCCTCTGAAAGTCAAAAAATACTTAAGTATTTCCTGGATATTTTGCTGTTATGACTAAGCAAACATTTCATGCCTCCTGGACTACCTGATGCACTCACAAATAATGGGTTTAATATCATGTTTACTCATACCACCTTAAACAGTCTTGTTTACATTTATGCATTTATACATGCATTTTGAAACAGCAGATGTTTCCTTCATTTGTAGACAATAATAATGCAAGTTAAAGCTCTAAACGTTTCAAGTTCTATCCTTCTAAAATGTTTGAAAATTATCGCTAGGAAGGAAAGTTGGAACTGTGGTTTTAAGTCATTTGCACGTTCCCAGCACGTTTACATCGGCTGGCCATCGATAAGCAGCGGGTCTGAAATATCCACAAGTCTTGCACACAATTAAGGTCAAACGAGCAGATGCAGAGTCATTACGCCGAATAGACTGAGAAACACGTTTCTTTTGAATCATACATTCGTATGAGAGCGGATTATGTAAAATAAAGGAATGTAAATATAGTAAAAGATGACTATTCTGTCAGGGTTTATGGAGTTTATACATTTTAAACTGCTTGTTTTATTTCAAGGGTGTTCGACACAGTAGACAAAAATGCAGTAAAAATATCTAGTTAAACAACTCAATATAATCAAAAAAGTTTTAAACAAAATCTATACCAATAAGAACAGTTTCCCCAGAGCATTAAACTTTAAATTCACTTTAAATTCAAGCCTTTGCTTCTGAGTGGAAAAATAAAAAAAAATTAAAAAAAAAATTTATCTTGATGATCACGGTATTACACGACGTCGGTGTCACTTTCAGTGTCCACAGACCTGCAGGCGTCCTGAGAGGACCAGACTCGCGTCCCCAGAAGATCAAAGTTTACTTTCAGAAGCTTGTTTCAAGGTATATTTCCTCTGATGGCGCCAATTTTCCCCCTGAATAAGAAATGCTGTTCTGAGCAATCAGTCAAAGTCAGAGCTGATTTACAAACCCATCCAACACTGGGAACATTAACCGCAATGGCTAGCAAATGGTAATTTGTTAAGGTTTCAGAGCCACGTTTAATACTGCATGCTAGATGATGAGGACAGACCATGACGGACAGCGAGAAGAGCGCCTTCAAGGTCAAGAGATCGCTTGTCCTTTCATGTAAAATATACATGGAAGCAGATGTTTGGAGAGAAACTCTCCACAAACTCTTTTACATTCAAACCCACTGTTCATTTCTGTCTTGTATTTACTGATATAGCAGGGTTCTGTCTAAACTATTAAAGCATCTTACATACCAGTGTCACAGTATTTGGAAGAGAGTTTCCAGAGATTTCGATTAACTGAATGGGGATGAAAAGATCTCCCTCACACCCCAGTAAAACCACTTGGGCGCAACCCACTGAACGAAGGGCTGCCATGTTTACACACCTTCTCCCTCGTCCTCAGTCCTGTTCCACAAGCAAATCCAAGAATACGGTTTTTCCTGATTTCCTTGGTAATAGACGTGCGCATGCATGATTTTGCCAGTGTACCAGTCACCTTCACTAGCTTTCACATTGCCCTGTAAGAGGAATTGCTTTTTTCCTCTGGTATGCACGGACCTTACCTCAGGTTGAACAGTGTATCCCACATAGTGTCACAGCGCTACACAAATAAACTCCCCAACATCTCTCAATGTCACCTGCTGGACTTTTAGCCACCGGGTGTGTTGAAATCGCACCGCACCAGAACGCACGCAACCCGATGACTGCCAAGGTCTGTTCATGATGTGCAGACAGAAAAGAGCAATTTGACCAAGAAGGGAACATTCCGGGCAGCAAAAGAACATTCTGGGCTGGACTATTTGCTGCAAATGGTCAGGAATGTGCTCCCTGTCCACCCCGTTTCTCTCCGAGCTCTATGCAGTGAAACAGCTGGCGAGCTGCTGCCCAGCACAGCCACACCCTTACAGGTGTCCTCAGAGCATCGAGTGGCAGGCAACAATCCCCCACAGCAAAGTCGCTCAAGTTGAACGAACAACTACAGTGGACTCAGGAGACCAGGGTAAAGGTGGTGCAGATTCAGCAGATGGTATTGTTTTGCTGTGTTGATGCCCAGTGTGAAGGCAACAACCATCAGGGTTCCAACCTTCAACCACCAGGGCCCGGCTTGGCAGACGAGGACTAAGCCTAGACTTGGACTAACCTGCAGTACAAATAATAACCTCTAAAAATCCTTCTTGGTCTTTGACTATGCTCATCCAGTGTCTGGGGAAATTGGTTCTGTTTGTACTACAACCAGAGTCTTCGCTCATGGTTTTTGTTCTCCATTCATGATTCAAAAAGTACAAGAATTTCTCAGTGGAAGTGAAGAGAGATCCAGAGTTACTGTTTGTTGCTCCAGACCACAGAGATCAAACTTTCCAAGTCACATGAACACGAGAAAAACACCAGCAATAAAAGGATGGAGTTATTTAAAAAGAAACTCAAACCATCCTGTTGGGAACCTCTACAAACTCCTCACTTGCATACGATATGTGACTTTCAACCAACAAAAATCCAGCAAAAATGTAACAAAGGCTATGAACCAGAAGAAATGAAGTCAAGGTACGGCTGCTCTCGCACTGCCTGCCTCTGGATGCACTGCCGGCCTTTCTGAAGTTCAGAATGAGCCAGTTCGCCCCCTGCAGGCGAGGCATTCAGGTGCAGAACCGCCCCACCACTTTAATGCAATGTTCTGATCCTTTATCACGCGCACACAGAAGGAGCCCCGACGGTCTTATCGCAGGGACCCGGTGAGGGTGAGGAGACGGCCCGCCCCGTTCGAGGCAGGCTAATCGCGGGGTGCCCCCTGTTCACACAGCAAGCAGAGAAGAGACCGACTGACCTGGACTGACCTCCAAAGGTCGCAAAAAGGAAGAAAAGCTGCAGCGATTCACTGAAACTTTTCTACACTGTCGCCTGCACGTCCGTCAGGTCTACAGACAGGTCCGCGCGCCCGACGGGTCTACAGACAGGCCTACGTGTCCGGCAGGTTTACAGACAGGTCTGCATATCCAACAGGTCTCCATGTTAGACAGGTCTACCTGCTTAGCGTAGGAAGCAGGAATAGCGTCTGCCTGTACACCAGCATCACAAAACCAGCAGGCCTTTATCCCTAATCCATCCACTGAACGGGGAGTCTGATGTCGGAGTGTTCAGCCTCTAACCTTCATTAGAGGGAGTGCAGATGTCCGTTATCCTCCGTCTGCTCTGAGCTCCCCGTGGAGCGCGAGGTACAGCTAAACTCACTGCCTGCTTGTTTGTGTGGATTACAGCTATACTTCATCATCACTGCTGTTTCAGCTTCTGCCATACTGGTAAGCAGAAGACTTCAATGAGCAACGGCGCCTTCAAACAGTTATTAGTAGTAGCATTTATTTGTATTCTATGCTTTGAACATCCTGACCCTTCTCAGACATTTCAGAGAAGGGTTCTGTTGTTTTGAAGAATCACCACATTACATGACCCATCAAACACAATTCCTGCCAGCCATTTTGTAACCATGGAGAAATCCCATCAAGGTTTCACCTGTGTTCTCTAGTGCTTTAACATACCGTGTGCGCAATATGCAGTTATATTAACACCCTACTCTAAATGCACATGTTCTATTGCCAGAGTGCTAATTAGCTCCACTATATATAATAAAGTATATTAATAGAATTATTGATGAAGGACCTCTCTCTGAATCACCCTTTTTCTCTGGAAACCTTGTGTACTTCACTGCTATTTTGAATGTTTTGCTGCCTCTCTCTTTCTGTATACACTCACACACACACACACACACACACACACACACACACACACACACACACAAATAGATGATTAAAGTTCAAAATATCCACTGGTATCCACTTCCTGATTATTATTGACTTTACAAACAGTCTGGTCGATCAAGCACTGACGCGGTGAAGCGGCCCACGAGCACTAGTGAGTCTTTGTGCGAGACTCGTTAGAGATGCGAAGCGAGGACGCATCAGGAAAGGCCGAAAAATAACCAAGGCCCATACGGCACGGCCTCCCACGGCCCCGCAAAGGTACCCCATCGATGCGTCCTGTAGAGTCCTGTAGCGTCCCGTAGCTTCAAATGATCCGCGACTGTTTTATCACATCGTGATCGAGCGCCATCAGCGGTTACGGATAAGCGTTATGTGAAGTAACAGTGCAGAGCAAAATCACGCCCTCCTTCCACTCCTTCCACCCGTATCACTGTCCTGCCACAAGACATGAAAGTCTGAAACCATCAAAACACAACCCTCCCCTCCCCCCATGCTGGCCCAGCTCTTTTTTTGTATAACAATCATGGCTTAAGGAGAAAATTGGAGGTAATTTTTCCACAATTGTTCTAGTAGGAGAAAATGGTCTTTGCCAGGCAGAAGCTGATTAGAGGAACCAATACCCGAGTACTAAACCCTGGGGAGAAGAGGCAGAGTCTGGCTGCGGTTCTTGCACTCCTGCTTCTTTTTAAAAAAACTTAAAAAAGGGAGGGCTGGGAAAAAAAAACGCTGTCCTCCAGTCGCTGTCCTCCAGTCAGCACCGCGTCCCCGGACTGGGTGTCGACCCGCGGCGTGAAGCTCTCCACAGCGCGGTGGCCGTGAAAGGGGAACACCACAACTCGATTAGTAAGCTGTTGCTGTTAAAAACTTCAAAAAAACATTTTATCGAGCACTCAGAGTTTAAAAGGTTTTTAGACTTCCTCAGGGAATAATTACAGGGCCTGATTTTTGCATTGTCTGTAACTCTTAAACCAAGTGTTGGACAAAAACCACCCTGAAGCCATTTTAAATCTGAATGCTGAGTGTTGAATAACAGCGAGAGCTTGACGTTATACGACAAGAGAGTGAGGGACCGATGTCTACGGGTGTCACAATCTGTCCCGTTCCCATAATGCCTCTTGCTGGTCAACATTTCAGTGCAGCTCAGCCCATTCATGTCACTGTCATTTGACAGGTGCTAGTTCCCCCTGTCATCTTTGTTTCTCCACTGTTTACGTAATTTTTTATTTTTTTTAAACAAATATCAAAAAGATTGAGCCTGAAAATTAAGCGACATTAAAAGTGACAGGCTCCTTGACAAAGAGCTGAATGACAGAGTGTAATATATGCAGCATCTAACAGAGTCCTTGATATAGCCCTCTGTGCACAGCTCTGTATACACAGTGCTCTATATGTAACGCTGTATATGTCACTCTTAATTGTCGCTCTGTATACACAGTGCTCTATATGTAACTCTGTATATGTCACTCTTAATTGTCGCTCTGTATACACAGTGCTCTATATGTAACTCTGTATATGTCACTCTTTATTCGTCGCTCTGTATACACAGTGCTCTATATGTAACTCTGTATATGTCACTCTTAATTGTCGCTCTGTATACACAGTCCTCTATATGTAACTCTGTATATGTCACTCTTTATTCGTCGCTCTGTATACACAGTGCTCTATATGTAACTCTGGGGGTGTCACTTCCTTATAGCACATGGGTAAAGGTAGAGGGAA
>JAOXYF010000016.1:11488084-11499325 GCA_028565775.1 Sternarchorhynchus goeldii
GTCTTCTTTGGAAAGAATTACAGTAAATGTTATAGGGGGGGGGGGGGTTCCCACCAAAGGTATCGTACCACCTGCAGTGAGTACACTGGAAAGATCTTTGTTCACATTCCACAACGTTCACAAAAACACATCACACACGGACATATTTTAGAGACAAAAAGGACATTTAAATGCATTCAAACCCAAAACATTTTAAGACATTCATCACACTAACACTGGACTAACATGGGCACCAAGTCAATATAATACTATTCCACATTTGTTGTTGAAATCTTGAGTCAGAGAGTGAAAAATACTAAAAGTACTAAATTGTAAGTAGCTGCTTCAAGGTGGAACAAGCGCATTACTGTGACAAATCTCCACAGAACATGAATATATTTTGCTTAATGTCTGAAAATTACTCATGGGTTTGTTTGCATGGTAAAGGTCTATGCAATATATTTTCTTAATAATTAAACTTGCAAATTACTTTCAAAGGGAAAGTACAGCTGTTCATTTAAAGTGAAAACTACACAGGTAGCCTTGAGTTCTTGCTCATTAGAACCAGATTGTCGATTTACACAAACCTGTCCAAGCAGGCGGTCTGGTGGAACAGACTGCAGGAACTACAACGACGCTCTGAATGAAGCAGCATTTTCCACGTAACCTCAGAGACACGCCAAGACGCCTCGGGGGAGGGGGGGCTAACATGGAAAATGACTTGTAATGGTGGATTTTGCAATTTTCCATTGGTCTTTGTCATCGGAGAATGGCTTTGTGTTCAGAGTCAGTGGAGCACTTCATTTGGGTCCGGAGGCTGACGGCTTCCACCTCCTCTGCAGCCCTCATATTTACCAACAACTCTGCTCCATCTCATCTGACTGCATAGCAAGCATCCTGGTTTTTTTCCCCCCACCCAGAATCTGGGAATTTCATCATAATGAGCGGCATTCCGAGCTGCGGGACGGCTCTGCCCTTAGCATGACTCCTACTTCTGGTGCCAAAACCGGTTAAATTGCTCGCAGTACTTTAAGGAAGCGGAGAAAGTGTACCGATGTGGAGCGTTAGGGATGGATTAGTGGCTTCAATATAAACTCCGTCTCGCAACACATGTAAACAGACGGGCGCATCTGAGCTCTCCTCGCACGATTCAAATGGTCTAAATGGGACAGGACTCTCCATGGATGACCCTGAAACACGATTGATCATCACCGGTAAAGCAGGTGTTGTTCCAAAATCAGCCAAAGCTCTTTAAACTGCTTCAAATAACATGAGTTGCCAGTACTGGCATTAAAAAAATAATCTGCACCAAATGTTATTAACATTACCAACCTCCTACCAAGTAACATTATCAAATAAACAAATCAGGTATGGTGATTTGATGCTGCATGTAGCAGAAAAGCTGGATTGCTTTTGTGACAGAGAAAGTTGTAAAGCGGGAGGATGGTTCGACTTTAGCCCCCAGCAAAGGTGCTTTAATGTGAAAACAAACTTTTTCATCTGTTTTGAAGGGGTAAGGAGTTGCACCAACACTGAGGAAATCTAAAATCTTCCGAGTTTTTACAGTTCATTCAAGTTCACTTTTTAAACTTCATGAGTGATATATTTGCATCTTATTAGCATTCTTGACTGTGATAGGCCTGTAGTCAACATATAGGCCCGTGGAAGTACAGTCAGACTGACGAGGCGGGTCTTCTGGGCACAGCTTTCACATGGTACTGTGCAACACTCCCTGTTCTTCTTCTCTGTCATTCCTCTTCCCTACACTAGTGGATTATCTTATCTCTAATCTGCTCAGAACTCTCTTTTAGCCACTTTAGATGCACATGAAAAGAAACGGGGAGGGCTAAGCTGTGGTCGGGTAGTCCTTTTTTGTGTATGGGTTAGGGCCTCTTTAAAGGGGAGCAGAACGTTTCTATGGGAACCTCTTGTGTCAGGAGAAAACAGCTGTGACTCAGTGATTTTAACACTGGAAAGGTATAAAAAAAAGGGGTTAAAAGTGTCAAAACACAACGGTGGAGCGTTTGAACGCTGACAGATGAGACACGATCCTTGGTGTTGGAGGCTTCACGCAATTTTCTGCAAAATATGCTACATCCTTTTTTCCTGACACTGAAAAAATACCAACTTTTTGGCAATTATTTTAAAGGCATCTACTTGAGTTGACATGCAACTTCCTCTCGTTGAACATTTCCCAGAGTGAGCTGGTTCATGGTACTGCAACACCCCCCCCCCCCAACTCCTGTAAGCAGACTACTATAGTTAAACTGCAGTGTAAACACCACAGAACATGTTTCTCAATAACCTAAAAGTTATGCACATAGGATGAAAAATGCCATATGGTACAGTAGGCCTATGGAATTAACTAATACATGAAATATTTAGTAACTACGTAAAAGGGAAATTATAAGCTGAACCATTTCAAACGAATAGCTGCGATGTTACTTTAGGGAAAATATTTCATCTCATATTTGTTTATCATTTGCGAAGTGCAATGCTGCTGTATTCGTCTCCTCACAAAACACCGTGCTGCTTGTTGTGATACACATGGGCTATAGTTGAGGGGTAACAGCCATATTTCAGAACCATGCGAGCAAACTAATGAATATTAATGAACCTTGGGGGTGTGCTTATGAATATCAATGACTAGTCTGTGTTGTGAATTAGAGAGGGCGAGAGAGGCACCCTACAACCAGAGAAACAACTGTGCTTCTGTCTGAAGCCTGTGGGTCTTGGCCCTCTCATAGATTAGCACAGATCGAAAACTGAATCGGGTTTATATTTCAAGTTAACATAAGGTAATAAACTAATAAAGCAAAGTAACTAATCCACTCAGCGCTGGCATAACATCAAGTGCTTTTTAAAATGTCAGGATAAATGTGAATTTTAGTTTTATGCCATCTCAGTATAAGCTCATTTGAACACTGAAAACGTCATTAACGTTTAATATTTCAACATGTTTTTAACTCAAATTAATGGACTCCAGGTGCTGTTCTATAGCGTTGGCAAAAGGCTATTTTACAGATGTACAAGTAAGTGAACAAGGTTTCTGGTCTTGAGACGGTAAGCTGTGTGTTTCTGGTCTTCAGACGGTAAGTTGTGTGTTTTCCAGTCATATGAGGAGCTCAGGTTTTAACCTGTAGGCGGGACCAGCTGTAAACCCCACCCTTTGTAAACTCCACCCCCTGTGATGCAAGCAGGTGGGAGGGGCTGGCTGCATTGCTAATAGCAATGCTCATGCTAATAGTCATGGTAAACAACATCTGTGTATAAGAGAGATATTAGCCCAGCTGCAGACAATGAGGTCTTTCCCCCTGGAAAATAAGCAGATGTGCATTGAGCTAATTCTATACCAGATGTGTGTCAAGATAATGCTATGCCAGGTGTTGGTGGAGCCCATCTAGAGTGAATTAGGCTCTTTGCTCTGGGGGAGATGCCAACATGCATGCAACAGGAAGCCTCCAACCGTTGAATGTTTTTGACGGCTCAATTAATAACGAGGTTGTGATGGGTTTGTGGGCGTCTACGGGGTGAAACTGTGGTACGGGGATAAGATAGTGGTAACGGGTTCAAACAGCCGAACCAGTAGAACCCAGAACTTCTCAACTGATGTAACTGGGCAACACTGCAGTTATGTCACAGAAAGGATGGCACCTCCACCTGCACGGCCTTGAGACAGGCAGGAGTTCCCCCTCCATCTCCCCTCCACGATAATATCATCTCATAGTTAAATGAGTCTGAGGAGCCCGTGAAGGAGAGGAGTGAGGTATTATAAACGCTCTGCTCAGTGATCTGTCAGGCAGTGAAGATGGCTCCGCCTCCTGCTGCCTGTGTGGCAGATGCCCTGGGGAGATCCAGTATGGTTCACCACCTGTGAGTCTCCGAGCCGCAGCACGCTGGAGGGAAGCTGAATGTTAGCGTGTGTTCAAGCCTTGGAGTTCACACTAGCCTGTCTGAACAGTCCCTGTTCGACACACACACACACACACACACACATACACACACACACACACCCTCACATCCAACAACACTCACAGCTTTTCAGACAGTAAAGCAGACTCAACATAGGCTTTACACACACACACACACACACACACACACAGGGTAACGAAGTGGGTAGATGGGTCTTGACCCCCGTCCTCCTAGGCAAAACAGAAATAAATGACTTAATAACATACCTTGAAAGAACCTACTGTTAATCATAGACCCAAATAAGTTTGTTTTTAAGCTTTGAAATATTTAATTCCCCTCCTCTTACGCCTCACAGTGGTTTGGACCACTACCTGCCGTCAAAACCTACACGTTTCAGCTCTCGGTAGGAGTGTCAGTGTTGACTGAACTCCTTTTAAATACCTTTTTTTCTAAGATTAACTTAAAACAAAGGACGTATCGTTCATGATTCTTTCCATAATGATAACATAACCTCAAGGGTGAATCTTGTATCACGAGCAAAACCATCACAGCACTCAATTATTATTATTATTATTTAATTATTACATTTTTTTAAATGCTTGTACAACCATTTATTAAGGTTTTTTTTCCCTTTTTTAGTATTTTTAGTATTATATGCAGTAGTATTAATGGTTTCTTATATGTATATTCAATACAATAGCACCTTATCCACCGTGGATATACTATATTGTAGTGATCAGGGTTTCTTATATACACATTGCATTCACCAGTATATCTTTGGCATCCTCTCCAGGATAGAACACAAAGGAATCTGTCAGGGTTTCTATTAAACTGATTAGGAATTACTCTGAGAATGTTTTCTGATTATAGAATGTGAAATATCTGCCTTTGCGTGCGCGCACACACACACACACACACACACACACACTTCATGGAATTTTGAATTCACATTGGTATTTCTGAAGCTGAACAGATGTAACCCTAATCATGCCCTCAATCTCAGCAGAGCTGAACGTAATCCCAGACTCAATCCCAGACTCAATCCCAGCACCCATTCATGAAGTCATTTTAGGTTTTGCATTATTCCCAGCAAAAGGTCCCTACAATCCAACGTCTGAATTTTGACATTTTTCCTATCATTTGAACACATGCACACTAGCAGGATAAAGCAGTTCTACTCTCTCTTCCACCCGTTAAACCGTGCATGTCCAGGGGACCTAAAGCTGTCCTCCGTCCTGTCCTCTCCTCAGGGGACCTGGAGACGCTCCCTGAAGCTGTCCTCCGTCCCGTCCTCTCCTCAGGACACCAGCACCCTCCTAATGTGCGCCAACACAGGAAAAACAGCTTCACAGGGACCCAAATGCACATGTGTCGAGCTCAGTTAACATAATATTCTCCAGCCTCCAGAAGTACCAACTCCTCTCCAGCCCAACAGGCAGTAGCCTGGGCCGATAATACAATTATGTGAGCAGGCAATTAAACTGGATGAATTTTGAAATAGGTACTAATAGCATGTTTGGTGGCTATAACCAGCCCACCAACCTACACGGCTGTGCTGCAAACACCCCCCACCCACCGCCCCCACCCCCAACCTACAGGCATGGGCACACCCAGGACACCCAGGGCATCAGGGCATTGTGTAGTGCAGCAGCTCTCATGGACAAAACAGATTAACATTTAAGGCAAATGCATTACTGCATGACAGCTGCTACAAATTCATTTGCAAACACTGCAAACTCCATTCAAATATTTACACACGAAAAAGGGAAGAATAACACTCACTATAAAGGAGAACATTGTTGCCACTGTTCAGACCAGAGCTGGATTGAGACATTTATCTACACCATGAAATGGAGAACCATAGTCTTGTAAACTGAGCAGTTTTGGGTTCTCCATCTGTAGGTGCTAAGAGACTGGCATTAAGTTTCAAACATCTTTAATAAGACGAGATGTTGCCAGAGGGTAGTGACCCTCCATGTGCGAAGAATGTGCTAACATCTAAACAGAACACTCACGCACATCCAGCTCATAAATCACAAAGGTCTCCCATTTTCTACACTTACTACTGCAATTTCCTTCTTTAAGCTGCTCACAGGGCGGAAATCGCTCCGTAATATTCCAGACGCTCGAAGTGAAAGGAAGAAATGCTTTCCAAATGAGAACTCAGATTAAAGTAAGATTAAATTTGCCGAAGTGTAACGGCTTAATATTAAGCAAATTGAAAATGTACCCTGTTCAACATGGCTGCTTTTACATAACAGGAAGGACCCGGAGTGTGACACCTCGCACGCGTGCCCGAGCCGACTCTAACGGACCACGCTGGTTTATTTGATAATTTATGCGTTTACAGGAAACACTATCTCCACTGGCTGTGGCCAATTACCTGGGACAACCAGAACTGTGAGCCCAGTCTAGAACCAGGGATGGATTAGCTGGTGAAAATATGTCTGACCAATATTATGAATGTAGTTTAAACAGTTCCATCCTGTAAGTGAAGCTGCCCTGTAAGTTTGTGGTATTCAAGGACAATGTGAAAGAGCCAATATCAAACAGCCACCATGACAAAAAAAAAATACAAATCTTATTTTTTTCCAGCATGAAAAGAATCAGATGAAATGATGCAGTTGCTCCTACTGTTTAACAGCAATTAAAAAAAACACTACTGAACTACTGAACCTTACACTGTTAATGTGGAATTAAAATCACTACTGAACCTTACACTGTTAATGTGGAATTAAAATCACAACATTTTGCACTCTTTATAGATTGCAATTCCAATATGAAATTAATTAACTGTTGAGCACTTTCCAGAACCTTAACACTGTACCAAAACTTCCTCCACGAAATGCCCCAATCATAACAACAAAACGCGCTCCATCTCGGCCGATGCACACGTTAGAGCTCGACCTAGCCGTCCGGGGTCACGCCCACGGCTAACCCCATTGGCCAGGGCCTGCTTCGGTCATGTCCACCTGGTGACATCTATATATGTAAATCAGAAAAATAGATCGATTCTTGCTAATTGCTTTTCACTGAGCAAGTTTCCTAAAGTCTAAAGCAACACTATCGAGTTTTGGAGGCGCCGTCACTGACTGGTTCCTGGGTTTGAGGAGATGGGCTCCTTTTGGTTTGATAAGGCCCCCGGCTGATGTGATAAGATTATCCTCTCACCTCAATTATTGATGCAGCTCTACGCCCGAGGACTCTCAGAGGCACCGGCTTCTGTATAATAGCGGATGGAAGAGATTTCGTTGAAGGCCATGAGTCACTTTGCGGTACAAAAAAAAAAAAAAAAATAGAATTCGCAATTATTTCCTAAAAATATCTGGGTTGAATATGACCTCATCTTAATGCAGGTTCAGACTGGGAGAGGATCTCTTCTCTTCCTCAACATTATCAGCATCTTCGCTCCAATAGAGCCCCCATCTTTTTGCAATTGCGCATGGAGAACTTTAATTTCATTACCAACAGTAAAACCTTCATGTCAGGGAGTTCCGGATGAGGTGCCCCGCCTGTTTAAACGCAAGGCATCGATTATGAGGAACGTAGCTGATAAATAGCAGATTTCCAAAACTCTTATCACGCAAGTTACCTTCTAGCCTCAGAACTGTATTTCTGTATTTACTTTACTCCTATAATGGTCGTTCTAACGTTCGTTGTATTAGCTAATTTGCCCTTTGAGGCTCGACTCCTTACTTGTTCAGTTTGGTTCTTAAACAGAGATGTCGGCACTCCTGTGGTGCCATCAGGTGAAATTTCTTTAAGTCAACAAGAATCAAATAATACATGTTTTTCATTAGGCACGCAAAGAGCATAATTTGGGGCTGAACAATCATGAATTTGACATTTAAAATGGTTCTTTTGGCATTTTACAAGACAGTAAGTTGTTATTTGATAAGTGAAAGGTAAAAAAGATTCTGGGAAACACTGTGAAAACAATCAGAGTACAGTATTAATATAGTCATTCAGGTTGGCGCAAAAGGTGATCAAAGTTGTTTTAATAATTCAGTTGTTTTGCCACATAAAATGTACTCCAGAGAGTTTCCATGGAAACATACTTTCATGTGTCACAGTCATGGAAGGCAAGGTAAGGCAAATTCTTACTAAAAGACAATCATTTGTGATAATTGTGCCATGAACACAAACTATGTGTCAAAGTGCATTGGCATGACACTGGGTCAGAAAAACATATTTTAGAACCATTTCTCAAACTTTGAACCCTTTTAAGATCAGTGCATCACACATCCAGTGTGAAGTCCAGCTCGACTGTTTTCAGGGATTCGCCAGTATCAAATGGAAGCCAATTCATAAGCCTCCCCATTTGGACTCTCAAACACTTCCACACGAAACATTTCACAATTTTTTTTTCCCTTTATATAATGTAAAAAAAAAAAAAAAGATTCCAGTTCCTCCTAATTGTGAAACTTACATGCAGAATGTAAGCTGTGGATACAGCCCCTCCTCAAGAATAAATGTGTGTGAGCAGGAGGAGCCCTCGGTCACATCTTGGCTCTGCCGAAGGCGTCTACCTCTCAGGAATTCTAGGTACCTTTTCACCCAAGTACCACGCCTCGGTGCCCCCGGAACATTCCGGAGAGAGTGGCTCTCGAGCAGAGGACACACAGAGAATGCAAATGCTGTGCCTGTTCTCTCCCGAAGCACAATTCCTCAGCTTCAGTTATGTAGACAGGTCATCTGTCTTCCCCCTCCGGGGCTGTGTGATGACATCTGTCGCCGCATATGGTGGCCAGGAAAAGTGTTTGTTTTTAAATCTAATGATCAGCGTGGCAGCAGCATCTATTATGTAGAGAAATGATAATGATGCCGACGAACATGTTTGCAGGAAACTTTCCATTCTGTTACTTTAGAGCAGTGTGTGCGCACATGTTTGTGCGCGTGTGTGTGTGTGTTTCCACACGCAGTGAGATAAAAGCAAATATCCAAGCCGACCTTAATAAAAAGATAACATGTTTTCATCGTGTTTATGGAAAATTTATAAATCTCAGGAGGGAAGCCATGTTCTCGTTGGCTGGTAGGGAGGCGTAGGCCAGGACTCCTGGTAGGGAGGCGTAGCATGGCCTCCGTTCCTGTTCCTGACCGCTCCAGACCTGACCCTTGGAAGCGTCCAAGAGTACATGTACGTCTGTAGACTTTACCGTGCAGCACAGTTAGAGCTTCTGCCACAGCTGCTGGAGGATGCAGGCATTTCTGCATAATGTGTTTACGGTGTCTTCATTTAACCCTTCTTACCTTCCGCTAGGATGCAATAGGAAAGCCTGGGTCTTCCTGACAGTAAGAGAATAACCACAAAATGAGGTACTCACTTGAGCAGAGGAGTTTCACTGGGAAACCAGTGAATAAGCATTCTGGTGAAGGCACGAATCCAGTTAATTCATATCCACCTGTGAAAATGTTGCAGTCTGTCAAGGTTTTATTGCTAGAGTGAAATTCAGTTTTCTGTCAATAATTCCACTATTTTGGTCATTTTTCTGCTTCCCTCCGATAGAAAAACTCAACAGCAATTCTGGATTATCAAGAGGTTTTTACTGGTTAAGAACAAAGTACAAGCGCTTATTACTAAAATCAAATATAAACAAGCCTAGATTTTATTATTGCAATCATATAAACAAACCTAGATTTTATTATTGGTATTATATGCACACATCTGCCATAAAACCACCTGTCTAATATTGTCAAAGTCCCCTCCACATCACCAAGGCGACTCTGACCTGTCGAATCGTGAACTCTATGAGACCCCTGAAGGTGCCCTGTGGCATCCGGCTGCAAGACGTTTTGCAGCAGATCCTTTAAATCCTGCAAGTTGCGAGGTTTGGCCTCTGTGGATCAGACTTGTTTTTCCAGCATATCCCACAGATGCTCTGCAGGACTGAGACAGGTGGAATGTGGAGGCCAAGTCTACACCTTGAACTCTTCGTCATGTTCCACAACTTTTTTCTTTTTTTTTTGCAGTATGGCATGATGCATTATCCTGCTGAAAGAGGCCACTGCCACTAGAGGAACACCGCTGCCGTGAAGCTCGGCTCTTGGTCCGCGTTAATGTTTAGGTAGGAGGTACATCTCAGAGTAACGCTCACACGAACCCTATGGTCTAAGATTTGCAGGAGAACATTACCCAAAACATCACATCACCTACATCAGTTTACCATCTTCCCATCCTGGATCCTGGTCCCTCTGTTCACCAATGTACCAGACACACGTGCACCCGGTGATCCACATGCTGGAAAAGAACATGAGTCATCGGACCTTTTCCCTGCTTCCAGCCATCTCTTCCTTTCCTGCCTGAGCGTCAGGGTTCACTGCTCGTCCTTATCTGGATCACTTTGGTCAGACGCGAACCACGGCACGTTGGTAACGCCCCACAAAACCTGCCATTTCACCGATCCAGTCGTCTAGCCATCACGAGTCGCTCACATCTTACACAGCTTCCGGCACATCACCTTCAAGAGCTGAACAAGATAATCAATTACTCACTTTAGCTGTCAGTGCTTGGAATTTATGTATTTTTTTATGCCTTTCAGCTGACACTTTTATCCAAATCGACTTATAATTATGACTGAATGCATCTTGAGGGCTAAGGGCCTAGAACAGGGACTCAACAGGCAACTTGGCAGTGGTGGGAGTTGAACCAGCAACCTTTACCACCGAGTTACCACCACTCTAATGTTACATTGATGGATAAATGCAGTTAGCATCTACCATTGTGCAGTAACAGAAGAGCGCAAATTATGGCACTGTGTGATTAACGGAATGTAGTTAAGTACTATGGACTGAAAAACACAACATATAAAACGTAGGATATACACTTTATATAACAGTTACAGATATAGACATATAGATATCACTACCCTTGCTGACATGAACCCATGTTAGATACCCACCAATATTCCAAACTACAACCAAAACCTTCTGTGATCATGTATGTACTGGATGACACAAAACTACAAGTGTGTCAACTATTCCAGCATGTTTTTTTAAGAAGGACAGAACCCGGTAAACTCCAGCAGTTTGCATACTTACCTGTGTATTTATCAGCTAGCTTCCCTCCTCACTGCTGCTTCCTATTGGCTAGCTTGACTCATTGCTGCTTCCTATTGGTTAGCTTCCCTCATAACTGTGTCCTATTGGCTAGCTTCCTTCCTAGCTGCTGTGTCCTACTGGCTCGCTTCCCTCATTTCTGCCATCTCCATTGACCCAAGAGGGAAGGAAAACAGTTCAGAAAGGTGTGTGTGGGGGGAGGGGGTGTAGATGTGGGGCCACAATGTATTAGATTTATTATTGAGCAACATCAAATTGCAGGTTTTTGCGACTGACTGTCCAATGTGTTTTTTT
>JAOXYF010000016.1:11507616-11557684 GCA_028565775.1 Sternarchorhynchus goeldii
CCATCTCTCTCCCTCCATCTCTCTCCCTCCCTCTCCCTCCCTCTCTCTCCCTCTCTCCCCCCAAAAGCCAGACCCATCGTTGAGAAGATGAGAATAGGTATCAGGGAACAGTGCTGCTCCATCATGCTTATGTTTTATTCCTCAGACTGTGATGATAATGTAGACAGAGATGTAAGAAGAAGAGGTGGCCTCCCCTTTTACACCACAGTCTCTGATTCCATTACACCCCTCCATATTGGTGAAGCAGAGTTAAATTCTATTTTAGAAAATTTCCATACCAAAAGGTAGCTGAATGACTGTGGTGGACTCTCCAACCCGTGTTTGAATGCATGAGCGCAAGAATGCACACGTGTGTGTGTGTGTGTTGCTGGCTGCTCAACCAATTACTCTAATGTACCTAATTAAAAATAGCTTGTTCAAATACTTGTGGTTGCTCTGTAAACACTACATTAATAACGGCAGAACAAGGCAACAGAGAGAACGGCAGGAACACCAGCACCTGGGGCAACATCCATCTCCCAGACTTAAAATTACTCCCCTATTTAATGGCCAATCCATCTTGGTCATTATATTAAAGGCATACAAACTGTGACCATGGAAGGGTTACACTACAGTAGGTGAGTTTGGTTTCTAGACCGAATCCCACATTCTGGTTGAGGAGGCTTGTTAAAATTACGGATCAACATGCCAACAAGTGCAGCTGGAGCTCATCGGCGAAGGTCAAGAGCACCGTGACCCCGCCCGACCCGCCGTGCCGCAGACGTTCACGTCCGTGTGGCTCCGGATCTGGAGCAGCTCTTGTTCAGCTCTTGTTCAGAGCTGAGAGTCGTTTATGTAAGCGCGTGCAACCTCGCAAGGTGGACGCTGCGGACCTCTTTGCGTTACCTGAGGGCGTGCATGCAAGGAGAAAACAAAGAAAAAACCCCAAAAAACCCGCAGGCATGTTCTCCAGTGTCCAACCCCAGACCCACCGCACTTCACAGCGTCTCAACGTGGGCTCTACAGGCTGCGCCCTCCAATGAGACCGCTTGCCTGCGAGGGCTTTTCAGGTAAATCGCTGCACCAGAACATGTCGTTCAACCCACTCAGCAGAGAACTACAGGTTTCTCCTCCATTTCCCAGAATGCCCAGAGCAATCAAGAGAACAGTCACCCCACACAATTAGCGTATCTGGAAACAATCAGTAGATCATCCTCTCTGGAATACTAATTGAACCTGTTTCGTATTTACCACCTCTGTAAAGGGATTCCATTGCATGTGTATACCGACAGTGGTTTTTTTCCCCTTCATCTTTATGCATTTTACTGCTTTTTCTGCTCTAGTTACTGTTGCTTGGATTTCTCTCTGGATTTGTTGGCCTTATATTCCTCTGACCTTTTGATCTTGGATTTTGGACTGACCTATAACCATTTGATCTTGGATTTTGGACTGACCCATGACCTTTTGACCTCTGACCACATCTCTGATGCCCCATCGGCAAATGTTTCGCTGCTCTCTGGGTTTCGCCCTGTTTTGCTGGACTATTTCTGACTGCTTTGGGATTTATATTTTTTCCACATTAGAGCACATGCTGCCATTCTGCCTGTTTGCGGTTGGTTACAGAGCAGTAGCTGTTAATCAATTCAAAACACCCCGGAACCCACCCTAAAACAGCCTGCACCACCACAGGCACTGAGTTTGCGAGCCTCCTGAACACCTCTCATGCTCGCCGTTGTCTTCACATCACAGGACACACATATAATAGCATGAGCAGGACCTCTAGAACCCCCCCCCCCCCCCTCCAATTTCACGAGAAGAGCAGCAGAGAAAACAAACAGTCATACAGGCACACAAATAACCTGCAGAAGTCACCATCTAGCTTCCTAGCAACACTACTGTTCCTGTACAAACACTTCTGAGTCAAACTAATATAATATAATGTTTGAGGTGTAAAAGAAGTGCAAATTGCAGCACAGTGTTCCACACAGCATTTGCTAGGGTTATTTTTTTTCAGGATTATTAAGTTTTTAAATGCTGGGATACATCTGTATGTAGTGGGAAATGCAGCCACACCATACAGGGTTAACAAACTAAAGTTCAGATACGTGCTGGCGTTATATATATTTTTTTTAACTCCTGGGATTTTCTTGTTATAAATATTCAGGTGCTCATGCATTCCAATATCACAAAGTGCTTACATAAAAAATCACACGGGTCCCCTGTGAAGTATTTCAGCACAGGTTTGGTTGGTTAGCAGGGCTTTAGGGAAGGGAATATCAAATCATTACTTGCAACGTCAGACTTTTCAGTTTTAATAATAAATGATTTATCAGCACACACTTTTGGCATGTCCATATGATTCAGCAACCTGATTTAAAAACTCTTCAGTCACAGGTTATAAAACACAACAGCTGTATTAAAACAGACAGGTGAGCTTCTCCACTGGTTGTTTTTCTACTGTTAGCTATTTTGATGTACAGCAAAAACATCCAGTAGGTACACGTTAAATCAATCACACCTGGCCACCAAAAACACTTTAAATCATACTACAGTAAACAGTATAAACATCGAGATACACTAATGAACACCAAATGAAACAGAAGTATATTGGACACAGTAACGTCCCACTTACACTGAATGTGTTCAAGATGGTGTTACCAAAACCCTTCTGCTGTAACCCCACAAACACACAATGTAGAAAACTGTCCCAACTCTCTTTTGGCGCATTCGCCAGTTCCTCATCCTTTAACTAAGAGCAGTTCAAGATTGATTGATTGATTGATTGGTTAATAGAAAGAAAGAATGACAGAGAGAAAGAAAAAGACAGAAAGAAATCATTCTTTCTTTCTTTCCGACTATGGACTTGTTAGGACAGTTCCAGAAAGTGTGATAGGAAATTACAACCTTTTCATCGCCATGGAACAGTCAGGCAAACAACACACTTTTCAGGAAGCGACGACCGTACACAAGCACAACCCAAACTTTAATACAGATTTGTTTTGCACGTCTATATGAACTAGAATCATCACCATGGACAGCGGGCAAACTCTTCCATGCGGGCCTCACAGAAAGTGAAACGGTAGTAACATATTAACAGCCAATATCGCCAAACTATACCACTAAATATCTCTCAATCGGATATAACGTTGTTAATATTTGGCGATAAGTTCATTCAAACCGAGGAGTTTTTAACAGCAACATGCGTATTGTGTTTAAATGTAATCTAATTTCTAAACAGTCCGAGAACACGCGTTAGTGGGCATTCCGACACATTTAATATTACTGTGTAACGATAATACAGAATAAGCGGTTTGATAAATGATAGTAAATGAGTGGTGGGTTTAACTAACAAAGTAGATAGTTAATTTATGACGTTTAAGTTTGTGTAAAAGTAGAAATAAGTCAGCATCTCATTGCTATACTTAATGGTCCGCTCACAAAATGTGTGTTATTTTATTTAACAAATTTTATGACTGGGCTGTAGTTTTACCTAGAGTAGTCATGGATGCTACTTTTCCTGTAACGGTAAAAACAGTCAAACTCAAACTCGGCAGCTTACGATTTAAAAAGTGAAGCGCTGTCGCTCTCTCATCCACTGCTAGGTTGAAGCCAAGTAATAATCCTAATTAAAAGTGCCTCAGTGTCGCGTATGAACACCGGACACAATAGACACATTAGCCTGCCCCTGTGACTAATATATCAGACAGATGCTTTTAATGGCTTAGCCTGTACGTCCTTACTACCATGGCTGTATGGCTGTGTCGGGCTGGCTACATATTAGCTGGGCCTGAAGAACCGTTATTGTTGTTATCGTTTAGCAACAATGCAGCTACAAAGCACTCAAGTCCCAGCTCAAGAGAAGGCCTACGTTTGATATACGCATCAATACAGAACATCGGGAGTACCGTACCGAGATAGTATGCGGCGTCTGTTACAATATTTTGAAATGACCACACATACCCAGGACGAAGTAGGGAAGTTCGGTATTTTCCAGGTCGTCAACAACGACTATGTCGCCGGGAAAATCGTTCCTGACGGAGAAGAGCAGTTTGGGCTCGGAGGCCGACGGGCTGTGCATGATGCTCAGGTCATTTTCTCTCAAAAACGGCAAAGCGGATACGGTAACACTCTTCATTTTGCACTCCATGTCCTGCGACTGGTCTTCGTCGCCATTCAGACACTGAATATCATTCAGCACCAATATCCAGATAATGCCGATGAGCGAACGCGAGTGTGGACCCATTTTGTCCGTAACCACAGCGGTTTCCAAACCGCGTCTCTATCCGAGGCAGCTGCAGTCAGTAGCACGCGGGCTGCGGGAGGAAGGCAGGCGAGGGAATGCGCTGGCAAAGCACAAATTTCCGGGATTGCGGTCAGAGTCGAAACAAATGCCTAACGCCACGTTTGAATTCGCATATGATCCATTTCAGGTCAAAACATTACTGATAGTATTGTGCTGCTGGTCGGTTTAGAGATTACTGGCGTTGGAGTCGGAACATCGCAGAATCAGACGCCGTTATTGTGACTGTCCGCATCAAACCATTTGAACAGATTTCTCTTGTTGCATTGGGCACCCATTAATAAGTGCACCATTGCATGCGGATGATATGCCTGACCAAAATAGGCCTACGGTGTGAATTCTATTCTGCCCACAGCATAATAATTTCAGTATATTCATATAGTGTTGATTTTTTTTACGTGAATGTATTTTCTCGCGTCGTGTGCCAGAAGTCTGGTCCCACACCTGAATGGTTAACTTCTGTCGTTATGCTAAGCTAGCTCTTTGAACGAGTGCAAACACTTCAATAGCGTTGCAAATTAAATGCGACAAAAATACCAACCTAAACATTCAGGTCTGTTTCCTGAACATTATGCGTAAATATTAAAATGGACAAAGCAGGAGTGTAGAATCTGTGCGAGAAAAAAAAAACGAATCTGAAAAGCCACATCCGCGGATGCCTGATTTATTTCTGAACTTAGTGGATCACAAGCGAAAGCATGTCTTCGTCGCGGCTGCAGGTGCACGTCTAGAAGGGGCCGAGTCACCGCCTGTCCCAATGATCTCTTTGTGAATTCTTGATCGTCTTCCAGCACTGAAGGAAGGCTTTTGTGACGAAGGGACGCTGTACCCGTTTCAGCTTTGATCTGCCCCCTGATTGAACTCTGATGGGAGAGAGTTTCCACAGGATTTCCACACTTTTAAGCTCCTGGTGCGTTTTAGGCCGTGATCGTTAATTTGTTGTTGAACCTCTTTTCCAAAGGTAATGGCATGGTTGCTTCTGACAGTGATGGCAGCTTTAAAAAAATGCCAAAGACTTTCCCCAATTTATTATTTTCCAGTGTCTTTTACAGAGCCTGAGCAAGTCTGCCAGTGAAAAACCTGTTTCTGGGTCTGTGCAGCTTAAACCTTCCATCCATACATATGTCTACACATGTAGCCCTGTCCTGACTAATAAACCCTCCATGTGACCAATCGGGTTTAAGCGCGTGGACTGAGCCCAGTGAAAGAGCAGGACTGTGAGGTCACCTTGGACACCAGCGGCATGTGGCACAGCTGAACATGAACTTGTGCCTCACCTGGACACTTCTCACACTACATACCAGGCCAGCTGGTTTTGGGTTCTTGAGTTGTTTTTTTTTGCATGTCATAAAGTGCTTATTTCCAGAACTTCTCAGTTTGTCCAGATTACTGAGGGAAAACCCAGCAAGCCTTCTATATTTCAGTGGTTATAGCCATTGTCCGTGCGTCTCCTACACACAGTTGAGGGTATATAGAATGTCAAACACCAAAGCTAGATGCTGATTTTAGCTGCGGAAGTGGAGCATCTATTGTCTAAGCAGAAAACTCCACACGCTCTAGTCCTTCCAGTGGTATCCACGGTGACAGGTACACAACCACCTGCCAAGCCTCAGCCACACAAAATCCCAACAGAAAAAAAGCCAGATTGGAAAAAGGTGACATGAAAATTGTCACACTGTTTGGGTTGAGTGCTGCTTACTTTAACTCATTCTATTTGCTTCCTTTTTCATATATATATATATATATATATATATATAATACACACACACACACACACACACACACACATATCCAGCACAGAGACTTTCCAAATCTGCAAATGTCATATTGTCATATTACTCAAAAACAGTTGCTTAAATTATTGGGTTAAAGATACATAAAAAAGACGTAGAATAAATGGCGATACATGAGTAAACAACGCTGGTTTTACTAGAGTAAAAAATCTCTGAAAACACCTCCAAAATAGCACTATCACTCAGTATCAGTCAGTGAGTTAATAATTCATAACAACTCAGCGTTGAGCAGAACTCTCATGTGTTTATACTGCAGATGCACACACACACTTTTACTGTTGCATAGGGTAAAATAATGACGTGCACTGTGTTCAGTCTGTGATGGTGAAAGCAGCTCTACTCTATATCCTGATTGGGCTTATGGGATGAGTTTAGACGCAGGATAAAAGAAAGGCAGTCATTATGCTGGTACCGCAGAGAGAGGCACAGACAGAGATGATAACCATGGCTGCTTACCTGCTGCTAGGGACGTCCGTCATGGATTTAGTGTCAATATGCACAACATCAGATGTTAGTAGCACTTTCTCTCTCAAATACCACTACTGGATACTCATAACCTACATACTTCCACATTGCCTTTTGCCAACAATTTAAGATAAAATCTTTTTGAAATCAACAATTAGACGATTATTAGAGCACAAGAAAATATGGAAAAAGATCTCATTGCATTTTCCTTCAAATGTTCTTTTTTTCTCAGATCCTTGATGGTGCAGCTTTTCATTCTAAAATCGGCAACGGCGCATTTAGTCTAATCTGCTTTTCTGAGAAACTCACTCCATGTGTCAAGGTATTATATACACACATACACAACACACACATACACAACAACATGTGAAACACACACACACGCCCACAACATACACAGCACACACACACACGACACACACACCCACAACATGCACAACACACGAGACACACTCACATACACAACACGCGATGCACACACACACACATATATATTTGTGTAAACATATGTATAAATAAAATTGAACCCACATTCATAATTAAATATTTGATAAAAGTGAAAGAGTACACAGAGTTGGAAAAATGTTAACATATATATATGAGTGACCTTTATTTGGATTCTCTCACACAAATGACTAACATTTTCACTCTGAATAAGAACATTCTCTGAGGTGTTGTTTTTGGTGAACACAAGTCCTTTCTACCACATACACTTAAAATATCACACACACACACACACTCCAGCTCCACTTAAAGCAAGCACCTTTTATGAGCCATATTTGTAGACTTCCTCAATCTCAAATGCAGTGTTGAATCCACCTTCTACTAAATGTGGACATAGCAAATGCCCCAAACAGCCCTTAGAGAGAAGAAAACAAGGTTATAGAAGAAAGTGGAGCTCAGTGTTGCCCCAGTAAAATCTTTGTAAGTGAACTCCGATTGCTATTCCATTAAAGAGCCCCTTTAAAACACTGACATGACGTTGCTTAGAACACAGAGCTGAAGGTAGATGGATGCCACAGCTGATTGTGCCGTATTAAGAAATGCTAGTAACTGTGTCTAAAGATGAGTGCATATGTTACTGCTTTATGAACATCTGTCATGCCATGACATATCAGCAGTAGAATTTATGGGCCAAATGTTAACCCTTTGGTGACTGAAAACCTTGTCAGTTGCAGGACAGGGCTATTAAAGGCAGGTGCATTTAAACCTGTGGTAAAGGATGTCATGTAAACTTTTGATTCACTATTAGACACAAGTACGTTTCCAGCAAACACACATTAATCATTTCAAGGGTGACTTTAAATTCTGTGTGAAAGTAAAATAAACTTCTTCAGCATTCTAGAGCAATGAGACGAACACCTTGAGGTCAGCTGCTGATGTGAACGAATCAGGCATAAGAACAACACATGAACGAATCAGGCATAAGAACACGTGAACGAATCAGGCATAAGAACAACACGTGAACGAATCAGGCATAAGAACACGTGAACGAATCAGGCATAAGAACAACACGTGAACGAATCAGGCATAAGAACACGTGAACGAATCAGGCATAAGAACAACACGTGAACGAATCAGGCATAAGAACACATGAACGAATCAGGCATAGGTCATGCTTAGGTCTCCTGCAGGATTTATCACTAACAGTGTGATGAGACCATGTGATGAAAATGATAAAATAGCCTCTAATAGAATAATCTGGCCAGACTGTCACATGATACATGGGAGAAATGTGCAAAACGTATTTGCATTATTAATATCCAGTCTGAGGCTTTCAATCTGTAAAAAATAAAAACTATTTATACTTCGGTTATTTCTAGTTAGATATATATTTGCATGTGTTGACATTGTTACACGGTGATGGAAAAATGCTTGAAATTAAATTTACTCTTTTCTCCAATACTTATTTTCTTTTTTCAATGTCGTGTGCAATTTGATTATTCCTCCATCCATTTTTCAAATTGCAGATCTTGTGGCTCTGAAATGATTTCTCTTACAGCTGGGGAAGTAACAACCCCACCAGATACATCTAAATGTTTACAGAAGGTAAACAGAAAGCTAGCTCTTCCCACCTTCCAAAGATATACACATATACACACACAAACAATATATATACACAAATGCACACACAAACAATAGATTTGGCAATCCCAAGTGATGGATATATCCAAAGGAAGGAATATGAAATACCAGGGACTAAAAGAGGGAAAGAATGTTGAAGGTCAACACCAAGGTCGTGTCAGTGGGGATATGAGAGCTGTGAGTGCTAAGCTTGAAGAGTGTCTCCAGCACATCCCAGGAATCACAGCATTAGCCTCAGTCCAGAATAGTGCAATCGTAGGAACGTCAAAACCACTGAGCAACACCCTCAAACTCCTACACACGCATAAACACACACACACACACACACACACATACACACACACACACCCTCAAACTCCCAGACACACAAAGCACGCACCCTAACTCCCCTTCCCCTCAACCCCCCCCCCACACACACACACACACACAAACACACCCTCAACCTCTCAGACCTCTGATAGAAGGCCTAAGTGTTAGGGAAAAAGTTACAGCCGCCCACTGGAAGAATGAGACCGTCATTTTATATATGTAAAAACAACACCCTGGAGGACCCCGGTCTGGATGGACTGCCGGCTGCTACCGGCTCTCTCTCTGAGCTTTTTCTGTCAGCTCCAGGAGACGGATGGAAACGGGTTTTGTCTTCTGCCCCCCACCCCCTGCCCCCAAGATGAGTCACCTGGAACGTCCAACCAGCCATGTTCCAAACGAACGAGTGCCATGATCCCGCTCACAAACATCACCGCGCCTTGCGACCTTCTGCTGAGGGCCGTGATGAGCCCCGCGGGTGCACTGCAGCTGCCGTGGTAACGCATCGCTGGCACACGGCACACGTGGGTGGTGGGGGTGGGGGAGGTGTTGGGCAGGACCAGGAGACACGCCCACACCTGGGTCAGACCGTCTGTGTCTTATTGGTTGTCATTAAGGTTTCTAATTCGGGGGCAGACTTGGGGATTTGCCAAACGAGGGCCGGAAATGTCATTACCTAGATCCTGTTGAGGTGTCCTCCACGTATTTACATATTTATACACCTTAATTGTCTCTGCTTCACAGCCATGACATTGAAGCTGCCAGACGTCAAGGAGAGAGGCACCCATGCTAGAACACTGTGTTCCAGGTGTTACATTAGAAGCTAAACTAGCTTGACGACATTATCCTCTGCTCTTAGATGGACCATTACACTTGAAATAAGAGAGGAATTAACGCTGATGCACGTGGGAATATTGCAACTGCTCCTTTCACTGTCCTATTATGATAATTGTCTCTTGACTGTACATTCATTTATTTACTGAGCACAGCACAAAATGTCTCATAAAATAACTTTAACCCAAGAGTAAATGTAGATGACATTTCTCTTGCTTGAAGATAGTTTTCAGGGTGGGAAAATGAAAAGGAACACTTAAATATGCTTCAGGTGCTTCTCTGCTATAATGGGGGGCAGTAACCCTTTATACAATTTCCTGAGCTTCAAAGACCCTCCAGGTCAGACTTCTGTGGGTACTTTTAATATCATTATATATTTTTTTACACATTTAGCAGACACTCTTATTCAGACTCACACTATTTTCAGTCATGTTACAGACAGAGGAGTTCAGAGGAGTATAGCGTTAGGAGTATTAACAAGAACTCTTATTAGTATAGCATTAGGGTAGTATTTCTAAATAACCATGTAGTTTTCTGCATACACAATTAGTGCTTATTTTATGGCACCGTTGCTTTTTTTATTTCACACATCTTTACATCTGTGTTCCTCGGTTATTTATAGTATTTACACGATGAATGGAAAAATGTAGAAAGCTAGTGGAGTTTCCAAATAAAAATCCAATGCGTCTGGCGCAAGTATGGAGCTAGCGTGTTTTTTTATCATGTTCATCCAGAGAAGACGAATGATATGCTGAAAATCTTCCAACTGGAACCAGGGACCCGCTCACTGGAAGTGGAGTGTATAACCACATTCGAGAAAACCGTGAAGCCGATCCCACAATACTTACTCATTTTTTGGAGTCATAATTGTTTTCCGCAAAGGGAAAAGCCCGTTAAAACGGGTTGTGTCGACATAGTTGGAAAGTAGACTGCTTAGCTTTGAGCAAACTGATGCGACTTTTGTTATAATTGCAGGAAGTTGGAGATGTTTTGAAAGTCTCTCATGAAAACGGGGAGTCTATCGATATGAATGCTGTTTGCCAAAAAGTATGTAACCGCCAAATTTGGCTAAAGCATTAGGAGAAAGCCCTTTCATTAGCCAGCATCAACCCCAGGGCTCTCAGTGCCCCCTCCCCAACTCCCAATCCCCAACCCCCCCAAAACGCAACCCCTCCCCTCTCCTCGCTGAGAGCTCAGCCAATCACGGTGCAGGGGGCGGGGCCGCAAGTCTAGGTCGCTCAGAGCTCGTTGAAAAGAAAGAGATGCTTTCCTGAAAGACTTGGAGTAGCTCTCCTCTGAGCGCGGCGCTCCGTATTCGTGCTCGAGCGATGAGTGCTGATTGAAGCAGGTCAGCCTCGAGCCTAGCGTCCTCACTACTCTGGCACACTCACAAAGACAGTGAGAGAGGGACACGCTGGAGGTCGCGGCTGAGGTCTGAGGGCTGGATAATAACGTAGCTCTGCGCGCTGGGAAGGGGGTCATGTTCCGTATGGATTTTTGCGTCCCCTGTTCTTGTGCGATTCTTTTTCTGCTGTACCAAACCGGATCAAAAATACTCCACCTGCATCTTTGACGCTGAAAACACACAGTAGCGGGGCTCCTCGTTTTAAGCTGAAGTCATCTGAATTTGAACAAAAACTTCTTGTCTTTATTTTTGGTCTTTAGTTTCTTTTACGCCCTAAAGGAAATTAGAGCAAACTGCATCGTTAAAGCATCCGTCAACAACTGCACAGGATGCAAAGGTTTCGGAAGGATCACTTTCTATCTGTACACAGTCAGGTGGCAAGGAATGTCGTGACAACGGATGGAATACCTTTTCGTCGGCTGACCGGCGCACCCCACGGAGTAGGCTGCTTCTGAGCTGGGTGGGAAGAGCAGGAGGAGAGGAGAGGAGAGTGGAGGAGAGGAGAGGCGCTGCATTCCGTCACTGAAAGCGCGGACTGGGACGCGCTGACGCGCTCTCTGCCTACCCTTATAACCGATACACGCAGAACAGACGGGAGTGCAGTCATCCTTCGCAATCTGGGTATGCTTACGCGTTCAATCTCCTAAACATGCACAGTGGAAACTGTATTATCAGCATACTCTATAATTTCCATTGCACTGGGGGAGAGGAATCTGCATGTATCTGTAAGGGCTTATCTGAGTGCAAGTCTGTTGTCAAACCTGTGCATGGTGCTGGTTGGTCTTCTGGGCTTTTGACGGGTGTCTTCCTGCATGGACGTCTGACTGGTGCTGCTGTTTCAGCATTGGGCCTGCTAAAACCATTCCACCTAAAAAAAAACCTGATTGATTGTGCACAGCTAGGGTCTCATAGTTTAGATGTCAATGTCCTGATGTGGTTTTGAGGGCAGCATGTGTATTTTCCCTCCAAGATGCCCTGATCGTCTACATCTCACAGCCGGTAACTGTTCACCCATATATTTTCTTTTTTTGTTCAATCTGTACATCTCTTCTCATCTATTTTAGGCCATCCAGCCTCAGCTCTGACAGGGTTTAATACGGAACCCTGTACTAATGCTAATGAGTGTTGTGTGATAGGACATGTTTGCGTTTGTGTCAGCGGTACTTGCAGCGTTCCTCTATTGTCTCAGGAAGTCGTGCAGAGTGTGGGACTGCTACTCATGCAGTGGAGGGGTGCTCTCCAAACGAAGAGAACAGCCCCGTTCTCTTCCAAACTTCTCCTTATCCCAGCTCTGGCCCAGAGCCGCGGAAAACCCGAGGCGGAACGTGGGGCGAGGGTGGCAGAGCGGAGCTGACGAGGAGAGGGCCTGTCGTTCGCTCGGCCCGTGAGGGGGTGGGGGTGGGGGTTGGAGTGGGCTGTCCTGGAGGTGTGACTTGGCCAGCAGCCTGGGAGCTGCGGGGCAGGAACGAACGAGCCATGCGTGGGACAGCACCTCCTCTCCCCCACCCCCCAACCCCCCCTCCCCAAGTTGGCAGGAGATGTGTGTTCGTAGGCAGTCGTGGGAGGGGTAAAGCCAGTCAGCAGGAAGACTTCATTGTTTCACACGTGCATATTCATGCGCTTTTCTCCCACTGCCTGTGACAGACGAAAGACAGACTGACGTTTCAGTTGGGGGTGTTTAATGCTCTTCATGCCATCACAAAATACACTGCAGCTTCTTTTTTGTTCATCATGGAAATCTGCTCCCTCTCTCTCTCTCTCTCTCTCTCTCTCTCTCTGCCTCTCCCTCTTTCTCTATCTCTCTCTCTCTATCTCTCTCTCTCTCTCTATCTATGAGATTAAGCAGTCGGTTTTAGTATTTTTTCCTTTAAGAAAGATTTTCCTGGCAAAATGTTCTCTTTTGCGTTCCCGTGGCTGCATCTCTGTGGACGGAATAAACCACTTGAACCGCTGAGCTGAATGTGGCTGGAAACGAACCATGCGTTCGTGCCAGTGAAGTTGTGGAAAACGACTCGGGCCCCCAAGAGCTGAGGTCAGGTGCTGAAAATCTGTAAGATGATGCGGGATCTGTTTTGCCTTTCAAAGCCTAGTTAATAGAATTAAGCATTCATGGATTAACCAGCCATAGATCAGCACTTTTAATCTGAGAGCTTTTATATGTATTCACCCATGCTAGTGTAGCGGCACTTCCCTTTTTCACCTACAGAGGGAGTATGGCACACACACACACACACACACACACTATACAGCAGAGCATCATTTCCAGCTCCTGGGAAAAAAAAGCACAAAGCTGACCCAAGTCCCTTCATACGGGAAGGTCTCCAGGATGAGATGGTGAAATTATCATCTGTTTTGAGCATCGGACTAGTTATTGGATAGTTTCAAAGAGCTTCATCTGTTTGGCATGTCATCTAAACACGCCATCGATTTCCACCGCTACTGTCGGGGGACGTTTCGTTCCTGTAAGATGATCGGTCATGCTGTGATGTAGCTACACCTGCCCCAGTGGATATGGAGACTGTGAGCGTCTCGTTGGTTTGTTGGAACACGGGACTGCTTCCTGCATTGAAGGGCGTTCTGGTCTTAGCTGTAGTGTCCGTGTGTGTGTGTGTACGTGTGCTTCCAGTTTTGGCTTTGTGAAAGCATGAATGAAATATCGATCAGTTCTTGTCTAGCTCACTGTTACTCATGGAAGTCCGGCGGACAGCAAACTGTTTTACTGAGTTACATACAGGATAGATAACACCGTTCTGTAAGTGTGTTGATCTGATAAACAAACACCCAATATAGCAGATAGAAAAGTGAAGCTTGTCTGGCCTGCATCTGCTGAAATAATATCAAACACCTCACTTCCTTTTTATCAGCAAAATCCACTTGCCTTGTGCAACTGTGGCAGCTTTGCTAATACCCCCCAGCTGCCTTTAGCCACTAATACCCCCCAGCTCCCTTTAACCACCTTGTTCGTGCCCGCGCAACTTTGGATCATGGATGTAGTGTCTGTGAAGGAGGAGAGAGGAGGCTTACTGAACCCCAGGGGCGTATACCTGGATGCCCTCGCCCCAGACCGCTGGTACAGGTGGGTGTAAACTGCATACGCTTTGGATTGAGCACCAACAGAACCGGTGTGTGTCTGCAGTGCTACGTGCCCACCATGTATCAGTGTAGAAGGTTTTCTTGTTTCAGATGTGTAATAATTTATGGAAATGAATGAAGCATTAGAGAGAAGAATGGTCTGAAGCTGCTCGTGCAGACCAAACCTAAAGGGTGAGAGATGTGCTAGAGAAGATGTGCTGGAGAAGAAGGGTCCAAGCGGGTTGTTTTACGGGTGGCGTATCAGACATGTGAGTCCAGCCTGTTACAGATCACAGAGACACCGATCGTCTCCGTGATGAGTTCCGTTTTTCCTACGCTCATGTGTATTCCATGTTAAGTCACCACGTTCAAAGGAATAGTTTGTTTTTTCCTGAGTAAACATTAGATTAAAGAAAAATGCAACAGGAAATAGGTCACCAACAGGAAATAGGCCACTAACCTCTCAGCTCTGGCCAGCAGGCCCATGTTGACCTTACACAATCCTGCCAAAGGGCAGGGATCAGAGGTCACAGCAGAGCATTCTGGGAGATGTAATGTTCCTGTTTGTTTGTTTGTCTGTTTGCTTGTTTTACTAAAACATTTCAGTGCCATCAATATAAATACACTTTTATCCAATAGTAAAGTCTAGCAAACAAATAAAACAAAGCGAGGAGAGATATTTTAAAATATGAAAGCAGGTCATAAAAATTCAAACATCTTCGATTAATATCAAAGTAAACGTTACACTTTTCCAAGATTTAAGTAAACAAGCCTTTCCTGGTGAAGTGCGTTTAGCATGCCTGCAGTAGGTGTGCATCTGAAAGTATCATTAACATATGCACATATATCACCCAATTTATTTCAACCACGAACACCACTTCCACTTACTTTAGAGAAACTAACTGAAATGCATTTATATAGGCTGTTTGTGTTAGAGTCAAATTACTGAGCAGGATGCCTAAATTAAGAGGTCCGTGTTGGTTATGGTATAGTGTATTAAGTCATTCATTAGATAAGCTTGAGTAGGCTACAATCTAATTTAAAGGGGGGGGATTCTTAGTCCCTTAATAGAGGGGACTCTTAATTTAAATGGATTGGGTAATTCCCTGTCCAATCCCAAGTAAACGCTCTGTAACAAAAAGACACATCAATTATGTTCTCTCTTCAGATATGACACTCATCTGCACCGAAACCACTGCGGCAGAGGCCACTTGTTCTGTCTTCACCCGCACACTTTTGTCACCAGTTTCTTGTGGAAACTATGCAGTTCGCACGGGCGCCTCGATTCGCAAACTCGCGCGGCATTAGCAATAGCAACCGCCAAGGAGTCTGCGGAAGCGCCTAACTCAGCTGTCGGCCACGTGGCGAATCGGAGACCCTCTCCGCCTGCCGCTAGAAAACAACTTGTCACTTTCCTGTATAGCTGTAATTGCTGATGCACGTCTGCGCCCTGGAATGGAGCACCGGTGTGGTTGAGGAGATCTGCGCTCAGCTGTTTCCCACTGCGGGTGCCACACCGCGGTGATGCGGGCCGTTAAGATTACCACCCTCCGCCAAGCATACGTGGCCTCCGGCTGATGGTGGAATGTCCAATGTTCCAGAACACTCTGGAATGCTCCGGAACACAGGGAGCCGGTACGGGAACCTCCTTTAGATCAAAGGGGGGGGGTGGGTGCAATAAGGAACTGTTGCTGAATCTTAATTGGCTGCTGTGTGCTGGGCAATGTGCACAGACCTCAAGCTGGAGGCAATTACATACAACAACAGGGTCAGCTCTCACACTGCTGTAACTGCTGGAGTGTGTTCATAAAGGGGAGAAACTACCTCCAGTGTACACCCACAGGAGCCCTTCATCTGCAGATTTTATCAAAGGAGAAAACTTGTCGGCACAATCCGTAACGTTGACGGAAGCTCCCATTACAACTCCTGCAAACACATTTCCGTCGGCTGCAGTTGGAGGTATATTATACTATGCTTAAGCATTTTTTTTTAACTGTACTTAAACCGTTATTACTATATTTCCTGATAGTGGTAAAGGAGATAAAGGCTAAGATCATTTGTGCCCAGCCGTTTTCTGCGTTGTCGTTAGTGTTCTTGCTTGGCACCATGGTGTGTTTGTGTCTATGTGTGTGAGGAATGACATCTCATTACAATGCAGACCACGGGGACGCATATAAATACCAGGTGCAAATGCAAGGGTAAAACGAGGTCGTTCATTATCCACACTGTGATACGGAGATGCAGATCGTATGCTAATGCAGGAGGTGAAGGGGCCACAGATACGTTGGTGCCCATTATCTAAACCCACTTCCCTCTTTTTTAAAAAAAAAAAAGTCTGTTTGTTCTGCAGTTTGTTAGCAGTAATGGTGGAAGTGTGAGAGATCGGTGAGTGTATATAACAGTGAGATGGGACAGATCAGGGGGCCGCTGGATTTCTCCACACGGTCTCCGTGTAGCCTCTGCCCTCATCTCCGTGACGATGATGGGAGGTTGATGGCCACAGCTGGTTAGCCAGTCTGGCTCTCTGAATCCTAACACACACATGCACTGTCGAGTGTGTGACACGCGCGATCCACTGATAATCTCGTCTTGATCATGCCGAATGTGATATTGGGTAACGTCCTTTAACACCCACCCATAAGACGTGGAAAAAGCAAATTACACACGTATGATTCCACGGTAACGGGTCGCGTTCGACACACTTATGCTTCCAGAGTAATGAGATGTGTTCAGTCAGAGCTGGACAGACGAAGATTTATGTTCGGAATGTTGATGTACTGTAAAGCGTCGTGTCATCGTTTCTCAGAGACAAGATGATGAATTATCGTTTTGGAACCATTTCTACCCAATGGCAATCCTGCATTTGAATATGATATTGAAATCATTTGAAATTAATGGAAAACTGTAATTGCAAGTAATTATTACAGGGAAAGAATAACAGTAAATCATTAGAAGACTGATTATTTTAATGAGAGAAGTACTTGTGAAATCAAACCGAAACCTTCTGAAATTCCAAATTTTGAGTCTTTTATACTTTGAAAGGAGGTTGTACAGTACAGCAGGGAATCTAATTAGCAGCTTCCACAGTCAGTTCGGAGGGGGGTGTTTGAAAAGGGCATCACGACAGGTATATTATGCTTTATTGTTTCAGATTCCTGTTAGATGACACATGGGAGATCATGAAATGTCACCACTTACATTATGTGGTCTATGTCTTTTGGATTACTTCATTTAATATTCATATTTGTGACCAGTGGTTTCAGTTTTAAAATAAAGGTCAATATATTGGCTACACATTAATGTTAAGTATTTGACATTTGTTTAATTTATGTGAAACAGAGATAATTAATCCCCTGAGTGCCTTACATTAAATATTGCAGTTTCCTACCTGTTTGCATGCGTGCTGCAGGCATCTTGTGTAATGTATCACCAATCCATACAGAGTGCAGCGCAGGATTTAATGTTACCAGTCATGTCAAGCCTGTACAAATGCATTTGTAATGGATGATCTGGCTTTCTGTGATGCATATCTTGTGTGTAGCTTCATACTGCATTAATCAGTTGGATCCTGCCTGACACAGAAAAGACTACAGTCTTGGAACAAGTCAAGGGCAGAAGAGATGGTCAGCGGGTTCATTTCATATGGGCATATGTTTTACTAAAATCTCCTCCAGATATAAGCTTCCCGCCGTTTCAGCTTTTTCCTAAGACCATGTTGCCTTTCTTGGGCTGGAATCAGACCAGGTCTCCTGATTGTGGCTCGCTCACTTATCAGCCGCTCCCTTCTCAAAGCAAATCTCCGGCAGACGAAGGCTGCTTGTGAGATTAGGACCCAGGTGCTTCGGAAACACTTCCAATAGCTCCACTGATCAGATGCCCTTCAGCCCAGACCTGTGTCCTGCCTGGCTCCATTGAAACAGCTCTATTTACTTGTTGTCAGCATCTCAGTCCTGTGACTAGTTCAGTTCCACGTGGAACAGGTCTGCTTTACATTATAAATGTGATTAAATCCATCTGCTGCATTCAGGACTAAACAAAAACTTTATGACACAGAATAACCCAGGACACAGAAGAACCCAGGCAGTGCTGATCTAGGGAGTAAATCATGATGTCTCAGATGCAGAATTTTTTCTTACAAGCCATTTAAATCATCCATGCTTGAGTCTCTGTGCACATGTTTCTACCTGGGGTTGCTGTGGGTAGCAGTGGACACTGGTACCAGAGACATAGACCTCAATGAAGATCTCAGAGACATAGACTTCAGTGAGGATCTCAGAGACATAGACCTCAATGAAGATCTCAGAGAGATAGACCTTAGTGAGGATCTCAGAGACATAGACCTCAATGAAGACCTCCGAGACATAGACCTCAATGAAGACCTCAGAGACATAGACCTCAATGAAGATCTCAGAGACATAAACCTCTGTGAGGATCTCAGAGACAGACCTCAGTGAGGATCTCAGAGACATAGATCTCAATGAAGATCTCAGAGACAGACCTCAATGAAGATCTCAGGGACAGACCTCAGTGAGGATCTCATGTGGATCTCAGCAGCAGTGCACTGCCTGACATTAATGCCCGTGACATCTGATCTTTAAATGTAGAATTCTTTTGTCCGCACATATTTCACAGTGCAGAGACAGACACCCACTAACAGTTTATTGCACATTTTTATTTGTCGTCCCGAGGGTTGTAAAGAATGCTCCATGTGTGAGACTTGGCTAAGTGACTCAGAGTTCTTCGCAGCCATTAGTCCTACCTACCCCCTGGACTGCTTAAAGCACAAAATGAACAAGTTTAAATGGCTGTGGAAGGGGACAGGCCATCTTTCTTCATGGAGGTGGCTTGGGCATTTGCCTGTCCCAGGCTCACCTCAGCCCACAACTTTACTTCATCTTACTGAAGCAGTGGGTTCTAGATGTTCTCACAGCTGCCTTATTGTTCTGGGAGCCACGTAACAGCTAAACAGGTAAGGTAGATCTGAGAGAACGAGGCAGCACTACCTTCTTAATGTGGACCACAAAAAGGTGCCACTGAACCAAAACAACAAATATGATTCTTTTTTTTGTCTCATGAATTACAGTACAGCAAAATAAACATTAGTTTGTTAGTTTTTCTAGAGCTACACCACCTTCCCCTGCAACTCAGTTCTTGCATGCTTTCATCATGCATTCATTTCAGGCTTTTGCTGTTTTTCTGGATCTGTTTTTCTAGACTTGTTAGCCATGCAGGTGAGTGTCTGCGTTGTCGTGAAATTTTAAACACAGGCCTCTAAAGGTCACGGCATCAGGTGAGATTAGTGGAGAGAGAAAGGTCACAGAGATCTCTCATCTCCTGCAGACAGAAGGAACATAATAGCTCCTCTTTCTCTTATGAATGTGGGTAATAACGCAATGCTTCCCCTTTCCTTCTGCTCTCGTCTGTGGGCGGGAGTGAAACCACTCCTTTGTGTGGGATTGTCATTGTGATTGTCTGAACAGAACAGCTTTTATCAGAAGCAAATGTATTGTGCCACGATGCTCAGGAACGAGAGACTAGAGACTGCGCTTGGTGTGATGTTCAGGAACACAGCTGGCCATTCGCATGCATTCATCATTCAGATGACTGAAAAGCAACTGCAGTCCTTATCAACGGTCAACAGAATTCATGTCAGAATTCATGTAAAATGATGCAAAAAGTAAAACATTAACATCATAATTCTGTCACTAAAATACCATTTTTAAATTAGGAAGAAACATTACGAAGGATGTTAGGAAACCAGGCCCAGCCAGAGTCTTATCCCAATCTTTCATCTACAGCACGCAATGTGTTTGCATGACTGTAGACATGGGCTGGGATTAAGTGTGAGTTTGAAGACCTTGTCCTCAAGTACTGTAGACATAAAAACAGATCTCAATTCATCTTCGTCTCTTTGACCTTAAAGGAACATTGTGACTTTTGTAGATCAGGCAACTTGGTCTTAGCCAGCTTCTTTTCAACGCTATGTGAAATTCATGGCAAAAAAACCAATGGTAAATAAAATCCATATTGTGTGCAAACAGCCCTGCAGTAACGCTTCTTCGCTCCCTCAAGTACAACTGGGCAGCTATTGGAGGCTGCTATCTTCCACCCCTTGGAAAAAACCCAGCTCGGAAAAACCAGCATTGCTGTGGTGTAGCTAACAGCTTCTAAACACAGCTCGCCACTTCCCGTCAGAGCGCTTCCCTGGCCGCAGCAGCGTTAGCTCCTTCAGCACCTTCGCAGCGCAGCCGACGGACGTCCATAACTCATTACAGACTGATGAAGTGGCCCCGTGTTGAGTTATGGACGTCTCCTGCGCTTCAGGGCACTCGGTTGGCAACACCCCCCCCACCGCCCCACTCTCTTTACCTGTGCCCTGCTGAACACACTCTCCCAGACCGCTAATTAAGCGCTCTATCTTTCCCCCACACTGCTTGAACTCTGCTGATGGTTAACCAAACCAGGCGACACGGCTGTTTCCCTGTCAGAACGAACTGTGCGTGAAATACGGTCTGAAATAGCAATTTTATAAATCTGTTTCATTTCAGTTTACAAATTCAAAACTCTAATTTATAAAATATTTAACTTGACTGTAATTCTTGTCTTATAACATCCACATGTATGTTTCTCATTTACATTTCAGTATATCATTAATCAAACATTCAATTCGATGTCTCTTGGGTTTACCCAGTTTCTATTTCATGTACAAGAATTTGACTTGTAAACAAAGTTTTCTAATGTACAGACTATTTCATCTGAAGTCGTCCACTTGGACTTTACAACCTGTTACAGAGTTAAAGGCTTGCAGTTAAAACCATGCAGATCTAATGGTGTGCTGGCTGTCTGGCCTCTGAATGATAGAAATAGCAAGAAAGTTGTTCATATGTAAATTGTAAGTCACAACATGACCACTGTAAAGCTGTAAATTAAGACTCGTAATTGCAATATAAGGATTTAGCTTGCAAAACGTGGATTACAATTACACATGCAGACTTATGAATCTAATTATAGATTTGCAGATCATAAAAATATGACCTCAGTGTTGCATTAGCATAACGAATGATTAGGATTCTTCATCGTTTGCTTTCTCTTCTGTTCTCATAATCCTTTTTTTCTTTATGTATTCATAAATTGAGAACATCATTCTGTGAAAAGACTTTAGCAAAGATTGAAAGACAGCGATGGAGACAGGGACAGGTGGGGGGATAGAAGGACTCTGGAGCATTTCTTGGTGGTTGATATCAGCTTCTAGGGGAAAACATCTAATAGGCTTGGCTTGGTCTGGCCTAGTCTGATTTGATCTGGCCTGGTGTGGTCTGGGCAGGTTTGGCCTGGTTTTATCTGGCCTGGATTGGTCTTTTTTGGCCTGATTTGATCTAGCCTGGTCTAGTCTGGTCTGGTTTGATCTGGCCTAGTTTGAGCTGGCCTGGTCTGGCTGCTAGTGTGCTCTCCACACCTCCTGACACCACCACAACCACATCTCTCAGCAACACCTAATAAACATGTCAGATTCTGAAAAATTGTACTCACTCAACTTTAATTAACTTTTTAAGTTTTTATCATTGTATCCAATGCACTTAAAAGCCAAAACTCAAGGGTTTCCATATACATACATTGCTGATTGCATACACACACATACACACACACGTGCACTGAATATAAGTTTGTTGAATGTGAGAGATTGCAAAACACCAGTCCACTTTATAGATTCGAACTAGTCAGCAAAGTTCCGTAGCAAGGTGATGTAAAATGGGCCAAGTGTGAGGAGTTGCCCCGGCACTGTAAAGCTCGTGGAGGAGCAGGGCTCACATTAGGTAGGGCTACTGATATGGGCAGGAGGCTTTGGTGAATAATGACTGTCTTGCCTTTAAAGTGCAAGTCAGAAGTCATTAGTCCATTAGGCTGAGTCAGCACTCCTGCCTCTAAAGTGGACTCTAATGATGTTGTTAGATTGGTCAAAATGTCTCTGACCAAAGGCAGCAACTGCCTGTTTGATACCAGAAGTTTTGGGTTTGTTCTCTAAAGTCTCTGATCAGAATTTAATTTATGCTCAAGACAAGTTGACATGAACTCTGTATTACCTAAAGAGAGACTTGGAACACCCTAGAAAATTCTTTGCATAATTTAAATTGTAAATTTAAATTGCAAATCTTGAGTCCAGTGTAAATGATGCTCTTGAGCATTGTCTATAAACTGAAAATAATTTTTCGCATGTTTTACAGTCTACATGATTGGTTACTGAAATAGAACCAAATCATAATAACGAAGACAAACCTGCGACGTTCTAATGTGCCATATCTTTATTGAACAAACGGTTTAAACAATCAAGACCACTGATGGAAAATGTTCACAAGCCTCTAGGATAATGGTCTCTGGAAAATGATAAGGCAATTGGTGTCAGACGTTCTAGTTATTTACAGCTCGAGCAGAAAAATCTTTGGAGTCCGGACTTCGACCTTTAGCTGAAATGCGGCTGTGTGATCGGAAACAGCCTGGTGGCACAAGACAATCACAAATGTGCATGAACTGGAACAGCTTTGCATGATGCGGGAGAAACATTTCAGCAAAGGCCAGCCTCATTCACAGCATAGAGCAGCAGGCAGGCATGCACTGGCACATAGAGCAGCAGGCACATAGAGCAGCAGGCAGACACGCACTGGCACATAGAGCAGCAGTCAGACACACACTAGCACATAGAGCAGCAGGCAGGCACTAGCACATAGAGCAGCAGGCAGGCACGCACTAGCACATAGAGCAGCAGGCAGGCACGCACTGGCCGTGAAGTGAAGTCCACTCGTTACTGAATAGAAGAGCTCCATAATCCTGTCACTCACCTTAAAGACAAAGGACTGTCAAACACTGGGTTTACTGTCTGTTTTTATCTATTATTATGACTTTGACGAACCTGAGATTATTGTCTCTCATCCTTTCCACCCCCCATACTTTTAAACTTGATATTAGCCTTAGTTTTGCAGTTTTGTGTCTGAGAAAGGTTTAACTGTATTCAGCATAATCTGAAACATAGTAATTCATCTTTAGAGGAGGCAGCACTGGGTAAGAATGCTCCCCATAGGAGAAACTGAGTTGCCTGAATTCCAGAGTAATTACATTTAGATATAATTATATTTAGATATATTATATTTAGATATAATTCGAGGCATTATAACAAAGGTGTTGCCAGTTTTCATAGGAATTCTTTATATGAGCTACCAGAAGCTTCCGTCAGTATTTTTTTGCTGCATTCACACGATCAGATGCGGAAATTAGCGACATGTGTGGCTACTTCTATGCCACGTTCCAGGAGCTATGACCTATTTATCATGCAGACAGCTACGGCAGGCATGGAAGGACCTTCTGAGTCCAAGTGTCACTCCTGTGCTCTTGTGGTCTCCACTCCTGTGGATGTCCACACTGGAGGCCTGAGAGAAACCTACATTGGGAAAATAAGGTCAAAAACTCTCTGTGGATATAGTTTTGTTTTTTTTAGAGTGAAAAATGCTACATACTATCTGTCTTTATTACAGTGCATATTATACGCTATACACTATACACTGAGATAAGGTCATTGCAGAGTTCACCGTGTGGTGGGTATATCATTGTTTTCACTCACCACTGAGGTTCGATGACTGGCATGAGGTGAAGGAGGGTGTAAGAGACACACCTGTTCCGAGAAAACAGATGCTGTTATGCAAAAAAAGCCCTTAAATGCTCTGAAGGCTATTGAAATATGTCTGGGACGGCCAGTTCCAGCCAGGAAACAGTCCGTCAGCCTGCAGAAGGCTACTGGATTTATTTTGTATTTATGTATTATTTCTGTGACATGGGACCCAAATAATAAATAAGCATTTTAGCAGATTAAGAAGCTTCAGGAACCCAGTCATGATGACAGGAGAGTCTGGTGGGTTACTGTAACGTAGTCGTGATGACAGGAGAGTCTGGTGGGTTACTGTAACGTAGTCGTGATGACAGGAGAGTCTGGTGGGCTACTGTAACATAGCCGTGATGAGAGGAGAGTCTGGTGGGTTACTGTAACGTAGTCGTGATGACAGGAGAGTCTGGTGGGTTACTGTAACGTAGTTGTGATGAGAGGAGAGTCTGGTGGGTTACTGTAACGTAACCGTGATGAGAGGAGAGTCTGGTGGGTTACTGTAACGTAGTCGTGATGACAGGAGAGTCTGGTGGGCTACTGTAACGTAGCCGTGATGACAGGAGAGTCTGGTGGGCTACTGTAACGTAGCTGTGATGAGAGGAGAGTCTGGTGGGCTACTGTAATGTAACCGTGATGACAGGAGAGTCTGGTGGGTTACTGTAACGTAACCGTGATGAGAGGAGAGTCTGGTGGGCTACTGTAATGTAGCTGTGCTGTCTGGTGCACCACAGGTTACTCAGAGCAGGAGAAGTCATGTTTTGGAGGCTTGGCAAGAAAAACACAAAGGTACAAAAACCTGTATTTGAACACAGCTCTATTTGTGCATTGCTAAGCACTGCTGTGGACCGGTTATCTTAACCCCAACCACATTCTGTTATACAACAAGAAATATGTTTGGTTCTTCTCAAATAAAAGCTTTTTTATATATATATAAAACATCTAGCTAACTAAAAAATGAAATAGGTGTGTCTGAGGTTTTATATTATCTATTATCCATGGGACATCAGAGTTCTGCAAAGAAAGCAAAGGACACACACACACACACACAAACAGACTTTGTTGGGCTGCAGCTGACTCCCAGGAGCTTGTGCAGGTCGTACAGAGGTGCATGAGTGGTGTCGGCATGGCGATGTTGCCTAAGGGTCATGCAGTATTACGCTCCTTCATTCCCCCTGGCCCCCAGGACACGTGGACCGCACCTGTTATTCTTTATACAACTCCAACTGGGACCTCACCAGCCTCCGGAATGACTAGAACATGCACAGACTTAAACACAACATGCCTCATCAATGAAAGCTCTGTAAAGAGTCTCTCCTTACACACACACATCCTCATGTGTCTCCTGCTTCGTTCTTCTTTCAGCTGAGATGTTTGGGGCAGAGTTAAACTAGGCGATGAGATTGGGAGTGATTCTCCAGGCTTCCTGTGACGTAGGTGCTGTGCTTGCTCCAAGCTCAGCTCTTCCTCACGGAGACTCTTGGATGGGCTCCTCGTCTCTGATGTGCATTTAGTAACAGTGAAAAGCTTTATAGGCCTAATCCACCAGGCAGGTATCTGTGTGTGTTTTTTGTTGTCCATTAGTGTTTATTGACCTTGATGGACTGATCCGAATATATCCAAAAAGGCATTTATCCATAGAGAGGCTGAAAGCTCTATCCACTCCTCCCATTACCAAGCATGAACCTACATGGTTACTTTAACCTGCCACTCAGGATAATGATTTTCCTACACCACTGCAGTTAGTGCTCTGTGCTCCAGAAAAGAGACTGAAATTTACCCTGCGAAACAGCCTTACACCCTTCCTCAAACCTCTCTGTGGTGTGACACTGATGATAGATGTTTACAAACTCAGCAAAGACATGCATGAGGCTGCAGGCTCGCCATGGAGACACCACGGCAACACCACGGAGACGCCGCAGAGATGATGGCGTGCGTCAGGTCTCGTCTCCCACGTGCTGTCTTCTCTCGCTCCGCAGCCTGAGAGTCCGTGGGACTGACGTAGTAGCGGAAGCGTCCTCGCGGACTGGCTTTCTGCAGCTGGTGGTGCCCCTCCAGGAGAGTCTGGCATCCCCTCCGAAGCCCACTCCAGAAGACAGCACAAAGGCAACATCACACCGCTGAAAAGATCAGAAAGCCACCTTCGCAATGCAGCACCACCATCACTCACAAACATGCATGTACAAAACACACACATACACACGCACGCACACTTACACACACACACACACACACACACACATTATGAGCCCTACATGGATGTTAAAATATCCTAAGCTAATTTGGCGGCAGCGTTAGTGCGATGGCAGCACTTTCCGGGCTACTTCCTGTGGGGATATTCCACACAGTCAGCTCAGGGAATCAGGCAACCAGACTGCATTATTTAATAAATAGCATGGCGAGCAAAATAGAGAGCACAAATCTGACGAGTTTCATCATGCCTCCCTCCTCTCCGATGATGTTCACTGCGGGAAGAGCAGCCCTCCCTCGCCACAGTGATCCCCAGCCTGAGTTTAGGGTTAGGGGTCACTGGTCCTGTCTACACCCCTGAACTTGGCAGCTCTCTTGGGGAAGCTATGGACGGAGGGCCAGAACAATGGCGTGGTGCATCAGACAGCCCAAAAGGCAGCAAAACGACTGCGTTCTGGGCACCGTTACCTTCCAGCCTCCTGTCGACTGACAGGCATGTAAGGCTTTCTTCTACAAGTTCTTATAGCAAAGATGGAAACAGCATCGGTGAGGACATAATGAGCCTGTAACCCTACATTATGTAAACATTTATGTATTTTTGCTGCTGTAGAAAAAGGTTTCAGACTCATTGTGTTGTTGTCCTCTGTGCCTGAAATTTCTCATGGACAGAGTCTTGCAATCCTAGATTAATTTTACAAAAACACAGCTGGCAGTGGATTAACTTTAGCCTGAAAATTAGTATTTGGTTGATATAAGACATTAGGGGTTTAACCTGATAAATTTGTGTAACATGAATGGAAGATTTCAACAGGGTATTGATTAGCCGCAAGATTTCAAACTTCAGCTGTGGCACAAGGACAGTACATCGTGCTTAATGGCAATTCAGGACGTGCAGATCCAATCCATTGATTAGATTTGTTATTTAGCCAAGAATGAAATCATTGAACAGCAACACACAATAACAGCAGCTATAATAACAAAATAACACAAGAGAAATACCAGCATCCAGGACTGTGGTTAAGACATCCCTGAATGTGTGTGTTCCTGTCTGGGTTTGACCTGCAAAAATCAGTCAGCAAAATCTTTTATACACATCTGTTATATTTTGAGAGATGTGTATAAACGTTTGAATCAGTTTGAATCACACCAATCTGACTAACTAAGGAAGGATCCGTTTATTATTAGACTTTATTTTCGTAGCAATTAAGTATTCCCTTATATTACAATGTTTTTGGTATAGATGCCTGGTGAGGATCATGTGTGTATTTTATTACTGCTCATGGAAAAGCCTCAATCTCTCCAGCTCATGCTGTCCAATAAAACTGCTTAATTCGGATTACCAATTATTTGCAAATATTTTGTTTTACAGGCTGCAAATCAACCTTGACAAAATCCGTCCAAAGATGAGGGACCATATTTAGCTGAGTTACAGTACAGTCTACAGTGGCTTCTCTGTTTACTCTGGTAAACATTCTTTGAAAATATGGCTGTCGTGTCCATTTATCTTTGCTTTGCTCCCTATCGATCAGAAGTTCTGCTTCTGCTCGTCTTTAACTGACAGCACCCCTGGCCAATCGAAAAGCACTCAGCTGTCTGCTTCCCATTGTTTTTGTACTTTTAGATTAGAATCTTTGTCAAGAAAAATATCTCTCAACATTCCTTTTCTGCCATCTTAGTCGGTACTTAGACAGCAGTCTCAACCAGAAGAAAAATGCTCACAAATGATTTTCCAGTAAACAACCTAGGGTAAGCCTTCGTGGCCAAAAGACACAACTTCTAATATATATATATAATTTGTTCTCAATGCAAATCACAGGTAGAACTGTTCCCCATTGTTTTCAGACTAAATTAGTTGAATGAATTTCTTAATGTCTAATAGTGAGTTGAAGGTGTGATACCGGCGTGATGCAGGTGTGTGTATTTGTCACATACAGAGAAAGTTCTCAGCTGTTGATTCTAATTTATTTTTAGTTGTTTATTTGTTTATTACTCTTGGGCAGGTTCACCCAGGCGGGGATTGTGGGGGGGGGGGTAGTAAGTTAAGGCTCTCTGATCAATGCCATGCAATAATCTGTGAGCATTTCTAAAGAAACCCAGACATGTCTGTCTCTGTTCGAATCACCACATTAAGTTATGGTGTAACCGGGTGTTTCAGTAACACGTTAGGTATGATGTAACACTTAAGGTATGATGTAACACAAACATGATATGCAAATGCAATCATTTATGTATTATGAATGATGTATTATGCATCATGGTATTATGTGCCTCTGTCTTGTCCACTATTTTCTGATATCATTCTGATTTCTGCTTTATTTTCTCCCACACAGCAGAGAACGATAAGCAGGTTAATGCACTGCAGAGCACTGAACCTGTGTGTGTCTGCTGCAGTGGAAAGTTACTGTATGGCTTAATGATGCTCTCTATGTAATTCAGCTGGACTTGAATCTTTGTGTAGAGGGAAATGACATTGATTAAAGCTTATTACTGTATCTAGTTGATGATATCGCCATGGTTATGAAATTAGAAATTTTAGAAGGTTTTAGCGTAGTTACTTTTTAAATGAATTATTTATTCATAATGGAGTTAGGGATTATGCCTAGATAGAACTCACTCTATCGACACACATCCAAGGCTCCTTTTAATACCTGTTTTTTGCAGCCTGTTTACACTCAGCGGAGTGTCTGTCACTGTCTCAGGACCTGTGTCATTACTTCACAGGACATTTGTGACCCCTGGGTCTAACCCTGGCAGTAGTACAAATAACACACAGAGTTCTGAAACTAATACCTCTCCTTTGACATTAAACTCACCACCCCAATATGTCTTCGCTACATTTGATGTTTAAGCCAAAAGGTGACTAATACTGTACTATTTATCCAGGCAGCCTGTATATACAGAGCCAGTTCCCAGACCCAGAATAAACCTACATGTAGACAAGCCTACACGGTTTCAAATATAGTTATTTTTAAACAAACCTGTTACAGTGAATCTCCAATGACTTCAGTGTATCTATGTTCACATTGTAAGTGAACTTTAAAGAGGATTGAATCCTCTTTCTGGTTCTCTTCACACTGATGACCAGATCACTTGTTAACTCAGAATTTAGAATTCAGACTACATCTTTAAAACACTGAATTATGGGTATACTCTGATTTTGTCTTGGGTGTTCATGGACTTCTGTCTCATTTTCTTTACTTTCACTCATTACTGCAGCGCCATTCTGTTTTCTTTTTTTCTGAAAGCAACAAAATAATCTAAATATGTTTTGTGCGCTGCAGAGAGCTGATGTTTAATGTGCTCCTCTTTCTAGATATCCAAAAGTGCCACGATCTCTTCCTGAGACCACACAGTTCCACATTCAGAAGTTTTTCTTAATTGTTTTTAATCTGCAAGAACTGTAGCTGGTTTGGACACAGCCTCGAAGGTCTACGCGTGAAATAAAACATGAAGTGAACCCGGGCCTCTCTGTTTTCACGGTGCACAAATTAAGCGGAAATGAACCACATACCAACCGAACCAAGCCCTTCTTGGGAGCTGATTTCATTTTGGTTCATTTTTGGGGGTTGAAATTCATTTGTTGTGTTCACATATGCAAAACGAACCATGACTCAGACGCTGAAACGGTGTGAAAACGCCATAAAAATGGTCCAAGTGTGAAAACATGATAAAAACATTTTTTTTTTCCCAACAGTGATTCACATTTGGCACTCCAATTTACTCCAAGATTAGGTTTAATACTGGAAAATGGTGCCTATATATTGTGGACCTTGACTGTTATTCAGGCAAAAAAATAAAATTAAATAAACATGGCACATATTTAGGAACCATTTTGAGTTCATGGTACATATATAATGGAATCATTTTGTGTCATTTTTCTACTCCAGCACCTTTTCCAGGTGTTTAGCCAACTTACTGGCGCAAGACATAATCAAGTTTCTAAATATTTGGAGAGCAACCTACATAAACCTAATGTAACATTAGGGGGTGTTGAATAATTATATATGGGATTAAGTTTTCTACTCTAAAATATTACAATGCGGTTTCATTAACGCATGCTCATTAATCAGTCCTGAGCCCTCGTTTCCAAGGCTAATGCCTTTACATACATTTTTTTTCTTACTACTGCTATTGTATCACACTCACAGATCTTTTATGAGACTTAAAGCAAAAATGTAGCTGATAGATTTCATGAATAGTGTAAAGCTCATGAGGTTTGATATGGCCAGTTATTGTTATCTTTTACACAGATTGCTTTTGCAATTGTCCGACTAGCAAAATCTATAATTATCTGTCTGACAGAACCTCTATGCCAAAAGCATATGGTATACATTTTTAATTTTTTAGAAACTTTAAATTGGATTCTATATTTGGACATGCTTCATGATCAGTATTAATGAGATCGGAGCGTTAATTAAAACTGGCGAAATATATTCCATTGTGTTCATGACAGTGATCTCTTTCTCTGGTCTCAGCAATGCTTGCACTGATAAAGACAAATAAGAAACTGTGTTTTGCCAACTAGGGAAAAAAAATTGTCCAGATGACCTTCACGAACATCAGAAGCTATGTTCCTAATATATATGAATCCCACTGGATTGATTTTTCAGAATCCTACCTAAAGTCTTCCGATTTATTACTGGAGACCACTGTATCCTCAACTCTGGAGTCATTATGAACTGTATTTGAAAGCTGCGTGGTCAGTTCTGACTGTAATAACAAACCAACACATGCTCATGTTCAATCGTGAAGACTTTTCTGGAGAAACTACAGCCTTGTATTTCACGGGCCTGCAGATTTTATTCATGCATCGGGTCATTTTGTTCTGAACACTCAGTTTCACTTTGAATTCAGTAAGAAACAATTTTAATATTAAACATATTTGTAGGGATTGTGCAGAAATTACAGTGTTTGCCTTAAGCTGGTTTACATCAATTTTTTTGATTTTTAGATGTGAACAAGCCATTCATTCTTGGCTTTACTGCAAGATGTGAATATTTTACCAGCCTTGTTCACATTGGTCTCTGATTAGTTGTTATGTGTGGTGCGTTCACCTTTCTTTTATTTTTAGACGTATTGTAATTATGGGTATATATTTAAGTAAACTTGTAGACATGGTTTGGCTTAGTGTTGTTGCTGACGGATTTCATGTGTTTTTCAAACTTCATATTCCTCCCACGGAGGAAAATGTGTGAGCCAATCACCTTTCAAAATGAAGAAGGAGCCACCGATATGAAAAGGATCACACAAGTCTCACTGACCTCAATTAACACAGACAGAACCCAGAGTATGTGCTCAATAATATGGATGTCATTCAGTCATAAACAGAAATACTTCATCCATTGCTGTCTGTGTAATGTAAAGAATCAAACATATTTATTGAGTTGAATATTCCTCTCAGAACACATTCTGTAGGTTGTAATTTTGGTAGTTAAAGGAATCCGTTGCAATACCAACTACTGAAACCAACGACATACACTTCTGGTGTGTAGCGTTTGTTAATTTGGGTAAAACACTAAATATATTTCACTTTTACATCAGATGTACCTAGAAGATGCTAAATTCTATGGTCTGCCCATAGCCAAACATCGATTTTGATCTTCTAGCTTTAAACTGTTGTGTATATTCACTTGGTGCTGAGGTGCCAGTGTTCTTTCTGTTTAAATCAGTAGAAGCCTGTTCAAACAGGTCAAGAGTTGGATTCTTTTCAAGAGTGATCTATAAGGGACGTTTCATCGGGTGCTCCAGGGTAATGGGCCTCTAACTGATCTGCACTGGATCTATTGAGTGTGAGGTGACCCTGGCGGCCCCCGCCACTTTCCATACACTACGTCTGTCTTCATCCGTTACCCCAAGGGCCTGAGCAGGACACACCGGTGCACCAGTTCTGATTACCAGGACACCCACTCACCAGTGCAACCATGCAAGTGAATAGACGCAGGGTCTGTAGCTGCACAAAGCATGCAGGTGGGCGTTGGAAGTCTCCGAGATACACAGCGCATACACACGCGAGCATGATCACTATCACATGTGAACAAGCCATCGACTGCTTGAGTCAATAGCAGCTATCTTTTGGGTACACTGTGTATGTGTGTGTGTGTATGAAATAGCTATATAGAAGGGCAGGTTGAAGGACTACCTTTGTGATACAGCTCCATATTGATCCTGCCCCCTTTCAGTGCATCTTCTCTTTTCTCCTGCTCCTCCGTCTTGATCAAGAATTCAAAAGCAGTAGAGACATGGCTAGAACAAAGGGCTGCTTTCTACAGAACAAAATGTGCTCTAGGTTTACAAAAGTTCAGCTAACTTGAGCATGTGTACTTATAAGGAACATTAGAATTTCCTATGTTTGCACAAAAATGATATTCATACTTAATTCACTCAAAACCAGGATGCATTTGGGATCTTACTGGAATCGTGTTTCATCCTGTGACAATAATTCCACTATAGACGTCTACAGCCACACCCAGTACCATTTTTACAGATCTGGAACACCCAGAACTGAAGCAACTGTTAGGACTTGATCCAAAACACAACAATGCTGCAGTTTCACACTTTGAACTCTCTAGAGACTTCATTCTTAGCCTACATCTCTGCTCATAATTCTGGAACCATAGCTTCACTACTTATCTCACTTTCCTTTAGTAATGCAGAGCACTGTGATGTCATTTTTTCAGTTTGTGCCATTTTGGAATGGCAGCCATTTTAAACTTGTCACCCACAGTCTACACCGTTCATCACTGTGTGATAAGACATGACAGTTTGTGTCTGGCAACAGATGTCTTACTCACAGATCATTAACTCACGGATCTCTAAATCACAGATCTCTAACACAGATCTGTAAGTCACAGATCTTTAACTCACAGCTCTCAAAATCACAGATCTCTCAATCACAGATCTTTAACTCATAGTTATAATTCACAGATCTCTAGTTCCGTCTCTAGCTCACAGATCTCTGACTCATATGGTGTGTGTCGTCTCTAACGGACAGTCTCTAATGGACAGTCTCTAACGGACAGTCTCTAATGGACATTCTCTACCTGTGCACCAATAAAAATGGGCAGTGAGTCCTTAATGCAGTCTAGACCAAGCACACTCTAATTTTCCTCTTTACAGATGATATCACAGGAGGTTCTTTTTTATGTGTGTTCTTTATGCATCTCAGTTGGGACACCATGTTAACATCTATCCTTCCAAAGTAGGCTAAATTATTCTGATATGGACAAACAACTTTTACACACTACTGAGATCAGCAACTGTGGCTTCCATCTGATGAAAGTCTCCTACATGGGTTGTAAAACATCCCTGACAAGCAATTCTGTATTATCCTCATTATTCCTGCAACGCCAGATCTGCTTCACCTCCACACATCGCTGCACCAAATCTGGTTGGACCAGTCTGACACAGAGTGCAGTGACATTCCAGACACTGTAGTTGACGGTTCATACTTGGTCAGTACTAAAAAGCTATTTAAACAGTCAGCAACTTTCAAACACTGAAGCAATGCTGTAAAAATAATTCCAGCTGTGTTTTTGCTTTCTCTAAGGTTTTCTGTAATTCATGGGGTTCAGATGTGCTGTAGGGTAAAGGGTTATACAGTGAAACATGAAATTATTATCAATTATTAGAAATCAACCCTATGCAACAGATATGGGAGATAGAGATGTTTAGAAATGCTGGAATATTCCTTCCTGTTATGTAAACCTTAATTAATTATTTCCTGCCCTAGTTCTGATGTACTCCCGTTTCATTGTTCTCTGTTATTTTCAGTGTTCTGCACATATTTGGAGAAGTTTCCATCTGTTGTTATAAGCTGGTGCTGTTTTTAACTTAAAAACACACGCTAACCGCAAAAACAAAATCGACATAATCATTCTCTTCAGTGTCTTTCTGTTAGATATCTGCAACACAATTGTGTCCATGTTTCACAGACAAGGATTTTGTGTCTGTTACTGTATGTATGTTACAAATTTCAACATCGAATACATTTCTCAGTGATTAGTGACTGACCTTAGACTTTACCAAAGGTATGTGTGAACCTTCTGAACTTTTCACTCATTTGAAAATGTTTGCAGTTGACAAGTTCTCTACATTATGAAATGTATTATCTATTATGCTGTTCTATTGAGTATTGAATTGGGTAAAAACAACAGAATCAGATAGGCGCTGACAGAGAGGGGTGTACAGGTGTATGACTACATAGAGGTGGATGTAGGTGCTATTCATCACCCTGTAGACCCAGAAGTCATTTTCAAATCTCTCCACATTCTGCTGACTGTAAGGTTGCCCTGAGTGTACTGGTGTGATGTGGTGTGTGCTGGTGTGACTTAGAGTGGTGTGGAGCGCCGTGCCATGGTGTGGTATGGATTGTGCGGGTGTGGTGTGTGCTGGTGTGGAGTGTACTGGTGTGATGTGGTATGTGCTGGTGTGGTGAGGTGTGGTGTGGAGTATGCTGGTGTAGTGTGGTGTGGTGTGGTGTGGACTGCCATGGTGTGTGCTGGTGTGGAGTGTGCTGGTGTGGTGTGTGCTGGTGTGGAGTGTGCTGGTGTGGTGTGTGCTGGTGTGGAGTGTGCTGGTCTAGAGTGTGCTGGTGTAGTGTGTGCTGGTGTGGTGTGTGCTGGTGTGGTGTGTGTTGGTGTGGAGTGTGGAGTGGTACATGGTGATTTGAAAACATGCTACTAATATGATAGCGTAGCCTTCATCGTCCAGCCCCACATGCTCTCTGCAGGAGGTCGGTCAGTTTCCATGCTCACACTCATCAGCTTTGTCCTGGTTGACTTTTGGAAACCACTGGTACTGTAAACAGACATGGAACTGGTGAAAAGCTCACAATGTTCCTGCAAAATATCTCCTGTGTAAAGTCTTTAACATTTGAATAATAAGCAGAATTACACGGTTATTAGCATAATATCTAATATGTGACATGGGCACTGTAATCTTTCTCCAACATGTCTTTCTTCACCATGTCATCAAATATGGTAGAGTTTTTGTAATGGTCATTTCATTGATGAGTCCACAATCACCAGAACAAAGGAGACGCTGTGGAGGGGCTCACCATTAGCCAAGAAAGCACATTAAAAAAAGATAACCTGTCAAATTTCTGATATGCAGTTACGACAATTGACAGTTGTCAGTGGTTGGTGGCAGAATTGGTTTGCTTCAGTGCAGCTGTGCAGGAGTAGGGGCACAGCTGGCACACAGAGTCAGGCGTAGTGTGCAGTCTGGAAGAGCAAAGCCACTTTTTGGCGGGAGAGATCACAGGTGCCACCCACGTGCGATGGGTTCCTCTGCACAACACGAGAAGAACCACGGAGTCTGATCTTGGGAAGGAAAAAAAAGGAAAAAAACATTTTAGATGTTTATTTATATCTTATAGTAAAATACCCATTGAAAACAACTTGAGTAGAATATAAGCAAAAGGAATTTTCTGGGTAACAACCATGGAATGTCCCTCAGTTACAAACATAAAATGTTTCTGTGATGTTATCTATCATCTTGATTAATATGGACCAATTTTGCTTAGTTACTCTCATACAAGTTGACTTCAACAGAGCATTTACTATCCTCCCATAGTCACAGAATAACAAACACTGTGGTGTCTGTATTTAAAGGTTTTCCCTCTATTCTTAAACTGCTGACTTGTTTGTCTTCTTTGACTAAGGCACAAAGACCTCATACTGAGCTCTCCAGACCGTTCACGCTGATCTCACCAGACCACTGGTATCTAGTTGACAAAATCAATAAAATGTTTTGGTTCTGTTATTGCAAAAATCACCACACTAACTAAACCTAACACTCACTGAATTTGATATAGTTGCCTAGATAACCTACCCTGTTACCAGGGTAGAAACCACCAAGGTTCGCATAAGACCAAGGTTTTCTGATTTAATTTTGTGGTATTTTTTTTCCTGAATAGTTTTTGTATGAGTAGGTATACAGTTCCAAGCCTTTCTTGTAAGTGGTTGAGCTTGTTTCTTATAGATCTGATGATCATGTTTGGAACGTCCTATTGATAGCCAGTGTAAAAGGACCCTATTGTGAGAGAATGTAAACACAGAAAGCACACTGGAAATGCTGGAAACACTGGGACTGCATTAAGTGGATCACCATGATACTTTTGAGACTTGAATGTGTTTTCCTGCAGTGTGCTAACAAATCCAGTGGTGAAAGCAGCTACCAGAAGTGGAAGCCTCACAAGCTTTGTGTACTGACATGACTTGGCATATGTATCTGGCACTGTGCACTGATGCCACCCTTCGTTCAGCTTTCATGTTTTTTAACGACTAGGTGGTTTTCCAGGTAAAACAGACCATATCTCAAGAAAACCTTTGTGTCTTGACACCAAACTTGGTACCTGCCTTAGGCACCATGGTTTAGGTCCAAAATGTTTCTGGCCATTCTATGATTAGTACAAAATGCAGGAAGCCAGTTGGCAAAATCTTTCAGTATTGACATCAAACTTGAGGCCACACAACATTGCGTGCTTCATCTCTAAGAGACACAGTAACACCAAACAGGAAGTGAGGTCATAGATCAGTACCAATTTTGTTTATTGAGCCGTAGATGACATGATAAAGCATGGGCTGTTTGTTAGCAGGGCAGTCCAAGGTGGATGGGATCCCTCTTGATATACCCATTTATATATTCATTTGCTGTTCTGTTTGATTTGACCAGTAGGTGGCTCTATAAAGATTAAAGCCTTATCGAACACTTGTGTATCAACGGCAATTTGGAGTTTTATTTGATGTCCTAAGGTTACCCTTGTACAGTCTCTTCACTGATATAGCTAAACAGGAAGTGAAGCCTACATCCATTTTTAGTGTTGGCTCCAAATTGAATGCCGTAGAAAACCAAGACCGTTACGCAATTGCACCACTAGGGGTCGCATCTACTGAACCCAGAGGACATGTCCTGCCCTCTGAAACATCTGGCCACATGTGGTATAGTTTGGTATACCACATGTGGTATAGTTATTAACTAGTTTTGTTAAAACAACAAAATATTTACAATATATGAGAAATTAACTAAAGCATTTTTAAAGTATTTCATAGATTTTTTTTATTGATTTATTACTTTTGAAACAATCGACATTTTGTTTTCATCTTAACACAATGTTGTCTTTCTCAGGGGAAAAACAGTAGGATTGTAATTACAGCAGAAGTCTTGTGGCATCTTTAAACCGCAGGGAATTCCAGGCCTTTCAAAGGAGAGCTGAGATCAGATGGAGTTTTCAAAGTGTGTAGCAAAAAACTATAGGCGTTGTGTATACCAGAGAGGGCCGTGTGCAGGACTACCATGGAAAAGAGATGGATCAATTACCAAATCCAGGAGAATATGGGGAGGGAGCACATCTGCCTTCTAACAATGTTCCTGCTCACGTGGAATAAACAAAAAAATGTCATCGTTTATCTAACGAGTGTGGGAACAGTGAAGATAAATAACTGACAACAAGGATATTAATACAAGCATAATAGATTGTATCTGTTTTATTTATAATAAAAATCATCATCATCATTGTTGATAGTGCAGAAGGTCTGTGATTTAGTGCAGGAAGGAGTCAAGTGTGTTATAGTTTACACTCTATACTCTTCAGGAAATGAATGTGTACATAACATATTTACATTACGGGAACACAAGGGCTGCATGTCTCACTCTTAAAGCTGGCTAGGGTATGATCTCTGAGGTAATTTAAGTAATATAGATCATTAATACATGAAGTAGTTCATCAGTGAGTTAATTTAATGTTTACAAATTCACCTTTCCAAATCGATAAGAATTTCCTGACTACACATAATTTGTCATCTCAGATTAAAAGAACCCTTTAGGGTGTTTACTGTTTGTTTATTTAGTTAACTTTGTGAGTTAGTTCTGAGTTCCCTCGCTAATTGTGTAAAGACTAGTTAGCATGTAGCTTTTTCCTTGGCTACCGAGCGTCCTTTTTTTTGTATGCCGTTGGTCTCACGGCAGGGAGCAGCCGGAGAAGGACCCTGCACCGGTGTCACCCAGGAGTGGAAGTAAGGTGGTCCAAGCTTATAATTTACATATTTAAATTATTTATAAATTAGTTGTGTTTTGGATGAAAGTGCCTCAGAAAGGCGGTTGGAGAGACTGTAATATGCCCTAACAAATGTCAGTGCGGTTTATCGGACCTCGTGAACAACATCAATAAGCTATAACAATATGTTTCTAAGTCCTTATTTGGAGATACACATAAACAGACAACCTAGCAGTCTCATTCAGTTTCTTTCAGTGTCCCCATTTTCATATGACCTGACTTGCGATGAATTCTTTATGAGGCAGGGTTACGTGGGCTCTCCTGAACGACTCCTGAAGCTCCTGTATACGTTTGCCGGCTTAGCTAGCTCTCCAGATAATTGGCTTGCCTATAGCGGGTGACCATGGTAACGAGGCTGGAGTGAGTTCCGGGATACAGGAGGGCCGGTGGGTGCTGTGCGGGTGTGCGGGCGTGCGGGCGTGCTCTCCCGAGTCTCTTCTCCCTCATTAGAGAGCGTTCCAGAGGTGTGTGGGAGTTCTGTTTATACAGGGAGCATGCTTTCTCCTCAATTACCAAATGAGTTTGCACAGGCTCTGGCAACAGATTCCTGCATCCCAGCACAGTGTTGGCAGCCGCATCGTTCTGACCTGTCTGGGGAGGACGGGCTCATAAAGAGTCCAAGAAATATGCAAATGGTTCTTTACGGGGTGGTGTTAATCTGATAAACAGCGTGGGTAATTACCTTAAGGTGTGTTTCTTAACTGAGTGATGGATAAGTGATCACAGGCTGCAATGTGTTTACAGAGACACAACACCTGGACACTATCGCAGTAAGACATCATCGATCCCTTGGTATGAAGATCTTCTCTCTCTCCCGTTGTAAAGCACCTGGGCCTTATGATTCTGGTCTTTTTCTTCCAGATCGAGCCCGGGAGAGAACACAGGCAGTATCGATGAGCATTAATTAACCATATGCTCTTGTTTTTAACTCTGGGAAGAGTCTCACTGTTTGTTACTGTGTTTAACTTTAAATTCTCTTAATTCAGCCTTTGTTAACTCTAAAGAACATCTGGATTACATATTTCTGTCTGAACCGTTGATTAATCTACTGTAATGGCTACACACCTGCTTTACTTTGTCATGGTAATACACACACACACAAACATACACACGCTCACACAAACACAAACACACACACAAATCCTTAAACAGCAGTAGGTAGGTAGGTGTGGTTGAGTAAAATGCGATGTTTCCACCTCAGAGCACGCCTACACCTCTGTAATTGTCTTTGCTAATTAACTAGCTGTGCTTACATGTTTTAATTAAACACCTTTTTTCGTAGCTTTATTTGCTTGCCCTTTTTTTTTCATATTTATTTATTTATTGCGCATCTTGTGAAACCTGTTGGATGTTTATAATGGGAAAAATACGTTAATTATCTTCTTGGCAATGAAGGTGTGTATGAAATATCTACATGGAGAGCGAGGCAGGATCTTGTCTTCCGCTAAGACCAGCCGCCTCCCCGTGATGTCAGGGGTCAGGGGTCTCAGTTCTAAACGGTAACTGTACCCATGACGGACCTGACAGCCCCTCATAGCCCTGTGACACGGGAACAACATTATATCGCTTTCGTCCTCTCATCAAAATTGGCATTCAAACAAAATTGCCCGTGGAGAAGTAATGGAGCCTTGGGTTTGGAGAAGTAATGGGTTTATATTCCACACCGTGGCAGTTGCCTTTAGGGGTTTCGCCCCTGACTAGGGCAGGTGGGCAGGCCGCAGGGGCAGGAAAACACCTGCCCTTGCTGCTGAGCATGGAGGAAGCCGTGGAGGAGGATATGTGGGGGGGGGGGGGGTGCTGTGCACCTGCTGCACACCTCATCAGAGTCTCCAACCGGCCCACAGGTCTGCCTCCTTCCACGGGTAATAAGACTGAAAGGAAGCAGTGGGTCCAGCGGTGCTGTGTTACTAGCCAACACGACGGAGGTTAAGCTATAAGCACTGGAAACTATCAGAAAAAACAATGTGTGCTGGCATTTTGTGATGTTTGAGTGTTTTTAAAAAAAGCACCTCTGTGGTGATGTTGCATGTTTGTCAAACACTAATTATTTACAACTGACTGGTCTGGACAGCTCCCTGGCCCGTCAGAAGGTTTGAGGAGATGTTTTTTTGTTGTTGTTTGGTTTAATATTCAGCAACTTTTGATGCATTTCGCAACTTTCACTTTACTGTGAAAAACAGGTTTTTGGCTAAAAGTTGTCTTACCAAATTGCTATTAAAAGTACATATTGCAAATCTTTTGCCACAGAGTTGGTTTGCACCTGAACAAAGTGTGTGATTAAGAGACAACACAGGTGTATCAACAAGACATACCAACACAGGTGTACCAACACAGGCGTACCAACACAGGCGTACCAACACAAATGTACCAACACAGATGTACCAACACAGGCGTACAAACACAAATTTACCAGCACAGATATACCAATACAGCCATACCAACAAGACGGACTAACACAGGCATACAATCTGAAATATACCAGCACAGACATACTAACACAGCTGTACCAACACAGTCATCCAAACAGCTGTTAACTGTGTGGGCTCTGTCACTATTCCCAAGCTGATCCTTCAGTTCCTTCAGTTTATTGTTTTTACACATAAAAATGGGAAGATCAAAAATGTCAAACAATTATGTTGTCATGGCAAAGAAAACATTAAACATTCATTAACATGAGATCCCCCAGTGTGTGCGTAATATTTACACAGAAATGAACTGGATTTATTTTGTCCTTAAGAGTTCATTACGAATTTGGGTATTTTTTTTAAGGAGAAGAGATGTGTAGAGCATATCATGGTGGAAATGCTGAATACTTTTGAGTGGCAGTCAGGTGTAAAGAATCCTAAATCTTTAACAGTTAAAACTAACAGTTTTGTAAATTTGCAGGGCTATTCTGATATCAGAATACATTTCATTTCCATGAGTTTTCCCCAGTACATGCTGAAACAGCAAGCTTGGAGATCATCTATCCTGGGGTGTTCTGTACATTCTGTGTCTAAACGTAACAGGAAACAATTCTAATTCATTATGGGAACAATCATTTTTGTGTAGAGGAAATTTAGCAACAGTACCAGTCCGATTAACAGACACCTGCCGACTTAAGCAAAATGAAAATGTTTTTTGACAACATAAAAATCTGGGTATACTAATAGCATTTGGTGTCCTCGGGCATTGAAACAGGAGGTCTTCCAGTGAGGGTAAGATGCTGAGCAAGATGGCAGGTAACTGGAGCATTACGACTCCTGATCCACTGCCCAATCGAGCTGTAAAGTTATGGAGCAGCTCATGAGCTTGGGAGACCGCTGAGTTCTTCAGGGCCTGTGTTAGCAGAACGGCCGCCAAAGCTTTAAATCACCTGATGATTGTTATCTGATCAATTAGTTACAGTGCTGCTCCCCTCCTCTCCCCGGCGGCCAGCCCCGAAAAAGCCTACGGGTGTGTGGAGGCCGTGCAGAACTGCACGCTGTCTTCAGCTCATCCTCCCCCTTCCCCCCTCAGGCTTTTAAAACAGCAGAAAACATTTGGACACAAGGGGTGATGTGGAGATGTTTCCTTCCATTACAGGTCCCAATTACACACTGATAAATTCCAGGCACTCCTGTGCCCTTCACAGGTTCTCTCTAGGGTGCTGAGGATAAATATAACGACACCTGAATTTTGCAAGATGAACATGTAAATGACAGGGCTAAAGTCAGGATTTCCTCCATTGTCTCTCTGGCATTTTCAATATGTTTTATGCATTTTATAATTAGGGCTGAATCTCCGGGGGTTACAGAGCAGAAAGCCTCAGTAGGGGTATCGCAGTGCAGGGAACCATGGTTCACAACGGCCTCATTTGAAAGGCAAATTTCATGCAAGACAGGAAGAAGTCAGCCAAGGTATTTCAGTACAAATTTGCTTGTAGATTGCACGTTTTCACTCTCTCGCCCTCCGCAAGATGAACACGGTTAAAACAGTAAGTGGGTGTGCACCACGCGGCTTTGGAAGGTCGCCCGGATTGGTCTGCGCCGTGGTTACCACACGGTGGAATTAGCATCAGGATCTTACCTTTAACACATGGTGCGCCCAGTGACAGCACACAGAGCTGAGATGAAATGAATCAGCAGGGAGAAGGGGTAGTGAGGTTACTGAAGGGTGAGAGAGATTCAGGGATAGAGAGAGAGGGAGAGAGAGGGGAGGGTGTGTTTGAAAGAGAGAGAAAAAGAAGGAGAGAGAGAGGGGAGGGTGTGTTTGGAAGAGAGAGACAGGCAGAGAGAGAGAGAAGATTCAGCTTGAAAAGAGCGACTTTGGCAGCTTTGGCATCAGCCGTCAGGGAGTCGCCGGTCTGCGAAGCTCCTCACCCCCTGACTGCAGTCAGTTTGTCCTTCCAGCATTATTTGCTGAGAGAAGGCCGAAGCCGGACCTCCGGCCCCGTCTGCAGAGGCGCGGGTCACATGACCTCAAACACGCCATGCTTCACACAATACCGTGCTGTTGAACACACCGCGTCAGCGCTGTTAGTCGTAGTGATTGAGGGTCTTATCTGGCAAAGCTGTGCAAATGATCTAACGCTATTTGGGATTGAAGAAGGCAGTCCGTTAGCACTTGCTCTGTCTTGCCTTGACAAATGGGGTGCTATTTCTCTCACGGGGAGTGGAGAAGGGGGCTAGGAGCAGTGATGCAGGGCTTTGATGAATGTTATCATCACAGTAATGCACTTCATCATGGATGCCCCTCCCCCCTCCTCTTTCTCTCTCCCCTCTGTATCTCTCCCAGTCTCTATCTCTCTCAGTTTCTCCCCCCCTCCCTTTATCTCTCACAGTCTCTATCTGTGTCTCTCTCTTTCCCTCTCTCTCTCTCTCTCTCTCTCTCTCAACCAAGTCTGCATAATAGCTGTGGAGTACATCTTCGAGATGGTGTATTTGTGGTCACATTATGTGTGTTTAGCTCTGTGAGTCTAATCAGACAGTAAAGGTCCCGTTTAGGAAAAAAAACAACTTCGTAGACAAGTTTGCAAATGTGTTTCCCATTAGTTCTGTGATTTTAAATCATCGCATGAGGTGAAGTCAGTGCCCTTCCGGTGGTCAGTTTGACCTTTAGGAGGGATATGATAAAAGCAGAGTTAATTCGTTCTTGCTACGGAACGCCTGCTGCCCTCAGCCATTTTATTTCAAAGTTGTGAAAGCCTGGGTTGAAAAAACTAAAATAGAATGAAAGGAATGGGAAAGGAAGAAAAGAGCCAGACAGTCAGGGGTAGAACAGAGGGGAGGAGAATGCAATAGAGACGAAGCCGATATATTCGGATTAAGCCAAGGGAGTTTTGCTGGGCATACACCAAAGACTGTCACTGGAGGAGAGAAAAGGATGAACAAGATATATATTTCCAGGAGAAATGAGAATAATTACATTTTTTATATTAGAACTACCAGATTGGGGAAGGGAATAAGATGTTCTTGTAGGAGCCAATAGGGAAGGACATAAAAATCATCTGTAGATACCCAGTGGCCTACGCCAGAGTTATGAATTGTGTACAGACACTCTGTTCTGGATAAAGAGAGTATATAGTATATACCATGAACAGCAATTTACTGCTATAGTTATTACTGTACTCCAGAGTCAGATTTCGATTTGGATTTAGACCTGTCACCTACACAATAATTGCCTTAAAAATATCTTGCAGTCCTCGCTTGCTCCAGCTCCACATGAAAGTAAGGTAGTCCATGCATCATTAACAATGCGGACATGCATCTGGTCCCAGTGAAATTAATTCGTATTGTGAGTTGTGGAGAACATTAGAAAACAATGTCAGTGAATATTGATGGTCCCAGATCCCACCGGTATAATGTGTGTCTTTCTATATGCACCAGTGCATTAGTGAGTCCTCTTCTTCTGCATGTGTTTGATTGTGCAATGCTGAATCTTCCTCTGTGCTCATTAATATGGGGTTACTCATGGCCCTTTGGTTTTTGACGTGTGTGTCAAACATTCTCTGGGTTTTTTTTTTTCATTCCTCTTTCCCCCCAGTGCTCTGTTGAATAATTGAGTGTTTACTATATCTCAGAAACCCAAATGCCCTTTCCATACAAAAACACAGCAGCTTTCATATCGCAAAGTTATAAGAGAACACTGGTACACACTGAACGCAATGTTGCTCAGATATGTGCCCACAGAAAGATTTTTTTCACAACCATGACTTCATTTTTCTGAATTTCATATTTTTTAAGTATAATGTGTTTTTTATTAAACGGTTAGGGTTGTTTCCTTGCACCGTGCTTTCACTGGTGTGGAACAGAAGAACTGAAGATTTTCAATTCGTGTTGAACAGTAGTTTGATTCGCTATTCAAAAGTTGATGAGAGTTTTTGCTTTAGAGCCTATGTAAACATGTAATGCAAATAACATTTTCAGTGGGTCAGAGCTGTCTAACGTCACCTTTTTCCCTTTCTGTTATACCAGGTCAGGCAGGATTGGCAGAAGAATGCTGGTCACAGGTGTCCTTGGGCAGGATGGCGTCGTATTGGCCAAGAGCCGTGGTCGTTAGATGGTTCCTCTTGATGCTCCTGTGGTACTGGGCGCCTCTGGGCCCGCTGAGCTGGCTCCTGGCCGTGGCTGAGCGTCCGGAGCAGAGCCCATCCCTGTTCTCCACTGGGTCCGGCCGGAGTGCCGCCCAACTGGACTGGCTCCTCTCTGACAAAGGGCCCTTCCACCGCTGCCCAGAGTACACCGAGTTCAAGGAACGCTTTCAGCAGGGGTTCTCCACCCGTTACAAGATCTACAGGTGAGCTTCTGGTGATCTAATGGTGAGCCTCTGATGATCTACTAGTGAGCTTTAGGTGTTCTATAGGTGATCTACAGATGAACCTCAAATAATCTAAAGTTTAGGTTTGGTTGAGCTTCAGGTGAGTTAAAGATAAGCCACCCACTCCTGCTCTGGCATGTGCTGGCAGAAAATGTTAGCATGCGAGACAAATACTAGCAAAGAAAAACCATCTGTACAGTTGGGTTGAACACTCAGATAATACTGTAGCAGGCAGCCAGAAGTGCTGAAATGTGAATAGATTTTTTTTTGGACAGGTTCCCTTCATAATTCTGTTTACCAAGAAGTAAAACAGGTTTCTGCAGAGCTTTCCTTGAACAACAAAAACTCCAGCATAGAAAAGATGGTATGGGGAAAATCTCTTCCAGCTGCTTCTGAAGACAGAAGGCGTTTGTTTCATGAAGGTGTCAGGACAGGTGCAGTCACATGACAGAAATGGGCCAGGCCTCACGCCGCTTCTCGCTCACATTCTGTGGCAGATTTTTCAGCAACGAAGACAAGCAAAACACATATTCATGCCTTTCACAGGACCACAGTGAGTCATGTCTTTAATACGTAACCCACACCCCCAGCAACCCCCCACCCGCACCCGTGCTGAGCTTTGACCAATCAGTGGCTTGCCAATGAGAGAAACTGCATGTTCCTACAATAATGGAATATTTTATTAGCTGTAAGATGAATTTGAAAGAACCTATTTTGGCCTATTGGAGGTTTTGTGGTCACAGTGCTATTAGTGGAAAGAAAGTGTCAGCAATCCCAGATTCACATTATTTTAAATAAGAGGAATAAAAGCAGAACAGGGGCCATTCTTAAATATGTAAGCAGCTGAACTGTGCGGTACGTAAAATTTAAAACCTCATATCCTGAAAAACTCATTAGTTCTCATTACCGCATATCTAATTGGTTTAAAGGATAAAAATAAATGTAAATCATTTTTTAAGACCTTTTTTTTTTTTGGCCTTGAAGAACGAAGCCAGTGACACAACTACTGTTTAAACAAATCTTTTAGCACAGTGGTGTGGTTCATATGCCCCTACAGTGGATGTGGTTTTGTTTGTCTCTGTGGTGAATGTGGTTTGTATGACAGAATGCCCACAGTTATATGTTAGTGTCCTGCAGGTACCTGGGATCTTAAGCCCATCTCTTTCACATTATTCCATGTCCTAAAGCCATGATGAGATGATGATGTGGAGTAAAAGCGTCTCCTCTCAGTTAAAGGATTCTTTACTGCTATTAAAACGATGCCTTGGTGCTCCTGGGCTTTTCAGCTGGTTTCAGACCTGATTCCAGAGGTATAGCTGATACCAAAATGTGCTACAGAACTAAAGAATGCAAAAACATACCCTCCTCCCTGGAGAGCTTCCCTACCAGGAGTTCTAATACTCTAGCTAGAGGTTGATATTGAGTGCACCATCTTTTAATGTGGAATTTTTTAAAGATGATTCTGAATAAATATGTAACACAAAAATTCACCAGAACAGTAAAGTCTATACTGGTATTTTTGCACCCAAATCGAGCTCTTTGGATTAAAAAACAAATGCTCCATTTTATTTATGAACATTTGCGTAGGGAGAGAGCATTTAGCATTTGAGTTCCATTATTTTGGATTTACAGAAATAGTAATTATGAAAGTTATAGAAGCATGAATTTATATGACCAGATGCCCCATTTAGGCAGGACTGGGATAGTTGGCTGAACTGTACTTTTTAATTGCCTTGAAGCTTTAAGCTACATTCACTTGCGCATACATACACTAAAGCGCAGAATCTGTGCCTGTGATTTTAACCTTCACTCTTGTCTTCACTGCCTTTGGAGACAGACAACATGAACAAGCCTATGAGTCATTATCAGCTGGTGAAGCTACGCCACCTGCTTTAGATGCAGAGTCGGAGCGAACCATTAGAGATGAGCACGGGGGAGGTGGGGGGGGGACGCACTCTCATCACTAAATATGCTGTACTGCTAAAATTGGGAAAACAACAAAATTAGTTTGCTCAAAAGAAATGAAAGAAAGACACAGAAGAAAAAAGTTGTTAAAGTATAACAGTAACAACAGCAACAAAAAGACAAATTGGTTGCCTGGAGAGGCGTTATTGTCTTTGTCTTCTGCACTCATTATGATGACCCGCTCGTCGTGCGTTTGATATGTGCTTAAAAGACTGGTGCGTTATTGGTGCTGCTGTCCGCACTCGGCTGGTACTGGCAAGCCTGGCGTTCGCAGCTCTGTTCTGGCCTGCCCTGGTTCCGTGGGTGGATTCTGGCCCTTTAGTTCCCTGCCTCCGCCCCCTGCCTGTGTGTGAGCCAGCACATCCAGAACCCAGCATGGGCCAAGCATCTGGGCTGAGAGTCCCCACTGAACCGTGATGGAGTCCAAGAGGCCCTGCCAGTGCTGTTTGAAAGGCTTGCAGGCCAAAATGTGGATTATGCTCTAGCAAAGACCGATAGGGTGTGTATGTGAGTGGGTGTGTGGGTATGTGTGTGTATGTGGGGGGGGGGAGGGAGTGGCTGCGTGGATGAGTGTGTGCGTGGTTGTGTGTGTACATACACTTTTGTGCGATTGCTTGTGAGTGCTTCATGGTTCAGTTGTGATGCATAAACATCACTGATCTCACTGGGCAGAAAAAGGAAGCCCCCACCCCCCAATCACACCCTCGCCACAGCAAGCCATTTTAATCACACTGGCCTTTTGATCTGATAACGAGTCTTTCTCTGAAAGGACAGCCAGAGTGAGAGAGAGAGAGAGAGAGAGAGTGTCTTCGTGCATCCAGCATGGTGAGGTGGCAACACCTGAGCTTCATGGAGGATTTTCTACTGTACGTGCCTCCCAGCTTTCACCTCCATCTCCTGGTTTTCAGCTTCCACGTCCATCTCCCGCCTCCCAGCTCGTACCACCCATCTCCTGCCTTCCAGCTCCCACTTCCCACTCCCGGCTCCCAACTACTGTGCTCCCCTGCTCCCCCCGGGGTGCACTCCACACTGGGGGGATTCTCCACTGGCCTTTAGCTGCAGTCCTGACATTGATGGGGATTCCTGCATAAAGTGATGTGTCTGTGTAATGATACCAAACTCATTCTAGACCTGCTGTAAACTGCAAAACAGTTTTTTTTGTATGCTGTGGAGATGGACACTGTACACCTGAACTCAGCTGGGCTGCAACCGTCCAGCATGGTGGTCGGCTCTACAAAAGGACATGTTGGGCTAATACATATTTAGTGTTACTTGGAATAGTAACCCAGGTCTAACACCATCTCTATTATTTAGTTTCGACCAGCTAAGAACAGCGCTGGGCGGGTCCTTACGGCTGGGAGGCAGGATGGAGCGGTGATGACGCTGGGCTCCACCCCCACGCGAGCTTGGGAACATGGATGAACTCCCATCTGAGTTTCTGCCTTTGGGCCTCTGTGTCTTTGGGCCACACGAGATGACAGGAATCACAACCAGGAGGGCCGTGACGCACTGAGGTGTAGTTCCACAGGGACCTTGTAACCTAGTAACAGCTGGTTTCCAGAGACAATACCGAGAGTGTATGAAGAGGAAAATGCATACCTGGGGAGTATAGCTCTAGCCATTGTTAACTGACTACAGGAAAATGTACAAATTGGGCCTTGAAATTGATAAACACTGTTGCACAAGGCTTGATGACGTGAATCATAACGATTGTATTTCTTTTTCATAGGAGGTCAGAGTTTAGAATTAATGAAGAGAATATCTGGCAACCTTGGATATATACGCTTCAAAATGGAATTTAAATGGTGTGTGTGTGTGGGCAGGAGCAGTTGTGATGCTTTTGTATTCTGGTGACTTGATGCAATTTGCCACTTCAATTTCTCGCTGTAGAACGTTCCAGAAGATATTGTTCAGGTTTCCACTGTCCAGAATCACATTTCACATTCACTATTGTTGTTTGTGTTTGCAGCTCCTTTTTTTTGCTGAAGCACCTTTTTCTTTTTTTGGGTTGGATGACTTCATTTGTTTGTTCATTTGATTGTTTGGGATTGTTTTTTGTTTTTTTTTGCTGAAAGCAAAATTCTTTGATTTTGACCTATTGGCTTTGACTACTGAGTGTAATATGATTCAACCCAAATCCTGGTTAACATCACTTTAAGAAAAACAGTATTGTTTGGGTTATTTTATAAGTGATACTTTCAAAAACAGCTCAGCCCAGTATTTTACTTCACAGAGCAGTGGTCCACTGAAGCAGGGTATGAATTTTTATTTATTTATTTATTTATTTGAGGGGGGGGGGTTGAATAGTGCCTTGGAAATATAGAGCAAGATGCTTTAAAGTTATATCAGCACACTACTCAATATAATATTCCATGCCAAAACTTTTTCAAAAGTTTTTTCAAAGGTTTGTCTGCATTTCCTGTTTTTCTACTCTGTTGGAGAGTTTCTGTAATTTGTAATCCATATTTAAAAGCATAATTTATCAGGATGAGTCAGAGTGGATGGATAAATTGCATCTCAGTAATTACTGCTGAGGCTTGCTTAAAGATATTTGCAAAGAAGTTTCCCCCAACATACTATGATGTTAGCTTGATCCGCTTTAGAGGTGAAAGATCTATGCAGTATTTCTCCACCCTACTGAAAGCATGGGACTTGGTGGAAACGTGTAGAGTCACGTCATTCCTGTCAGATTTATATCCAATTAGATCTGAGAAAAGTGCTGAGGTCAACATGTGGTTGATGAGGGCGGTGCAGTTGATTTCAGTCCAAGTTAGAATCGCTTCGTCTCGTGACATTTCAAGAGAATCGTCATCTTCTGGCAATTTGGAAATGCAAATGAATGTGCGCTCTTTTCTGCACGCTCAAAATGGCATGACATGATATACGATCACCTAATGTCTGAGAAATCTGTGTTTGCTATTATGATTTTCACATCTCGCGCCCTTGAGACGCCAAAGCTGAAAATGTAATTATAACGTTCTGCAAGTCCGCGTGAACAATTAACACGACTCAGCTTAATTTCACTGAATACTCCATCCACGCTACTTAGGCAGACGAACCAGGAGGCTTTCATATGAGCGCGCTAAAAGGTTATCCTATTGAAAAGAAAGTGCGATTTCTGGATGGATGGATGGATGGATAGATGGATGGATGGATGGATGGATGGATGGATGGATAGATAGATAGATAGATAGAT